>LOEQ01001793.1:385457-405823 GCA_001685075.1 Bramus lutescens
ACAGACAGCCCTGAGAAGCCAGGACACTTGTACTCTTACTCCATTAAAACTTAAAAAACAACTGAACTCAAGAGCTCCTCTTTCCCCTCACAAAACAACTTTAAAGGGAACTATTCCCTAAATGCAGTCAAGAACCTCCTGGGACCTGGCTGTGCCCCCAAGCGTCTTCACTTCGACCTACCTACTTTTGGCTTGGGGACCTGCCCACATTTCAGGCCTCAGCTGGCCTTATTTGAATCTTAAGCCCAGAACCTTTCCCCTAATCCTCTCCTTAGAGAGGAGATACCTAGGACTGATCTCGCGGGTACTTTGGATTTTGAATGGAGCCCAGCTCTGGGGTGGTCTTGTGGACTGGGTTGGGACCAGCCAGGTACTGCAACCAAAGGAACCTTTGTTGTTGCTTTCATTTGGGAACACGGAGAGATCTTGACTTCCATCCCAGGCCGTTATTTCCCTTTGGGCAATAATTGTTCTCTTGCTTCCCAAACCAAGAAGGAGATTCTGAATTTGGGGAAACAAACACCTGACTTTGGATAAGAGTAAGACAGAGAACCCTTTGCGAAAGAAAGAGAGTCTTGTTACTCACCTGACTGGCCTTGTCCCAGTTAAACACAGGTGTTTAGCCTCAGTCTCAGACACCCTCTTGGCTCCCAAGCCCTTCTCTTAGAAAGGCCGTTGGTTCTATTTCTTTCTTCCCACCCTTCACCAAACAGCCTAAATTTAGTCCATCACTCTATTTCTACAGGACAGACTTCCAGTGAGCCCTCAGAGGCGGAAGTAACTGAGGGAAAGACGGCGAAGGATGGGGTGGGGTGTAAGAGCCAGAAGAGAAGGAAGAACTGTCCTTTTCAGTGATGGGGTTAGGATGACTCCAGACTCCCGTGGGCCATGGCAGCCTCTCATACCCCAGAAGGCTCTAATTCTGACAAAGGAGTTTCAGAGCTCCCCACCATGGAGGAACCAACCAGTCCCCTTCTCTTCCTACATGGATGCCGCAGTGTGGTTTGTTGGCGCAATGCACAGCACTCGTTAACCGCTCCAGGGAAAGAAAGGGCCACTCACTCTGATTAGCTGTCAGAACTAATTTTAAGCCATGTTATTATACGGTAAAGAGAAGAACAGAAATCTACAGAAACTGTACTTAAGGCCAGCACCTAATCACATTTCTTTCCCCTTCATCTGTTCCATACAAAGGCTGCCTAAGATCACTGGTGTGAGCCGTTTCATTCCCTTCCTCGAGTGTTAATTAAATGTGATATTTGAAAATACACACCCCTCTCTCCAGGTAGAACAAACTGAGACCTTTGTAAATTGCTGAATGCCCATTGGCTCCCCAATAGCTCTACCCTATTGCCCTGTTGGGCCACAGCTCCAGCAGTAATAAGTATACAGTAATTATTTCCACCACAAATATTCCCGCTAAAAGGGGATTGCCGTGTTTTGGTGTATGTACATGTGCACTTGAATGAAGGGCATATTATATTGGCACTCTTTGCTTTCTGTTTAATACCCATGGGTTCTCCAAGATGTTACTGGCAAACATGATACTCTTAGCTTTTGTTCCCTTTTAAAGTGTTTTCCGCTTAAGCCCTTTTTCTTACATAGAACCACTGCTGAGCGTCTCGCTGTGGAAACAGCTGTTGTGAGGTAGCAGCCTCAGCCAGTGGGTTTAATTTAGGACAGAGTTACTAAGGTCTTGGTCTGAAACACTGCATCATCTGGAGCACCTTGGAGACTTTTGGAAGACAGCTTAGATAATAGACACACGTTGGTAAGGCAGGAACAGAGGGGCATGATTAGACATTCAGGAATAGTTGCTGAGCGCCTATTATGTGTTCACTGGCAAGTCAGTAGCTATTCAATCCAAGTATGGTGTTTACTGCAGTGAACTCCTACAGGTAAACAATGAGGCCTCTGAAATGTGATCTGGAAAATTTAATTGGATTGAAAAGCAATAATCCAATGTGTCTGTTGGTGGAGAGTAATAACCCCCTTAAATCACAGAGACTTTGTCCTAAGATCCCTGGCCCCGTGAGTCAGAGAAACCATAGCTTGCATCAGGTCTTTCATATATGGTTTGCCTATATGTACATTTTTTTGCCTTTCTCTTGAAGGAAGCACCTCAAGGTCAGATGGAGTGGTATATACCCATTGTCTCATCACAAGCTACACAGTGAAAGCTCAGGGCTAGCCTGGGCTACATAGTGAGAAGGCACCTAAATAAAATTACAATACCTTATAGCTTCTTTTTTGGCATATCTGGACTGTCAACAGGCCTACTCTTGTGCTTTCTGGAACATCATTAAAAAATCTAAGAGTTATTTGACAGAAGCACTTCCATATTTTAGCAACTGATCTGACAACAGATCGCTACCAGTCAGCTCATGGGTGGAGAGCATATCCAACACGGATCCATGTCTCAGGCAGGACAGAGCAGGACAACATAGGTAGCCATCATGTTAATACTGATGGAGTATGGCTAATTGAATATGGAGAAAGTAAAACTTTGGGTAAGAGGAAACTATGGTAATTCTATTTTTATTCTTAAAAAAATACTTAGAATACATTAGTCTGCATGTGTACTCCCAGCACACATGAGATTAAGACAGGAGAAACCTGAGTTCTCGGATAACCAGGAGGACTGCAAGGCCAGCCTTGGGCATGTTTACTTGGAATCTTCTCTTAAAGGAAGGAAACTCAGAATAAAGGCAAAAACTCTTATATATGTGTCTGGTGGTAAATTCTAAGACAGACATGTTAAACGTAGCCAGTTTTTTGGATGGGGTTTATGTATCACATAGACTTTTGGCTATCTTCAGATTTGTTTCCGTCAAAGGAGTCCCTTACATGAGCTTTCCAGTTAAGCTGAATGGTCAGCTGGAGTTGTTTTAAATTGCCCAGGAATAACAAACAGGGTTGGGATTTTGAGAGGTTTCCATCTATATTGACATGAAGATTTGGAGTAGAAGATATTTATAGAGTATCTACGATGTAGAATCAATGTGCTAAGGATGAATTATGAGCTATGGAATAGAGTGCTTCGAATTTGGGTTTATAAAGTGACCAAGTTGTATTAGCACCAAAAAAATATCATAGTCAGAGATCCAGAATAGAAAGGGTTGAATAATACACCTGGGGTCCAAACTTTAGACAAGTGTTCTGAATAACTACCTCGAGTATGAGAAGACCCTATTAAAACTCATCTCACGCCATAGCTCCACTGGAAGGGTGTTTGCTAGGCACACCTGACGATCTGAGTTTAACTCAGGATCCCACAGTAGAAGGAGGGAACCAACTCATGAGAGCTTGTCCTTTGGCCTCCATATGTGGGTCATGGCACATATGCCTTCATTCACATAAACACAAAAATAATATTATTTCTTAAAATTACCTCTCATTTAAGGAGAATTGGCTTAGCATCTAGAGGCACACCTTTGAGTCACAGGTGTGGCAACCTGCATAGAAGAGAAGTCTGATCTTTGCCCCAGATCACATTTTACATAGATCTGGGCACTCACCATGGGAGGTAAAGTCTCCTGGGGAGGGGCAGGGGTCACTTTGTCATGTAGAATATGAATTTTTGAGTTTTAGGGCCCAGACTAAAGTTAAACTCAAGGACCAGATTACATTTTTTTCCAAAGCTGTCACCCATGTCCAGGAGCATTTGTGACTCTTAACCCAGCACACAGAGATTCTTCAAACATCACAGAGTATTCCTGGACCCATTGGAATGTCAGCTGCAGGAAGGCAGGTGATGTCGGGGGGCATGGGTAACTGGACCTCTGCAGTCTCTGAAATCTCACCATTTGCTTTCATAATGAATCCTCTGTGGGATTTGTAAGGGGGAAAGGGGAGAAGATCCCAGACACAGTTTTATTGAAATAACGACACATTAAAGACAAAACGGGCAGGGCAGTGCAGCATTTGCTTGCGGAGGCAGGCAAGGGAGTGGAGCGGAGCCCAGCCCTCTTTCCCCTGGGCTTTCACCTTTCTCTTACCTACCTTTCCTGGTCCCTTGTAAACACCAATTATCATAAGCAGATTTGCTCAACAACAACAATAACAAATTCTTACCCATGAGTATCTGCAAGAGTAATCCAGTTAAAAGAACTCTCTCCAAACTATGTCAGCTAGGATTCCCATGTTAACAGAAATAATGGCCTGCTTTTTTTCATTAGAAATCGTCAAAACAGTCACAAGAATAGTCTCCCCTGAGATGAATTGGACACAGATTGAGATTTTCTTTCACTAGATTTGGAAAAGTTGGGGAAATTTGAATCTTGGGATTAAGGGAAGATGAATAATACAAAATTAAACCGAGCCTGCCTGATGTTCCCATCAGAGGAGACATCCATCTTGTTGGATCACCCTGTGATTGAGGCCTCAGTTGAACTTGCCCTTGGCTGGAAGCAGTTATGTGGAGGAGCAAGACTTGACACCACACACTTGAATATATACACACAGGTCACTCAGGATCTGATTCTGACATACGCCTGACTTCTAACTCATTAACCAGCCCCCACACAATGTCAACATTCCCAGTTGGGCCATGGAGTAGAAGGTATGGTAGGTTTACCCCTTTTCAAATGAGCCAACAAGTATGAGTCCTAATCCAAGATCTAGACTTCTTTTTTTGCAAGTTAACATCATTGAAATATCGTTATTTTCATCAATTATGTAACAAGAGGTTACATTTTCTCTCAAAGCATTCTTTTTCAGGTTTACTGAGACAAGCAGCATAACAACACATATCTCTGTACTAGTTGCTAATTTGGAGGCTTTCAAAGAGGCAAAGGTTGTGTTAAAGAAAAAAAGGCCTAGCCCTCCACAAAACATGTGTTGGTCAACTGGTCTTCCGCTGGCTTTTCTAAGCAGAACTGAGAAGGTGAAGTTATGGGGGAACCCAGCTTCCTAGAGATGGACAGTCTTCACAGATGCTCTCTTGGATCTAAGTAGAAGGGTTAACAAAGATTAAAACCCCTTGTGGTTTGACCATCAAGACCCCTATCCCTGGAAAGTAGAACAGCGAGTTCCTTCCCAAAGGAAGCCAAGAACAGAGATTTCTCTCGTGACTCCGTTTCTTATTGGAGGGAAGATGTGCTTTAACTGAGATATTATAATCAATGTCTTTACAACAGATGGAGACTTTCCCCCCTAAGATTAAAGGGAGGACTCACATGAAAGGCCTTGTTCAGCTACAGACCTGTCGCTATCAAGATGGCTTAGTTCCCACGACAGCTTCATTGTTGAAAAAGACCTTTCAGGCCACAGGTTGCTCATGCTCGACTGGGAAGTCTTGCAATCAATCCAGATGAACAAGGCTGGCCCAAGTCTCAGCCGGCTGGAGTTGGCTGGAGTAGCACAGAAGTGCCATGAGGACTCCTGAGGGAAAGTCAGAGAAAACCACACTCATTGGGATAATCACCAAGCTGGGAGTTCACATTAAGTCCCTTACACTGTTCTAGAAGGTGTCTTTGACTCTTTTTTGCTTTGGTTTCCGGCCAGGAATGGATGCAGATGCATCAACTACCTCAGAAAAACCTGTTCTCACAAGTTTTATCGTACCACTTGGCAGACAGACTGCTCCGGTAGAGGCTGAGAACTTTCACATACATTTAGAGAGCTTGGGAACTGAGCCATCTTGACTCAATGCCCACCAACCACGGGGAAATCAGCTGCCCCTGCAAGCCAGGATCTAGGATTCCTGCACTAGTCAGAGAAGGGAGGGAATTCTACAGAGTCCCACTTTCTCTATGGAGGAAATGTCATAGGTTTTTAGAAATCTAGGCCATTTTAGAATTTTAGGCAGTGAGGGGCATCAAAGACTAAGTTTTCTGGCTCCCTAACCTCCTATTGCCTTTGCTCAGCTCATTACAATATCTACTGGCCAAGGGTAAACTCTCTGAGAAGCTGACACCCCTAGGGAAGTGCCAAAACAGAGCTAGGGAGGATGAGGATTGGTAGGAAAGGGGAGGTGGAGAGAGCACTTGTTTTCGTTGGGCCATTCTGTGTGTTTGGGAGTCCATGAGAAACATGAGAAAGGCTCATTCGAAAAAGTAAACAGTGGAGACATTGAGACATGTAACGGGGATCCGCTGAGAAGGCCTTCGCGTTACTCACCAGCTAATAATTTCCCTATGAGGGGGAGTTTCTTGAGGATGTCTGGGATTCATTTTTAAGCCTTTGGAGTGCTCGCAGTTTCTCTTTTGCTATTTCCACAGTGTGCCAAGATTTCAAATCCAAGCATTTTAGAGCCCATCTACCTTCAACAGATATAGACAAAGAAGTTGGAAATGATCAAGGGCCTCTCATGCTCATTAAAGAGTTCATTTGGAACATGTTAACTGCATGTGGGTTTTCTCATTATATTAATAATATGTTGTCTATGAATCCCCTTGTAGTCCTGGAAGGACTGCATAGCCACCATGTTTCCATTTTCCCCATAGTGGTCCCTAGTCATCATCACTAAGTGAGTCACTGTTCAAACTCAGGGCTTTGGAAAATTTAAGTGTGCAAGCAAATGGGAACTTGTGAACCTAGTGATCACTACACAGGGACCTGGAGAGAAACACATTGCCAGACGAGCTGACACTCCCCAACTGGTCAAACAGGCTCACAAAAATTAAAGGGAAAGATAAACTAAGATCGTATCGGTGTCTCCATCAGACCCACCCTTGCTCTTAGGTTACCCCAAAGGAAAAGGTTGCCCATAACCACTGACTTCACAGATAATGCTATTCTTAGTGTTAGTGAACCAAAATACAAACATAGATGCAAGGAGATGGATCTAAACCAATAAAGCTAAAAGGAGCATGGTTCACGGTGGAGCAAAATAAATTGCCCTAGTTTGGATTTTGAAGGTCTCCCCAAAAGAGTCTCATGCTAAAGGCGTGGTGAGCAGCCTGAAGCTTGATTGAGAATCAACAGAACTTTCAGGAGGTGGGGTCTGGGGGAAAGAAGTTAGACCACTGAGGCCACGCTCTTGAAAGGGATATTGGGACTCTGGCCTCTTCCCATCTCTCTTGTTCCAGCCACCATGAATTAAACACACTTTTCTGCCACAGACTTCATCATGCACTATTACCACAGACACAAAGGAACAAGTCAAGACTAGAACCTCCCAAATTTGAGCTAAATTAAATCCTTTCTCCTTCTAGGTTGATTATCCCCAGGAATCTTATCAAAGCACCAGAAGGCTGGTCACCACGTAAATATTGGCTTCTTTCATCATTTTCATCATCTTTATTTCTAAACACGATAAGATAAATGGCTCTTTTATTCTACTGGACATAAAGACCCAGAAAATGGATAGTATAGTACTGGTGCAAATCCTTCTGTAGGTCATGACGTGTACATTGTGCAATTTCTAAATAATCTACACCCAAAGGTTACTGTGCTACCAGCTCCGCTCCATGAAGCATCCTCAGGAGGAAACAGCATTCATAACTGGTTACTGTGAGAACAAATGACAGACAAATGCCTAGCTGCAAACTGACGTCTATATCACAGGCCGCCCACTGAGACTCTGGGGCTCTCTAGGAGGAAGGGTCGTAAAGAATTTAACAGTTGGAGGGGTGGTGTGGACGATTGCCTGCAGGGAAAGACCAAGCAGGAACAGGCATGAACTCACCACAGTTGTGATCACCTGCCCAAGAGCTTCAAGAGATGGAGCCAGACAAGAACCCATCATGGAGCGCAAGGAGCTCACGGACTCAGGTAGTGGATGGTGTGTGGGTTGGAGGGGTACCCCGTAAACAGCCCTTACTCATGCTCCTGTAAGCTGCCCTAATGTAACTCATAGATCATCCAAGAGACCAGAGACAAGAAAGTTCTAGAAGAATGAGTTGGGAAAAGGAAGGCGCTAAGTGGGAGCAAAAAGGAATGAGAGGGCAATTGAGAGCCCTCTCAATGTTCAAAATACATTGCATTCATATATGAAAATATAATGAAACCCATTATATAAAATTAATGTGTACTAATTAAAAAGCAAGACAAAGTTAATAGCTGTGTACTGTAGCTATAATGGAAAATTTTTTTCCATAGGAGAAAGAAAGTGCAATTTCTGAGAAAAAAATGAAGGCATATAATGATGAAAGAGTATCATTCCTCAGTCCCTCATCACTGTGTGTCTGAGAAAGCCACTGAGTATGAATTTGCAGGCCTGGTATCTGCTCTATAATAGAAGATTATAGGATGGCTCAGTGGCTGTCTTCATTTGCTTTCTATTGCTGTGATAAAACATCATCATCATCAAAACAACGTGGGGAAAAAAGAGTTTATTTGGATTCCCCATCTCAATTACAGTCCATCCTGAACGGAAGTCAGCGTAGAAACTCAGGAAGGAACCCAGAGGCAGGAACTGGAGCAGAGACCTGGAGCACTGTTTACTTGCTTGGTTCTCATTGGCTTGCTTGGCTTGCTTTCTCATACAACTCGGGACCACCTGCCTCCAGGTGGTACTGCCTGTTATGGGTTGGGCCCTCCCACATCAATCACTGATGGAGAAAATGTCCTATAGATTCACCTACGTGCCAGTCTGATGGAGGCATTCTCTCTGTTGACGTTCCCTCTTCCTAAATGACTCTGGTGTGTGTGTCAAGCTGACAAAAAACAAAACAAAACAAAACAAAACAAAAAAAAACTAACCACAACCATGGGTAAAGGCATCTGCCACCAAAACTGACAATCTGAGTTCAATCCCCAGAATCCATATGACAGAATGATTTCCACAAATTGTCCTCTGACTTCCACGTGAGCACAGTAGTACACAAGCCTGCTCATGCATGGGTGCATACACATAAATAAAATGTAATGAAAAAGTTTTTTTTTTAGAAAGAATGCAACATGATCCTAATTTCCTTTATAATATACTGATTCTAACCATCTGTCCAGGGTTTGACTCACAGCTTAAGATGCAGTCCATCATGATAAATCAAGGCAGCAAGAACTTGAAGCTGCAGGTCATATTTTATTTAGAGTCAAAAAAAAGAGAGCAATAAATTCATGCACGTAGTGTTCAGCTCCATCTGTCTGCTTATACAGTCAGGTTCCTCTGTCCAGAGAATACTCTTTCCCACCAGTAAGATATGTCTTCCTACATTAACTAATCAAGCTAATTGTCTATCAGGCATGCCCAGCACGCCCAGAGGCTCATCTCCCAGGAGATTCTAGCTAGATACTGTCAAGTTGACAATTAGCACTCTAGCATTTTCTGACAATAACTTAGATCTGAGTTATTATACTCTTAGCAGATAAGGATTTCTCTAAACTGTTCTTTTCTAAGACCCTTTAGGTTATTGATTCTCGGACTTGACTTGTAATGCTGTGGTCACTTTGTTAGTTTTTATCTCCCTGATTTTGCAAGCTTTGTATCACTTTCTTGTAGCCAGAACATAGTTTGTTAGGAGGAATTAGGGACCAGCTTCAGGTTGCTAGAGAATTAGTGTGTCAATGGCTATAGAGAATTGTCTGTTATCTAGGTTACCCCAATGAAATGGTGCTTGATTGTCAATCAATGATTGCTTTTTAACAGTTGACTAAAAAGAAGTTGGCTTCATATAATTAATCTCCCTCGTACCTTTGACTCCCTGTGTGCAAAACAATAGCAATTGCATTTGTTAAGGATGCTTACATACGCAGCTTTGTAGTGGGCACTACAGAACCTACCAACATGGACACTGTAGGTCTGTTGTCGTTGGGAAACCTTGGATGTTAATGACTATCCCATAGCAGAGAAGCTAGTTTGGGGTTGCACTTAGGGATGTGGGGAGAGTTTTGCCAGTCTTCATTGTGGAGCAGAAGCGGCCTTCCATCATAGGACTACCAGAAAGCCTTCAGGAAAACACACACACACACACACACACACACAACCTCCTTATCTACTGAAGAGCTCCTGTGGGTTCTCACACGTTTTCAAAGGAGGCGGCTACAAAGCATGCAGGTCTGTGAGAGCTTCCGTGAGCTCCCCATTTCTCTTGAGCAGAAGCTAATGATCAATTGCCTTTCCCTGGAAAAATGTCTGAGTTATCCTGTCAGGGAAGATGAAAGTTTGCTGTCATCCCCATCCTTGCCACAAAGGAGAGGGAACAGCTCTCAGGCGACAGAGAGCAGGTCTGGTTCAGATGCTTGACATTATGGGGCTTTAGAAACTATCATAGCTGCTCTCTATTGAGAACATGCTTTGATAGACCAGCTCTGAGCAACTCACAGCACAAGCACCCGTTTCACATAACGATGGACTCTGTGCTCTGTTTTCCCAAATTAGCTTTTGCTATAAGGAGATTAGAGTAGCAGACCCAAGGTGAATGCAGATCAGGCTGGTCCAAGAGGCACCATCTGAGATGTAAGCCTCTATCAGCCTCGCCACTGTACAGCTTGTGAGGATTTCCCTGGTCACGGACACCACTGTCACGTTACTGCTCCTTATGGGAGAAGTTTTGTGACTGCAAGACATGACCTGCACACCACACATTCATGGAAAAAAATTTATCTACAGTGACCGAGGGGAAAACTATGATCTGAAGCTTGTATGAAAATTCCAAAACAGAAGCCTGGATTACAGCCTTCTTATTCTTTACTGACAGTTTCCCTTGTCCAAGTGCTGTGTGCTGAACACCCATGGACTGCATGGGACCACTCTAGGAACCACCCATGCAAAGATGAGCAGCCATCAACTCTGAATTCAGTGTCTGGGGAGACAGACAGGGAAATTCACAAGCGGGAAGAGCAGGATAGCAACCAAAGTGCCTTTTATCTCAGAAGAAGGGGCAACGGACTCCACATGGGGTGTGACGGTCAAGACATTTGAGTTGCATCATGAAGGATATTTTGGAGTTCAGGTGGAGAAGGAGCAGCCATGCTGGAGTATATGAGGAATTACAAATGGTCCTCTACGGACAGAGCATGTGGTCTAGGTCATCTGGTGGCCGGCTTGACTTTTAAGTGAGAGAAATACAGCTGTAAGTTTGGGCTGTGGGCACAGTCTCAACGAGGTCTCAGGTGGACCATTTAACTCTGAGGTAAATGGAGGGACTTTGGGGAGCTGTCATCGGACGGCTAGTATGATGAATGAGGTCTTTGTTTCAGATACCATACCCTGTGGTAAGTGATTAGGGAGAATTGAGGCCGGAAGAGGGTGAGAGAGGTATTAGCTACTGCCAGCAGCTCTGGCTAGTGACTGGTGAGAAAGTCTCCCAGTTTAAAGGGCCAGTACCATGGCAGAGGAAAGCTTAGCCAAATATGATTCTTAGTCACTTAGTCACACCAGGGTTTGTTCAGTAGATCTTTATTGAGACATTTTCAGAAAACAGACGGTGGAAATACAAAACCACACTGAGTACTGTCCTCTTGGCGTTTGGGTTTCATGGGGGTACATAGCAATTAAATCAGGAATTATTACTAGATTTCATTCATCTGGAAGGTAGACTAAAATAGTATTCTTTAAATTCTCTGTGAGCCATGGGATCTTCTTTCTTCTCTTGCTATTACCATGAGAGCGCCCCTTTCAGGCATTAGCCCATTTCTGGGTATTGAGAAAATTTCTTGTTGAGCAGAGGCACTCCTAAAGACACTATCACAAAACGGAGATGCCATCTCCTCTGAGTTGCTTGCCTCTATGACCTCCAGTAGTTATGGGACTCCATCTCTGTGTCTTAGTTCATAAAGGAAAACGGCCTACAGTAATGGGAAGTGTTTGGATTCTTTTAGCAGCAGGGAGGTTGAGCTTGTTCACTAGCCTCTCAAGGGCTCAGTTTTCTTATCTTAAAATAAGGGTGATGAAATACACCTGGCCAGGATAAAATATGGGTTTAAAGGATTTACGAGTGAGGATTAAATGTGCTGCATTTCTATCCCAGGCTATAAGGAACACAGATGGCAAAGTGCTATGGATCTGCTGGGTTCATCTCACTTTGTCACATATGAAGAATGAGAAACAGAGCCCGGCAGTGGTGACACACACATTTAATGCCAGCACTCAGGAGGAAGAGGTAGGTGGATCTCTGTGAGTTCGAGGCCAGCCTAGTCTACAAGAGCTAGTTCAAGGATAGGCTTCAAAGCTACAGAGAAACCCTGTCTTGAAAAACAAACAAACAAACAAAGAAAGAGAGAGAGAGAGAGAGAGAAACAGTTCAAAGCCAATTCATGATCATGCCACTATGTATTTGATTTTAAAAATATTTTATTTGATCTATGTATTTGATGTTTTGAATATTTATTTATTTTTAATATCTGCTTATTTATTTGCCCGTATGTGTATCTGTACACTGTGTGTGCAGCAGCTATAGAGGCCAGAAGAAGGCATCAGACCTCCTTCTGGTTTGCTTATCTCTGTGTGAGCTCTGTGAAATGAACTCAGGTCTTTTGCCAGGGCCATAAATGCTTCCACCTACAGAGCCCAAAAGCCTCATATTTAAGGTTTTAAAGCTTCCTACCTATTGTCTTTAAACAATAGCACTTAGGGCTTCATCTAAAGCTAGACACGTACACTTAAGTGTTCATCTCTAGGTCAATATTCTTGAGAAACTGTAGAACCTTTGAAGGCTGGGGACTAATGAACCGTCCTTTGGTCTTTGGAGGATCCTGGGATGAGAGCCACACCCCTTCTTTTTCTTCTTTTGATATTTGGTCATGAGATGAGTGGTTTTTCTTGGTCACATACTCCTGCTATGTAGTGTGCCTTCCTTACCCCAGGCCCAAAGTAATGCATGAAGTGACCAGAGACTGAACCTCCAAACCTGATATGTATATAAATCTTTTCTATTCATAAGTGGATTCTCTTGGGTTGTTTTTTTTTTTTATAGTCACAGAAATCTGACAAACACAGAATGACGAAGTCCTGTCCTGATCTCTTGCTATAATCATGGACCCTCTCTTTATCTGTACTGGTTGCCTTGGCAACTTGGCCTCCCACCATTTCTCCTTGAACCTCCTATGCCTTGACTGACAGAAAAGATTACATTGGTTTGATCTGGATCAGAATTTGCTAATGAGAGCCACCATTCAGGGCTTGGAACAGCAAAAGAAAGGCTAGGATTGTATGAAGACAACTGTGGTCGGACCACTGGCAATTGGTTCTCATGAGCACACACTTAGTGTCTAGCCGTAGCAAGCCAACAACTGTGTGTCATAAACAGAGGGGGTAAGCACAGTAGAGGACTGCAGTTATGAAATTCAAACACCAGCGGTCTACATCATGATCAACATGGAGGCCCCATTCACAGTCTCAGGCGCTTGAGCCACCATAGTACTTAGAAAACTAATGCCCCAATGCTGTGAAGCAGTATACAGTGTGTGGGAACTGTTGGATTCTTTCACACTTGGCCCTTTGCAAAACTTCCTGGCTCAAAGATGACTTGGCGACAACAGCACACCTGCTTATGACATCTGCTGCCTCCAGGGCCCAAATATGTCCCCAGGTGCGGGGCTTGTTTCTTAGTGCTAAGATGGGACAATCTGACGTGATTTTAAATGGAACAGCTCACTGTTCTCTAGTCCACTGGGCTCCTAGAAACCTCAAAGACTTGGTTTCTGTTCTCCGCCGTGAAAGAAGTGTGTCCTAGGTGTGGAGTTAGTTTGCCAGCCTGAGTCCAGGAATAAGGAGACCCAGACAGAGCAGACCTGAGCCATAGAACTCCTGTGAGCAAGGCAGTCTGTGGGTGGCTCTGTGTTTTTCATTCTTGCAGAAGCAAACAAGCCTAACATACTCTTACACCTTTATCTCAGCCAAAGAAGGTAACCTCTGACCTTATCAATGTCCCATTCCCTTCCATTGCTACTGCCTTATTGGCAAATTAAAGTCTTTTTCCCTTTTCTACACCCAAGATCAGTCACCAAGTCAGAAATTAGCCCTTTCTTAAAGACAAAGTTTAATGCCCAAATCATACCAGCTAGGTCTGTTTTCTGGTTTGCCCCCTCCATCCTTGTATTTTATGACTTTTTGTACATGCTGGCTGTAGTCACGTGGTTATTTCCCCAACATCTACTCTATCAGGAATGGTTAGTCTAGGCCAAACATTGTAACACCGTAATAAGAACATTTATTAGTGCCTGTTTAGCTAGTCCTAGAACCACAAGGGGAAAGAAAAAAAAAAAAACCAGGAAAGTTCTGGAAGATTTTAGAAAATCTTTCCTTGCTCTTATCTTCCCCCAAGGAAAAGACAGCCTGGCCCTGTTCTTTCTCCTTGTTGTCAACAATGCGGGTATTAAACAAACTCAAGGGAACAGGGCTGAGCCGAAGCAATCACAACATGTCCTGCATTGCCTGGGGATCCGTGTCAACAGCAAGCATTTCCAACAGCACCCAGCATGGGCTTTGTCCAAGACAAACACTTAAATAACTTGTTCCATCAATAAATAAAAAGAAGGCCTCTCAGACTGTTGTTGAGGTTGAGGATATAAAATCCCCGAGTAAAATGTTAAGACAATAGTAGTTATTGGAGCATGGCAAGTTAATGGGAATACTGGGGGTGGTGAGGGGGGACCTGGGAGGAGTCAGAGGAGGGGAAAGGCTATGCTCAAAATAAACCATATGAAAAAAACTTCTAATAATTTTTTTAAGAAAAAAATCCTCATGAACATTTTTTAAAAAAAGAAAACAAGACATTTTAAGGGACTAAGAACCTATGTAAAGAGGAAAGGAAAAGACTTGCTAGAACCAAGATTGCATAATCTTTGGCTTTGAAGTCTTTGCAAACTAGGTTAAAGATTGCATAGATTTGCATCTGTACGGGAAACCTGGGTTTAACTCTTCCATAAGATTCCACTGAGGTTGGCCAAACCAAATAAGGATGGAAAACCAGAATTACTGACCAAAGACCACACATTACAAAACACAAGCAAGAGATGTGCCTTAGGAAATAAAGCGGACAGCTGTTCCTGGTATCCAGACAGCTCACATGCTGCAGTCCAGCCTCCTTACCAAGCCCAGATTTCACCCACACAGCAAGGATAGCCTGTCCCTCTTCTGATTCTAATCTCCCAGCCATACTTTGACCATTTCTGATTTTGAACAAAATAGTAAGTGATGTTGCTTTGGGACTGTGGGTTTATGATACTGGCGTTCCAAAATATGAGTTGATCTGTGGGTTTAAATCCTTTGAAATGTTCAACTCTCTGACATGGCTATTCACAGCTTCCAGAAAATGAGTCCTTTACTAATGAGGTTCTGCAGAGTTTTTGTTTTGTGTCAGAGACAGTGAGAGATCCTAGGCTGTGCTCCACATACAGAGGTGGCTGAACTCTGAAGCCTCAGCCGGGAAATAGAATCATTACGAGTCCATTGTTATCTATTAATCCCTGGCCTCTTTATCCTGGAGAAGCAGATTAACCCAGATTTGCCTTGATCTGCCATCCACTTTCCTCCCCTATCATAAACCCCTAACATATGGGTGTTACTGAGGGGCGAGAGAAGATCAGAAATAATACAGTTCTTGCTAGATTCAAACTAGAAGCCCTCATTAAGGAACTGAACCGTTAGGAGCCAGGAAAATCTGTCTTGCAGCCATCTTTCCCCCCGAAATACTGAAAAGAAAATGACTTTGTTCAAATGAAATTATGTGCCCAGTATGAGAGTGCCCTGAGGAATTGCAAACTGGTTATCTTCTCATGAACACAGAAACTGATAAACTCAGCGGAATCTCAAGGTTCGGGAACGTGAGAGAATACTTTTGTATGTGTGTATTCTGTATGTATATGTGTTTATGTTGTGTGCACCTGTGTGTATGTGTATATGGAAGCCAGAGGTCAATGTTGGATGTCTTCCTCAGTTGCTATCCACCTTAATTTTTGAGACAGGGTCTCTCTTCTCTGAGCTTTGAGCTCACTAATCCAGTTTGACGGGCTGAACAGTGATGAGCTCCCAGGGAACCACCTGACTTTGCCTGCCCAATGCTGGGACTGTAAGCGTGTGCCTGTTTTTTTATGTTTATGCTAGAGAGTGGAATTCAGGCCCTCATACCTGTGCTTTACTAACTGAGCCGTCTCAGCCCTTCTGTTTCCTTTCTGACATGGCATCTATTCTTGAGGAAGTGTAAAAGTAAAATCACACTTCTGTGGTTCAGTTTACTGCTTTAGAAAGGGAACACATGGAGTAACGCTGTTTAGCCATAAGAATGGGGAGAAGCCTGACCTTTGGCACATGCGTGGGGATCTGGAGGTCATTGTGGTAGGTGATTTAACTCAGAGAAGGGTTTGAAGTATGTCCTTATTTGTGTGTGGGAGCTAGAGGAACACGGAGCTAGTTCTCAGGGAGGAGCACGGTAGTATGGTGGTCACTAGAGACTGAACTACAGATGGTAAGAGGATTTACCGGGGGTTTCTGTAGGATAGCAAGGTAAGCAGAGGAAATGGGAAGCCCCAGTTGTTGACATAGAGCAATTTATGCTGGGAGAGGGTAAAGAGGCTTATTCCTCTGTCTGGTCACCATATATCATGTATCTATGTGGAGTTATTCTACTACACTCCATAATAATGTGTAAGTATCATGTCTCTACTTTAGAAGGAGGAAACACTGGGCAGGCTGTAGCTGAAGCTCAACAGTGCAGAGAAAGATAAGACAGCCGGTCTCTACTCAGTTCTTTATCGCTAACTCTCAGCCCTGTGAAACTTAAGTGGGCACTTATGGGTAGAAGGTTCTTTTAACAAATGAACTGAGAGTCAATGGCTTTAGTTTGACTTTTGGAAGAGACATTTAAAAAAATCAACCCACGAAGCAGCTTTTAAGCAGGAAGAAGACAAGACTACAAGAGAAGGCAGGCTGGGAGCTGGACTGGTTAATGCTGTTAAGACAATTGGAAGGCAGACAAGAATGAGTTCTCCTTCATGTCTATTAAAAGATGCTAAACAAACAGGAAGACCTCAAGTTCAAGGTCAACTTGGGCTGCATAGTGAAACCTTGTCTCAAAAATAATGATCCATCACCATTTTACAAGAGACTGGAAATATTTAACCATCTATGACAAAATGTATAACCGATGCATGCCAAGCTGCTTGAATTTTAGTGTGGTGCTGTCAGGTGACATTTAATGGAGTAATGGCATGGGCATCCTGGTAGTTCACTAAACAGGTTTTCCAGTTTCCTTTTCTTCCCATTCGCACATTTATGTAAAAGAAATGTGTTGAATAAGAAGCTACAAACAGACATGGGTTATGAGGTGGCCATGATAATATGACTTGAAATCGTGGCTACAGGTGATGCCAAGGCTCTGCTGTAGGAGGCACCCCACATTCCAAAGCATAGGGCCCCACTGCTAGGTGGCTCCTACCAGAGATCAAGCCTGATAGGGACTGGCAGGAGAGCCTTTCCTGGAAGACAGGGACCCTGGTGATAAACACACGGACTTGCTGATGCTCAGAGGAATCCCCGTAGCTTTGCCAATGCTCTCTTAGAGACACCTGCAGCCTAACAAGCTTCCCTCCTAAACACCCTTCCTTCTGATGCTCTCTACCAATGCCTGACGACTCTTCTAGCCTCTTTTGTCCCCATCAGTTTTTCGCCAAAAGGCATTTCCATTAATAATGCCTGACATGATTCCCCTCATCTTTATGTCTTCTTCAATGATCCAGACTAATGCAGTCAAGAAAACCAGCCACTTCAGGGCTGGCAAGATGGCTTAGCTGGGAAAGGTTCTTTTCATGTAAACTGAACAATGTGAGTTCAATCCCTGGAATCCAGGAAAACGTGGGAGGGGAGCTGACTACAGAATTGTCCTCTGACCTCTTTTACATTGTACCACTCACTTGCACCTGTACACACACACATACACATAAGATATAATTAAAAATAGCCACATACAATTTTTCACATAATTGTTACATAGGTCTCAGAACTCCACATTCTGGGCCCCAGGCCCCAGACCCCAGGCCCCAGGTACGGAATGATAAGGGTGTGGTATTAGGCCAACCTTAGTCACAGAAGCTTAAAGCCTCCTGCATTTTTCACCCCTGAGGTGTGTCTTTATTGGCCTGACATTTTTTTTGTGTTGAACAGCAACATCAGAGTGAAACTAGTTTTTGCATTTTGACCTCTTATTTTATATATACATATTATATTTAGGGCACTTTTCTTTGGTTGGCATATCCCATAGTAGTTTCCACACTACTAATTGGTTTTTACTGTTGTGTAAATCCTGGTGAAGTTTTTAAACGTGTTTTAATTTTCTTCTATATACATCAGAAATGCTAGTGTCTACTTTGTGGGGATCGTTCATCATTCACCTGGTAACTCTGTGTTAAACACATGGTCAGCTCCAGGCATTAAGCTGTGAGGACCAATTTTAGTAAAATACATAAACCAGGTCGTTCGCAACTTGGCTGGACCTTGGTTGTTCGGTTAATTGTACCATCATTGATTTGTTAGAACTTTTGTCATTACTGGACAAAATAAAATTATAACACTGCTCCTTAATCTGAGAGACATTTTGCATTTCGAAGATGTCTTCTGCAGCAGGCATGGTGACACACATTATAATTCTAGTCACGGATCTCTGTGAAATCAGGACCAGCCTGGTCTACGTAGTGAGTTCCAGGCCAGCCAGAGCTACATAGTGAGACTCTTCTCTCAATGGGAAAAGCGGTGCTTTTGTTTTGTTTTTTTCATCAATGGTCTTACCCAAGTTTAACATGTATGATGCGGATACTCTCTGCCTCTTTCTCAGTCTCTTTTCATTCAAACTTCTTTCCATGATTACCAAGACCCTGCCCTGCTGATTTTCTTATCTCTGTTCGTTCCTCAAATACCCCAGGTGTCCACCCTCCTGTGACCACCATATTGTACGCCTTTTCTGATTCATGTTTGTTTGGTCTGCAAGAGCTGTCATAACAAAGTAGCTGGGACTTGGTGGCTTGAACCATAGTAATTAATTTCCTTACAGATCTGGAGGCTGCAAGTCTAATAACCTGGTATGGGCAGGATGGATTTCTCCCGAGGCCTGGATCTTTGGCTTGGACATCGTACCATCTTTCTTGATCTTCTCAAGGTCTTCCCTTCATGTTTGTTCCAAAATCTCCTTGGTCATTTTTTAAGGATGTCAGTGAGAGTGGGTTGGGGTTCACCCTCACGACTTCTTTTGATGTTAATTACTTTATTAAAAGCCCCTATCTCCCATACCACAGTGGGGGTTAACAATCCCTTCTGTGGACTTTAGAGGAAATAATCAACCTAGCATGCTCCAAAACTGTTTGCTTTTCTTATTTTACTTAACTTTATAGGATAATTCAAGAATATCATTTGCACTCACCTTTTAAGAGTGTTCGCCCATCTGGGCTTCAGCAAACAGCCAAGAGTTCTTGGTTTGTTTCCCAATCCTCTGGTCACTTTTTGAAGTTCTCCTTTCAAGTCTGTCTTTCATTTTCTAACAATTAAATATTGACATTTCTCAAAACTGACTCTCCCCTTCCCCCGTAATCTTGCCCATACACACAGCTTGGATCCATCACAACAAAGAAAGCTTAGCATTTTGCTTGTTAGTTTAATTTTTGATTTTGTTTTCCCGGTGACTCAGAGCTACATAGTTTCATCTCTAGAAGTTTGCTGCTGTAGAACATGTAGAACATGACGTGACTGTTTTTTTCTTGTTCAGAATTTTTTCTTTAAAAAAGTATACCTATCTTAGAAAAATCACCTCACACCCCATTGCACCAACACATTCATGCTGGGGGATTTCCAGGGAAATCTTAAATGAACTCAGTGGCCCTCAGAGCTGACACACGTGTGTAGCTACTCTTGACATCAAGGTGGTGGGGGAAGCAGGGAAATTCCTAGGTGGACACTGCGTAAAAATAGTTCTGAAAAGTTGACGGATAAGCATTGTAGGGCACCCATTCTGCAGCTGCCATGCTGTGACAGAGGACTTGGCTGTAACTGCCTCCGTCTGTCATGGGGAAGCCAAGGACTTCTCATCTGAGTTGAGCTCACTTATTAAGTCAGCTATAGTGGACAGTTTGGGGACATTTACACTTCAAGAGACTTCAAATGCAATTATAAAGTTCCTGAGATAATACACTACACATTATTACTAACTAGGAATGAAAATATCCAATGATTCACAGGGAACACGCACCTTGAGTGTTGAGTGTCCATACTTGGTATCAGACATTGTGCTTAGCAAAGGAGATTGACAGGGGTGATAGCTGATAGCCAGGCCCAGGGACGAGCTTCTTTGCTTCATAAATGTTCTGCCTGTAGGGATGTCATTGCTGTTCATTACACTCAGATCTCTCTATGTCCGTACGACCTAAGGCCTAGCTTGTCAACCTCAGGACAGACCTTTCCCAAGCTTGCTACCACTTCACCACCACCCCATTCTTTTGTTTGATTTTCTTTTCTTTTCTTTCTTTCTCTCTCTCTCTCTCTCTCTCTCTCTCTCTCT
>LOEQ01001794.1:0-34727 GCA_001685075.1 Bramus lutescens
TGTTTCAAAGCAATACACTCACCTCTTTGTTTGTTTGTTTGTTCTGGTTTGGTTTTCTGAGACAAGGTTTCTCTATAGCTTTGGTACCTTTCCGGAAACTAGCTCTTGCAGACCAAACTGGCCTCGAATTCACAGAGATCTGCCTGCCTTTGCCTCCCCAGAGCTGGGATTAAAGGCCACCATCGTCCAGCTTACACTCAGCTCTTATAAAGCATGCATGTTCACACTGTGTATGTGGACACACTGAGGTGTCTCTTTGTAACATGAATCAGCTAAGGCAATTGTATAGTTGTCAGCATGGTATCTGCCATTTTAAATTCGGCAAAGTTCTTGTTCCCTGGGCAGCAATGTTTCTGTAGCTACTTTAAAACAGGACTGTGAATATATAATATGCATATGTACTTACATTTTATTTCAGTCATGTGAAAATAGAAGGGGAAAAGCAAAACTAAATCTTGACACTAGCCATGCATATCATTCTCAAGTATAATTCTAAATGGGAATTAGCATAGGGAGAAGCTCACATTAATTTCTCATGAGAGTTCCAATTTAAGACATATAAAAACATGGGGAGAAAAATACCAAATCCTGTGTTTCAACAGTAAGATGAAATAAGAACCTTGCTCCTGTTTTAGTTCTCGTGGATGGTATATATTGCTACATATGAATCTATTAAGATTTCTCTTCAAGTGGAGTGAAGACTGTCTTTGGAGCCATCCACACCGTATTCGTTTGTATCATATGGTAAACAAAGTTAAAGGTAACAGATGTTATGTAAGCTCTTGAATAAGAAAACAAAAAACAAAAAAACAAAAACAAACCCGGAGTCCTAATTTAGAGACAAAGCTCAGTTCAAACAATAGGTAGGTGTCTGTACCCTTCCTATAATAGTTATCTTACTATTGGCATCTACAGTGCACTCATTCTAAGACTCCACCAGCAGACAGCAAATTATTCACATGCTGAAGTCCCATTAAAACAACAGTATTTTTGCCCATGATGAACATACATCCTCCCATATATTTTAAATCCTTTCAAGATTACTCATAGTCCCCTAGTACTGCCTAAATGCTACAGCCATGGTTACTGAATTGGCGGAGGAACAGTGATGAAAATGGGATGTCTGTACATTTTCCGTGAAAATGTAATTTTCCTACAAAACATTTTTCCCATTCATAATTACCTGAACGTCATGATACGGAACTTGGAAATATGGAGGGATGGCGGCTCTACGTCACAAATTTTATTTTTCTTTCATTTCTTTCTGGTGCACACTAAAGTGGCATCAGGGCAGGAGGAATGGTGTGTGTGTGTGTGTGTGTGTGTGTGTGTGTGTGTGTGTGTGTGTGTGTGTGTGTGTGTGTGTGTGTGTGTGTGTGTGTTTGTACAGAGAGAGACAGATGAAAAATTCCATTTAAGGAATTGGCTCACAGCATTAAGGTTGGATGGCACTCTAGTTTGCATGTTATGGTCCTGTGCACTAGCAAGCTGGAGATCCCAGAAGAGCTAATATGTAATTAATACCAAGAAGAAAATTATCTCTTCTTAGAAGAATTTCACTCCTTTGAAATATTTTCCTTTTAACTTTAATATACTGATTTAAACAGTCATCTAATTCAAAGAAAATACTTTCACAGCAATAAGGACATTCAGGTTTACTAAATTTCTCCTTGCAGTTGCATCCTCAAGTGGACACAGTATCAACCATCAGATGCAACTGAAAGTCTTACCATTTTAAAGCAATCATCTAAATGTCTAAGTTAAACCCAGCTTCATAGTCAGGTCCACTTGCTTTTGTACAGCAATGAAGGTTCAGGATGGGAATCTGACAGACAACTTAGCGTATCCAAGTACTAAAATAATGCCTGACTACAACATTAATTTTGCTTATTTTTCACAATGTACAGTTCATGTCAGCACACTGGTCCTCCAGAATGCAGTTCAATATTCTCTGAAGAATGATTCTTAAACAAGCTCCAGAGCATTTCCATTAGGGCAAAGGTGGTGAGGGGAACAGACTGTGCTGTTGGGAACACATCAATTTACTACTGCAGTCTTCATCTCAATGTGTGTGCTTCATGACCTAGGGAAGTGTTTCATGTCGCTGCTCGGCAAGCTTCCTGCTATCAGACCCTGAAACAAAAGGCTCCATCATGGAAAGGAAAAAAAAATAATGACAACGTATGAACCTCAGAATGAGGGAGAAAATGGAATTCCATAGTGATCCCTTAGGAATTTCCATACTTGTATATGGAGTACATGGTGTAACTTTTGAGGAACTAAGAATGTTTCGAATCTACGTTCCTCACTTCTCAGACGAGCAAAGGGGTTGCCTTTGATCTGACAAAGGTTATAGAGCTTGTTCAGGAGAGAACCATACCGGACACCACAGAGAGCTTTTTATCATTCTCTCTCTCCTATTGCAGTTGCCTTGTCAGTGAGAAACTTCTTGATCAAAGACTGCACTGAGCCAAAAATATAAATGTTCTGTGGTTTAAGTCAAGCCCTCTGCTGACTTCATACCTAGATAGTACACAGAGTAAACTTTTATATCTTCCCACAGTAAGCCTTTTATGATGAAAATAATGTGGAATGTGTCTCCAGGAGCCACTCAGCTGATCACAGAATAACAGTAAGCAAAGCTCAACCACAAAAGAGCTCAGTGGTTTGCCACCACAGGAAGCAGAAGAGATTGCTCACTGGACAGACGCTAAGATTCGAGTGTCTGAGCAGGGTCAAGTCTTGGGCTGTCGTAGCTCCTTTCCATCAGAAGCAATATTCGATCCATTACCCTATTTACAGATGTGGAATTACATTGCAGGATTCACTTTCTAAATGAAGCAGGCCCAATGTCTGAAACAGAGCTGGTCTCTCAAAAGAAGACAATAAAACAGAAAGAAAAAAAAATTACTTTACTTAAAAAAATATTGCAATCTTGACAGCGACTTTCAGAAAACAGATACACTTCTAATATTTCTGGATACCCAAGAATATTAGAGCTACACTTATTAAATTTCATTGATTTTCCCCATCTCTATTCGTGAAATCATCCACAATATGAGAGGATAAGTCAAAATTAGCTCTGTAGCTTTGAGCTTATAACTCTGTGTTGTGTATGTGAATGTGTGTGAGTGTGTGTTTTGTACACATGTGTAGATGTGAATGTTCTGTGCAAGAGACAGGGCGTGCATGCCCATGAACGGGCCTCCCTATAGGTCAATGCTGGGCTTCTTTCTTAACCTTTTGCCACTCTATGTTTGGAGAAAGAATCACTTCACTCTGCATGTAGATGTAGCTTGTTATTATTGGCTAGGCTAGCTGGCCAGCAGGCTTCAGGAATCCTTCTGTCTCCCTGAGCCTGCACTGAGGTTAATGACGCAGGGGGCCACATCTGACTTTTTATGTGGACTGAACTGAAGTCCTTGGGCTCTCATGGCAATCAGCTTACTACTGAGCCACATTTCTAACCCTTCATCCCAGTGTGTCAGAACTGAAAACATCTGTTTGCTACATAATAAGAGCTTTATCGCATATTTATACAGTTCATCTCTCCTGGAGAACATGAGGCATGAATGTGAACATTTCATCAAGAGCTAATGACTTTTGTCTCTCATGTTTTTCCCTAGGGTGGCGCTTGCTAAAAGTGTGCCAGTTTCTACTCCTGAAGACTGTAGTGCTCCCTTTTCAGAGAAAGGTGTTGTTAGGTAAGCGTCCCAACCTCCCTCTAAGAAGTGATATGCTTGAGAAATTGTCTGTGTCTTTGGACTTGCACACATGCACACACAGTAATGAGAATAGATAATTATTCATAAATATACAAATTTATAGATGAATAAAAACTTCCTCCAATAACATTGTGTCAGCTCTCCATTATCATAATCAATAACTGAGGTAATCACATCATGGTTTGCATTGGATCACACTTGGTAGATTTCAGCCCATCACCAGCCTTGTTCTAGGGTCTGTGACAGGGGAGCAAATTCCAACAGGGTGTATGGAATAGAACAAAGAAGCCACTTTGGAGCCATGAACAACAGGAGAAAGAAGAGTGAGCTACCTATAATTGTCTCTGGGCCAGGACCCAGTTGCCTAAAGCCACCTGAAAGACCATACATACTTCTTGTACATTTCCACCATCTTCCACTACTGCCCAGCAAAAGAGCCAAGCTGCCAGAAACATGGGCCTCAGGAGGCATTCAGGATTCAAACAGCCTTATTTTGTGCTCAATTTGACTATAGACTGGATCGTAAAGACTGATGAAGGAAATTTATCTAAGTTGTACTCATCCTAAGTATGGCTGTTGTGTTTGTAAAGTCACCAGTGAAATCCATTGCATAGATGTTTATTTTTGCAGCATGCAGAGAAGAGGGGCACCCTGCCTGCCCTACAGTGCTGAGGGCATATTCACCATACGACTTGCTATTTAAAATCATTCATTAAAAATGAATGCTCTATGCAAAGGTGGGCAGTTAAAGGTGACAATAAACAAATGTTGGTAAAATAGTGGGAAAACATATTGGGAAAGTTTAGTTATAGATCCCTAGGGATTAACATTACTACTGTTGTTTTTATCCGGGAGGATGTTTTAATTTGTTCAGAAAAAAATTACTCCCTCTCATTCATCTTTCTATTCATTTGAAATAGCTCAACAATGATAATTCAATAGCTCAACAATGATAATTAAATGTTAGTTATATCTTAAATTTCAGGTCCTCCTTGTTAACCTTTCTCCACAGCCATTTTCTTTTCTAAACTCAAAATATTTTCTTTGATCCATCCTTTGTTCATTTGGATAAACACAGATATTTATGCAGGTGCACACATATGCTCTATCCCTAAAGCGGACTGCAGCCAAAATTACTGAGCTCTGGAGACCTGTGTACTCAGAAGAGGGCTAACCATGACCTACTTGTCATTTGCATCCTGCTGCTAAATAGCACTGCCTGCAGACAGACAGCTCCTGCACTCGTTGCTTCTTTCATGCCCTCATTCAACACATTTTTATTAAGTGGCACCGCACTCGAACATTGTGCTAAAAGCAAGATACACGACTCCACACTGGGTAGCAATTCAGTAACTGGAGCACTTTGCTTTACTGCTCTTGAAGCAGAGAACAGAAACATGTCAGTCATTTAGAAGTATAGGAGATGGAGCAGGGGAAGACCTGCTAGGAGGTATATCTTAAGGGAAGTGGCCAAAGAGGGAACACTAGACTAGTTCAGTTTGCTAGTGCATGGCTATAACCCCAGCAGCTGGGAAGCTGTGGCAGGAATGTTGTAAGATGGGAACCACGTTGGGCTAGTGAGTTCTAGGGCAGCCGTGGCTCTGCAGCAAGACTATCCCTCAGGGAACTATAATCAGAAGGTCCTAGTGCCTCAGGCTTGGAATCTCAGCTACTTGGGAAGTGTAGGCAAGTGGATCTCAAACTGAAGTTTTTTACAGAATGAGCTAAAGTCTAGCCTGAAAAACTTAGGTAATTACTGTCTCAAAAGAAATAAATGGAAAAAAACTAAAATAACATAACTTCAAACACTTCAAAACAAGCCAAAAAGACAGAAGGAATAATTCGAAGGAGTGAGGGATGGCGTTATAAGCAGAAGAGGAAACAACTAGAGTAGTCAGCAGAACGTAGAGAAGAGCGTGACAACATGGTGCTTCTATTTCATCACTGAATGCATCTCCAATGTTCACAGTCTGATCCATTTGCATTTATTCACCACCCGGGTGCTTAAGTCTTCTGATGACCAAAGCACGGCTAACTAGAGAGAAGCTAACTTCTTGGAAACATATAAAAAGATATCTAAAGGTAAGGACTACACAATCTGCTCCCCATCTTCCTCTTCTAGCCTGAAAAGACTATCTAAGAACCATCTAACCAAGAAGATGACCTAATAGACTGACCTCCTTTTCAAACTGAACTCATGAAATTCTAAGTTGTGACCTCTAAAAGACAGTTTTTTTTATAGTAAAGAATATATTTGTTATTTTATTAGTACTTTTGTTGCGAAGTATTAGTCCTGGATAAGAGTTCCTTCATTCAACCTAGCCATGAAAATAAATCTTGTTCTTAAAATGTAAACTTTTGTGTCCATAATAGTATGCAAGTAAAACCCTTTAAAAACAATACAAGGGTTTTACCAATGGGATTTTCCACTTCTTTTCTAGAACGCTGTTGTAACAGAATGGTGCCATGAGATGAATCAAAGCTAATTCTCTCATTCTCTCATTCTCTCTCTCTGTCTCTCTTCCTCATATATAAATATATGTATATATATATATATATAACAGATGCTTATGTCATCTGAAGTTTCTATTTTTCATACAACAGAAGGCCCCATTGGAAGCACCCCCTCCGAAGCCCTACATGTGTCCATGAACTGAATTTTTCTTCCTCTGTGATGATACCATCAAAAATTATGAATTTAATAAGATTCTCCAAATGTTGCCTTCATCTGCTTTCTAGATGGAACAAAGGGCAATCAATACAGAAGGGAATTATCCCCAGAAAACAGCAAGATGAACACTATCTAGTATAAGTAGGTGGAGATGCCATTTATAACTGTGCAGACAGGCCATTGGAAGATGACATTTTTAAGACAGTCATTCGGTGTCATGGATTTATAAGCAGCATTATTAATGCCTCGAAATCAAAGGAATAAAGATGTTCTGTGACACAGTGGCCTGTTTTTTTTCTTCATATTACAATACTATCTGATAAGTTTCCTACAGGGAGTACTTATGATTGCATTCCAAAAGAGTAATTTCTAGGAAAGGACATACTGCTGGGAAATGGTATACCCTACAGTTCTAGGCAGACAATACGTCTAAGAAACTATGTGAACCTACAAATTATAAATTTGCACATTTAATCAGCTGAGAAATGCACATTTCATTGTATCTCTAACTGTTAGATTAATCTTCTACACCTCAATGAAGACAGCCAAATTAAACATATTTAAAGCCATATTCAGGGTTTAACTAAAATTATTCCTAACATACAAAAGGGAAAGTCTAATTCGACAGACTCCTGGAGATGAAATTTTTATACTGTGTCCTAAGAATTTTAAGCACTTAAAAGAAAATTTTAAGTTATGTTACTTCTTTCAATGTGGAATAGAGTAGTTACAACTGGGTTTTGCCAAATTTATTATAGACAAATTAGTGATGTGGAATTGTAATAAGATAAAAACATAAAATATTGAAGTTGAATAATGTTGCCTAATCCAGTTATTCTTAAACCTCAGTGAACACTGATTAGCACAAATCTGTAAAGCAGTACTCAGAAATGCCTTTATAAACAGGGAAGACCTGAAATTTTCAGCAATTACAAACTCCTTTACAAATCACTGAAAGCCATTCACATCCTACAGTTTTACGTGAAAGGCTACCCTGTAGCACTTCACTGACTGGGATAAGAACATAGGCCAAAAACGAAGTTAAATCATTACTTATTGATGGGAAATCTCTAAATATTTGTCTTTGGGGTAAGTTGGACTACATGGTTGAAAAGGAAAGCACCGTATTCCTCCAAGACTAGCTTCTTCTTCCAGCAAACACAGAAGAATGTTAGGATAACAATTGTAGATTATTGTGATCAGTTCTAGCAACTGTTACAATGCTTTCTCATTTGCAAATAAAGAGAAAATACATAAACTGTAACTTACAAAATAATACACACACACACACACACACACACAGAGTCACTGTGGCAGCTATAAAACTTTCTGCTGGCCTGTTAAAGAGTAATAAGATATCTGCCATGCCATAAGGCCTAAACTTAAACATATTATAATTCAAGAGTTAAAGCACTTACATTTATAAAATGAAATATGCATAAAGAACAAATGCTAATTACAGGTAGATTAACAATAAAGGTTCATGGTATAGAAAAGTAAAATGATAAAGATAGGTATACCAAAGTCATCCCTAATGTAAAAACATTTAACCATGATTATGTTTTGTGCTATATTTACAAAGTTTGCTCTAAGAAACTCCAAACAAAATACAGAAACATAAAAAAAAGGGATGGGCAATTTTATTAAATTGGCAGGTTAACACACGGTTGAATATTCCTAAACTGAGAATCTGCCTAAATAGTTTGATATAACAAAAACAAAAATGGAAATTTTGTTGAATATACGATCTGGTTAACACAGATCATATTAGTGAAAGAACAACATTAGTGAAAGAAAGAAGAGTGACAGCTCAATCTCACTTAAGTAGCTGTCTTTTATCAACTATTACAGGCAAAAATAAGGCAGAATTACTGAATTTTAAAAGTAATCAAATATTTTCCTCTTGTGCTAGTATGAATATGCTACCCAATGCAATCAGATAGGAAAAGAATATAAAAAGTGTACAAAATGGAAATAAATAAAAAGACTCAATTTTTGTGATAGGCATGAAAATCTATTGTTATCCTTTCTGTGACAACCTGAACTGGATGAAACTCTGTTGCAGTATATGATACAGGATTCAAATTAAATAAACTGAGAAAATGCTATGGCAACAATAGGGTGGTGTTACAGGCAAAGAAATAAAGCTATATCACGGAGTCAAGAAGCATGACTAACGTTCTCCACAACACAGCTTATTAAAATTAAATTTAATTCATCCTCGTAAACAGTCAGTGAATAAACTAAACATTTATTGTAGTCAAAAAGCAAAGTATGCTAAATTACAATCAACAAGATGTATGGAGAACCATTTAAGGAAAGACAGATATGCTCAACATCTAAAGATCAACATCAAATACCAGATGGATACATGAAAAAACCATCATATAATAAAATAATTTATATTATAAATATGACATGGAGCCCTATAGTTTAGCTGAATATTAATTATTCTAATTCTGCAATGTATTAAATTTTGAATACAGTTTTATCTTTAAAACTTGCATGAAAATTCCTTGTAATGCTAGAGTTTTGGGGTGCTAAAGACAGTTGTATATGTAAAGATACTCCTATGACCTCAATGCAGCAAATATATTATCATTGAAGGTTTAATCTAGATCATTTTTAAATTTTAATTCATGTTGACAAGAACTCACAAATTCATCCGATCATACCCCTTTTCAGTGCTTTAAGAAAAAATGAAAACCATGAAAATAATCACAACAAAACCGTGAGACTTGCTCATCATAATTAAAGGTCATGTTGAGAAGTCTATATGCATTTAAAGATTAATACATGAGCAGAAATCTAGCTCTCTTCTTAGTGGCTTATTATTTGATTCTGCTACTTACAAAGCTTCTCAATATTTTCCAATCTGGTACTTTGACATTAATCTTTATTTAAAGAGATAACCCAAAGCAGAAGGCTCAGGCTCCCTGGTAGAGACATTCCTAGAATTCTTAGGATTGAAACCAGATTTTTAAATGTCAGTTACTATGGGTGAGAGCAGTGTCTGTTTGTTGAGGTTTAAAACTGTTTCTAACAATGATAGTGTTGGATTAACAAGTTATTAAAATCATTCATTTGGATACCCTGAGACCCTATGCAGCTGTTTCCTTCTTACTCATACCTGAGAGTCTATGACCCAAATTTATCATAAAGCGTTAATTCTGTAGATATCTCAAAGAATAAAATGCTGAGTCACTGCATTCCATTACAGCCCACTATTCCACACACAAGTGTGGTAGCTAGAATTCTGACCGTTCTATCCAATGGGTTAATGTATTGTTATATTTCATATATACTCATTTATATATTTTTTATTGGTGGTCACTCTACTAGAGGAACTTTTTTCACATATTAATGAAGCACTACAATTGATGAAAAGGTATTTGTTAGCAGAGATAAAGGCAGTGATGTTTATGGAAAAAAAACCTACATGCTAAAACAAGTTCTTTTATGATTTTCATATAACCCTTCATTAAAAACAAGTCCAAGTTCATCATTTAAAGTTTAATCCTAAGTAATTCACATCAAATAGTCATTAGCTCAAAATCATAGATTTTATATGCCTAGGACAACAACTCTTTCTGTGGATTTCAGTTGGCTGTTCTCTGAATTATCTTAGATCCCAAGCAGGGATGAGGAAAGCACACATTCCGGCCTTCTCTGCTGCCTCTCATTCCTGTGCAGTGGCTCAGGGTAAATGACCCCCATGAATCAGCTGTTTACATTTCTAGAGATAACGGAACAAACGATAGCAAAGTGTATTAGCTAAATGATGAATATGCTACCAGAAGCCACATGCGACATCACTGTGGTACCAAAGAAAAATACAGAGCCATAGCTTACCTGTCAAAAGTTATTTCCAAAATAAATGGACTTAGATGGCATGGCCAATGCCTTCATTTTGGTTGTCATCATGATCAAAGGCAAATCACTGTATGATGGATTCAGCTGTTTCAATCACAATGAGGCCAAAAATGAATGGATTAGATGTTCAGCTGTCCTGATCATCCAAAGGTTATGATGATCTCAGGAGTTTAAAAAAAATGATATAATATAGTGACCAAAACTGTAAGTACATTTTTATGAAACAGCCTATAGATTATATCCAACCTCGCAACTATATTATTCTCTGTTATCTGTACCTAGATTTCACAATTAGAATACCACTAGTGATATAAAAATCATCAACGTAATATGCCACCATTTCTGAGATGACTATACATTACCACAGTTTTTAATCTTTTTTTAATTTGTTTTTTGGGTTTTTTTGTTTGTTTGTTGGTTGGTTGGTTGGTTGTTTTGAGACAGGGTTATTCTGGAGCTTTGCAGCCTGTCCTGAAACTAGCTATTGTAGATCAGGCTGACCTCGAACTCAAAGTGATCCATCTGCCTTTGCCTCCCAAGTGCTGGGATTCAAGGCATGGACCCATACCACCTGGCAACAGTACCACATTTTAAAAATGAGAAATCCATGGCATGAGGTCACATTTGCTGAAGGTTATTCTACTGTGAAACCTAAGTCTCCTCATAGTAATGTGATCAGAAAGTTTACTTGAAATGCTAAACCTCAAGTTGATACAGAAGCCAAATGTGATTATGTTGATGTCATCAAAATAAGCCACATTATTCAGAGAATGGACTTACCAAAAGTGAATTACATATGGTAGTTAGTATATACAATACCAATAAGGCAATGTTATCAATTAATAAAATAGTATGTGCCAATAACACACAATCAACTTCAAATCTACAGGTTAATCATAGATAAATGCAAATATGTGAAACAAAACTCTCTGTAACCCTTGACTATCCAAAGGAGCAAATGAAAACATGGATAGATGTAAGGGAAAGCTGGTATTCACTTAACTTCCCAGCAGGCCTTGAAATTAAATCATTTCTTACTACTGAACCTTTTCGGCTGAAAGGAGGTGCAGTCAAGTGTAGGGGCTGGGTCCTTGGGCATACATATGCCCAGTCCTACTAAATGAGACCAAGTGCAAGGTCTCTATGGTGAGCCTGCCATGCTTAATTGGCAAAGTAATTACCGTGGCCAGCATTATTGACAGCTGACTTGATGCAATTACCTGATTTTGACCATAAATGGAGTGGAAATAATGAGAAAACTAATGTATGACCTTGGCATAGGAAAAAGCCTTTCTAAAATGTCTCAAAAGCCGGAGCAATGAATGTTCAAAAAAATCATCATATTAATCACTTACATTTTAATTTTCTGATCCACAAAATAATAAAAGTCAAAGAACAATGGTATAAACAAGATGAAATGAAAAATGTCAAAATTAAAAGATTTATAATCTTTATAGTATATTAGAGACAACATCTAATTTCCTATATAGAGAGAAATCATACAAATCAATAAGAAAAAGAATTTGCGTGGAAGCATGGAAGAATATTACTATGTTGTTTATACATGTACATGCCAACTCGAAGGGATACTTAACAGCACAAAATTATATTCACATCATTACAATAAGGGAAATTTAAATGAAACCTGCACTGAAATTTCCATGCACAAAAGTTCAAAATTGGAAGGTTTTATAGTAGTGAAGTTTTCAGAAAAAATACGAATTATCTTCCATTGCTGATGAGACAACAATTCCCGTAACAACTGAAAAAGAAAGCCTGGTAACACCCAACACCAAGTTACAGGTACGTATATGCATATATATGCATTTTACAATTATTGGTTTGGAGGGAGGTGCTTGCCATAGTCACATATGCAAGTCATAGCATAACTTACAGGAGTCAGTTATGCTCCTGGGGAATCAATTTAAATCCCATAACTTGTGTTAGCTTCAAGCAACTTTACCATCTCTCTGGCCTGGTGCATATAATTTTTAACCCATTCTTCAACTCTAGGAATTTATCCTACTCATAATTTGGCAAAGTAATAAAAAATTAATCACCCTCAATAATAGTATTTGGCTCATTAAAGGGCAATAGGGACCAGTGTGATGGCTGAACTGGTAAATGCTACTAAACCTAAAAACCTGAACGAGATATCTGAACACCACATGGTGGAAGGCAAGGGAGAAACAGCTCTCAGGATATCCTCTGATCTCGTTACTTGAGTGATGGTGCAAGCGCACAAATGCAGAAATGCATGCACACACATACACAAAGACACCCACAGAGACAGAATAAATATGTTTTTACAGGAACAGGAAATCATATAAATAGTCACAAAGAAGGAACTAAGCCAACTGGGTTCTAGTAAGTTGAGAGCTATTCAGCTTCACACTAAGGAGTAAGCAATAAGAATGAGTACTCTAATATGTATAACATATCCATATGCATAACATATTGCCACAACACTGAACAATGAGTAAGTAGTCATGCCATGTGCTTAAAATTATCTCAGGAAGGGTTTCAAAATCTGGTAATTAAAGGGTTTCCAGAAAAAAACTACAGATATGCAGACTGTAAACTGTGGAATGTTTATAAAGTTATGAATATGTAATTATAAGAATGTTTTTATTCCACTGATATTTTTTCGGACTCAAAATCAACTCACTTTAATCCAATACTGTTAATGGGGGACATAAATTTGTGACCACTCCTATTTAGATGCATGTTCAAATTACTCTACTTCTCCTTCCTCTCCTTCACTAAGAATTAAACCATTTTAAAATTCACTGTCAGCCAGTGAGCTACCACGAATTAAGATCCAAATTTCACCGACTGTACCAAGAATGCTCAAGCGAACTCAGGTTGACAATGAAACTATACGTGGGCCTTCTCTGAGGCCCTTTCTCTTAATAGCATTTACGTTTTGGATGAAGAGCTTTTCTGACCTTTCACTGTCGGAATTTTTTCCCCCTTTTTGATACCTCCTTTTTCTGGCTTACCAAACTGTTTAATGTATTCCCACAGAAGTCCATGGCCTTTTGAAGTTTAAAGGACCTATTAGAAAAGAAGTATGAGATACACCATAATTTTACAGGAACAAATAAAAGGTCAAAGGACCTGAGCTCCGAGATGACAAGACGGTTCACTGGTAAATCAATACAAGGCTTTGTGTTGACCGTGGCAAAGGATTTACGAGCAAAGGGCAAATCATTTAGAGAGTTCAGGTAAACCTATGCTTGTACAAGAGAGCCCTCCAATGCTTTTCTACCACCAGAAAACCCCCTGGTTCCTTATTCTAAATATAACAGAAACTAGATTCTAAATAGCCAATACTTTAAAGGAAAGGGTTTTTTAAATGTATTTTCAATTAAGTTAAAAAAGCATACGTCCCATAGAATAGTATGGAAGCTAGGATGGCCTCATGGTTTAATAATTAATGCATTCAGCTTCCACTTCGGTACGTGTAACACCTTGAAATTCCTCCAAAGCAGACACTGGAAAATGGAGGGGGTAGAGTTAAGTGAACCACCAAATAAGCTTGTGTTTAAGTTCAGAGGATCAATCTGATTGGAGAAGAGCTGTCTACAATGAAGTTAATTTGTCAAGAAAACAGACCACTGTGATAAAATGGAGGTTAAAATAAAGGAGATTAAAGGAAGGGGGGGGAAGGGAAATCAGGATTTGGCTAGAATCCCAGATACTCTACAAAAGATTGATTTCAAAGTAAGTTTTTCGAACACATGGACACTCACTTCTACTGTTAAGGCAGCCAATAACCACATGTAACTGTTAGAAGTGGAGTGGAGTGTGCTAAACATTTATAGTTCTCGCAGATTTGGAAGACAGTAGAAAAGTCAGGATAACTAATAACTCGCAGCTTAATTATTAATAACCTCTGTTTTTTTACTGTGACTTAAAACACACATATTTTTCTCTTATTTTAAATAGCCTATTATTACAATTGATTTTATGTTTTTCATTTTTACTCTAAATGTAGCTACTCTAAAACAAAATACACATGCAGCTCAAGTATATGACATCCTACTACATTTATATTTTATATTCATAATGTTTTCACAGGTTCATTCTTCTTCATATGATTGTGCATATGAGTATATATGCACACACACACACACACACACACACACACATATACACAGACTCCCTAATGGAAACATAGAATCACACACACACACACACACACACACAAAAATACTTTCCAGACACATTAAAAACAAAAAAGGCTACTGCAAATACTACACAAACAAGCACTACCTTTGAATGACAAGGGTTCAAGAGCAGGTCATTAGAAGCTCAACGTGATATTTGTAATGTCTGGGGAGCCCCAGAGGGGAAAGTGATCGCACGTCTATCTGTTCTAATCCCCTGCTAGAGCAGGCAGTGGCTGCAGTAAGCTGCCTTTCTAGATAAGGGATACAAGTGATTACAAAGAAAAGCTTAGAAATCCATGCAGTCAATCATGAAGAAACAATGTGTTTGGCATTTTTGAGGCCAGTGAATTACATTTTCCATATTTAGCAGCAAGCTGTCCTTTGCTGATGTGTAAAGATACCTCCTGCAGACTGAAATACTGGGGTTTGTATTATTTTACAAACTGTCGCAAGCCCCAAAGGTTTACTTTTTCTCTAGCCAAGCTCCAGTATGGGTATGAGGGTTCTTCCAACCACAAATAGCTAGGGAGCGGGTAAGAGAGACATAAATGTAAAATCTAATTTGTAATCTCTTTTGTAATTACACACAGAACTGAGCCATGGAGTCTTCCTTTCCTTATGTCACCACAGGACAGCTTCCAGGGGCGATTCCCTCAAGGCAAGGCAGGCACCAGAAGTTAAAGCGTTTCCCTTGTTCAGGCAGGGTGCAGCTGTACAAAACCAAAATTAACTAAAATGATCTTTATTTTTTGCAAACTGCCAGAGCCTTTTACTTCACCAACAATTTGATATAAACAAGTGATATTAAAATGCATGTCAATTTGAGCCTTCCCACATTCCAGCTATAGCTAAATCAAGTTCACTCTAAGACATCACCCTATGATCACTCTTAAGACATCACCACTTAAGAAAACCACTGTCATCCCTTTGATGATGGCATCTTTTTATATGACTCAAAATATGGTAAAGCGATTTATTAAACTAGAAAAAAGTACACTGTGAAAAGAATTTTTTAAAGTGTAATCTTCGATTTATGGATTCCACAACTATGAGATCATGTTCAGGATCACAACTTCAGTGTTCCTTTCCTTTGTTCAATCGGCCTACAGACACAGGCCTCCAATATGTTCATAATGTAGTTAAATATCATACACTGGCTGCCGACATTATGCTGTTATTACCTTAAAATGGAAACATTCATTTAAAGTATATAAGTGGCGTACTTTTAAAGAACCTTTCTGTGGTTTTCCAAAAGCATTCCAAAGAGGTTACTTACGTTGCTTTGAAACTGGTTTGAGTTATGGGAAGGCCATAGCCTCAGACCAGCAGCTGAGACAGCAAAGGAGATGAAAGTTTTCAGCTTTGAGATCCAAGGGGAAACACAGCTGCCACAGCTGGCCTGCTCAGATCTCAACACTTAGTACAGTGATGGAGAAGGTGATAATGCCGTGTCTGGTGGAAGAAGCGCATTAATAAAAACAAACTTTAAATAGAGCAGGGAAATCAATTAATCAAATCTAGGCCCTGGGCTGTAACATGAAAACATTAAACTACAGCAATAATAAGAAGCAAGGGAAGGGGAAATCCGCTTAGATACTTAAAGGCATTCCACTCCTGGGACATTCACTATCTGACTCAAAGAATTCATTCACAAGATGGATATTAGCTGTAAGAAACCAAGTTTAACTTGGATGGGTACTTCCACATTATGATAGAGAACAGGAATTTGTCAAAGCCATACATTAATATAATAGGAGGCAGAAGCATATCTGGCTGACTCCTTCTCTTTCTCCTTTAAAATGTCTTTTATTTTGAAGAATGTGTTTGTGTGTGTCATCTGTGTATGTGTCACATGTGTGTGTGTGCATGTGTACATGGGCTGCATGCGTGTGCATGAATGATACCCATGGAGACCAGAACTGTTGAATTTGCTTGGTACTGAGTTATTGGTGTTTGTGAGCCACGTGATATAGGTGCTGGAATCTGAGCAGTGGGCCTCTGAAAGAGCAGCATGTGTTCTTAACCAATGATCCATTTCTCCGGATAAGTTTTGTTTCTTTTTAATAGTTACAATTCAGAACACAGGCATAAAATTGGCTGATCTTAATTGTGTCAACATGTACAGCATCTGAAGTTTAATATGCTGACAGCTGCCCAAGGAGAGAGAACATGCATACTTTCAGGAAATCACGGAAAACAAAGACACGATATATAGATAGAAAAAGTTTCTTCAAAGTAATTATAAATCTAAGAAAAATATGTCTTCAAGTGATTGTAGGGACATTTCATTTGTATTTTAATAAATAAAACGTGCCTGAGGATCACAGAAGTAAAACAGCCACACTGGTCAGCCATACAGAGCAGGCAGCAATGACACACACCTTTAATCCCAGTAGACACACTAATTTGCCATAGAAACCAGGTGGTAGTGGTGCATGTATTTAATCCCAGAACTAGAGAGAAATATAAGATGGGAGGAAAGAGTTCTCAGACACAGTCTCATTCTGAGATTCCTGGAGGCAAGACCGCCATTTTCAGACTAAGGTCAAGGTAAGAGCCAGTGGCTGGCTGCTTTGCTTTTCTGACCTTAAAGTTGAACCCCAACTTCTCTCTCTGAGTTTTTATTAATTGTGAAATAGTAATAATGTCTTCTTCCGATGAATTCAAAATTCTAAAAGGTCCTTATCTTATTGGCTGGAATGACAAGTCAGGCAGGAAAGAGAATTCACATCCATTATTGCATATATTTTAAAATCAGAGCCCTGACTTGCTAATAACAAGTAACTTCCTCAAGGACCAGACATCACTTAAAGGAAGAAATGCACCAATCCTCCTCATGGACTGGAAACTCTACAACACTCACTTTAAATGAATTCTTCTTTCAAATGCGTGGAAAGGTAGCATAATGAAGGGGGTAACAACATATCCAGAATTCTTTTTATTTATTTATATACCAAGTAAGCTTTTATAAAATGAGGAATCCTACAATAAATTATTACTATTACCAGGAATGGATCATCCTTCTAACATTTTCCCTATGTTTTATCATCAAAAAGAAATATAAGACCAACCTATGCAACATGAGTGCGAAGAACACATAGTTACTTTTACCTGACACCCCTTTTCAAATAAAACCTGAAATGCCATAGGAGACAAAGAAATTATTCTGTATTGATGGAGTCAGCAAACCAAAAAATGTATTTCCTCCAAATGGACTATTGTCTATTTTATGGGAAAAGAGATTTCTGAATTTTGAATCTTCACCCACCATACCAATAGGACATTTAATAGTGTCATATGACTTCAATGAAAAATACTTCCATTCAGGCATTCATTAACTAAAAGTGTCTTGGCTCCCGAGGGTAAAGTGGCTAACATCAGAATCCCCTTCTCATGCCAAACAGAAGCATAATAAATCAAGGTAAAGGCTTAGAGAACACAAGTTACTGTGTTATATAAGAGATCAAAGAATGCTGGTCACGGTGGCTTTTAGACAGACTGTCCAAAAGGCAGTGATGGAAGAAGTATGCATCTGGGGATAAAAATATCCAGACACACAGTATGTGGCAAAGCTGGAGATACGTGGTCCTCTGTGGATAAATGGTGTAACAAAGGGTTGGAGGTCTAAAGAGAAAAGGGTAGAAACCATGTCACGTTTGTAATCCTGGTAGAGACATGGACTATAGCACAAAGCAAGAATAAAAACCTCAGAGAAATCAAGGCACACTGCACTAGACTGACATTTAAGAAAGATCATTCCAGGCACCTGATTAGAGGGTGGTGTGGGGACTGAGCAACAGTGGACGTCTGCCAGTCACTGACTTGGGAGACAATGCCAGTAAGTTACGTATGGAAAGATGATGATGGCTTTCTCTGCCATGGTGACAGTAGGAAAACAGTTTGAGAGTGCAGATACATCATGGAGGGCTGAGATGGCATGTTTGGGTGGTGGACTAGAAAAGAGAGGCAAGGCCGAATTCAAAGCTCTGAAGTTCAGCAATTATGTGATGGAATTTTTGTCTTAATGAGAGGGAGGGGACTGTGAATCCAACAGTTCTTAGACAGATGGTTTGGACACAGGAAATTGAAATGTTTTCTTGGATGATCCAGAGGACATGTTGGGTATACAATTCAATGAGGAGTGATTTAAAATTACAGAGGTTTAAGGGATCTAAGCAAAAGCTCTTTACTTATTGGCAGTAACACACAGAAAATTCTCCTATAAACACATGTTCCTCAGAGAGAATTGGCAGGGACCACAGTTGCTTTAATCCCAGTTTATCTCTCATTTCCTTGTATCATGCTATAACTACCTGTGGAGAACTGGTCTAAAGCTATTTCAAGAGCTTCATGTTCTCAGTCTGACCAGTAGAAGGTGATAATTTTACACATATCCTTGGGGGAAAAGTATGAAGCAGAATGGCTTCTTTGTTGGTGGCTTAGACTCTAAGGGCAACATCAGCTCAGATACGAAGTTAGAAATACACACCTTTAGGCTCTGTCTTCTGTGATCCTAATTGTAAGTTATGTAAAGGTAGCATGTCATCTCCATTTCTAGTTCTAACCCCATTCTTCTAACAGGAAGCAAATACTCAAGATGAAGGCGCTAAATGGATTTGAGAGGAGATTGGACATATTCCTCCACAATCAACCCTTACTGTCAATTGGGATATCCCACCGTTTTAGAAAAGGATGAAGATAGGACAAGGCCCTTCTTACTCTTACCTCCACTCTCTATCTCCAACTCTTGCTCTCTCCTATGAGGTATACAATTGTTCTCAGAGAGGAATCATATGTGTGAGAGTACAAAGATCTCCCAAGAACATGTAAAAGAGCTGAAACATTCTTACTGCCCAATGAAGCCACCACTTTCACACTGTATCCAAAGATGCATCCTCCAGTACTTATGGTGATACCATTGACAAGCCTACTGCACTGCCAGGCATGTACAAATACATCACATGCAATTTTGTAGAGAACATGCCTTATAATGAAGATAAATGGCTCTAATACACTGCAATCATTTGCTTTGCTATTCTTTTTATTACTTCAGAGTCTGCTGTCATTTTTGGAATACACATCACATAGCACATGAATGAATATCATCAGGAAAATGTAATTGCAGACTGCTTTACAAAAAAAGAGAATAAGGATTCTGGCTCTTGCTGTGGCATTCAGAAATGTCTGAGACTTCAACCATCCTCATTTTCTCCCTCGTGGAATACCCCTGGAGAAGAATTGCTTTAGTCCATACAAGTGGATATACCAGTATTTCTGGCATACACCCCATTAGAAATTGTTCCCTTTCTTTTACTATCTAACTATTTATAAGGTATGGCTAATAATTCTCACAGATAATTGTTAGAGTTCATTAACAACAGATACTGAAAGGAGAATATGTACATCAGTTTTAGAAAATGTATATCAGAATCATAAGCAATACTCCATGTGAAATATTAATATATATTTGTTTAAACTGTGGAGCATTTGTTTAATGATGCAAAGATGTTTTGCTTCTTTTAATGTTGCATTTGTTTAACTCTGTGAAGCTGTTTAATTTTGCCTGCCTAAAACACATGATTGGTCTAATAAAGAGCTGAACCGCCAATAGCAAGACAGGAGAAATGATAGGCAGAGCTGGCAGTAGAGAGAATAAATAGGAGGAGAAATCTAAGGAGAAAGAGCAAGATAGAACAAGAAGAGGAGGACATCGGGGGCAGCCATGTAGCTACACAGCAAGCCATGGAGAAAGAATTCAATAAAAGTCCAGAGGCAAAACTTAAAGGGATAATTTAAGATAAGCAAAGCTGACTAGAAACATGCTAAACTAATGCCAGACATTTATAAGGAAGAATAAGACTCCATGTGTGATTTATTTGGGAGCTGGGCGGCAGAGCCCCCAAAAGAAAAAAGAGTAGAAAGTAAAAAGCAAACAACCACACATACTTGATTAATTCTCAACAATACAAGAAAAGTTAAAATGTGAATAGTAACATAACAAGATTATGTAAAAAGAAAATAGTAACAAAAGATGAATGTTGTCAAGGTACTGTGGCCTTTGATGTCGAGATTTAATTAAGTTTCTTAATTTATTCAAAAGTATTTATTTACCATAAGTCAACATATTGTTTTGCTTCAAGAAATACAAAACTGTTTTATTTTTCTGAGCAAGACATTTCACAAATGTTAGCAAAAATTCATGGTACGGTTTTTAACAATGGTTTGAATAATCATCCCTTTAAACAACTTATGAAATGTCTTATTTAGTGTTTCTATTGCTATGTACAGATACCATGACCATGGCAACCCTTACAAAGAAAAACATTTAATTAGAACTAGCTTACACTTCAGAAGTTTCATCCCTTATCATCATGGTGGGTGGCATACAAGCAAACATAGTACTAAAGAAGAAGCTGAGAGTTCTACATCTTGATCCTCAAGCAGCAGGAAATGATCTGAAACACATTTCTATCAAAAATGCCATACCTACTCCAACAAGGCCACACCTCCTTATAGTGACATTCCCTATGAACCTATTGGAACAAATTACATCAAACTATTACATGAAATAATGAGCTAGCTATTTCCAGAAATTTCAATCATGTTTTAATTTAGAATTAGTTCCTTAGAAATGAAACATAACATAATATCTAGCATGTGTTCATTTTTAATGGTTTCTAACAATCTCTTAAACTATTTAAGGATCTCATTTAGGATTAGGTGGTATTCATAATTGATACAAGAAATTTAACACATGCTAAGGAGATGTACAAAGCTGGTTTGTGGGAAAGAGTACTCTGAAATATATTTCAGTGCAATTAAGTGAGAATCTTTATCGTTACAACAAATTTTTCACTTCTACATGATGTTGTAAATTCTATTTCCTGTAGTGTAACAGCTTTTATTAAATTTCTTCAAATAAAAACTAGTAATTCAGATAAGAGTAAGAAGTCTAGCATGAAAACTATAAAATCTAATTACTTTTTGCATTAGAAATATTACTGACACATATGTGATTCTTTGTCCTTATTTTTATGCTCTCCTTTTTGAAAAAGAAGAAAGGTTCTCACAATGAGACAAAGGAATTAAGAGGGTTCAAATCATAACAGACTCTGGGGAATGTGCTAAAATTCTGGGATTTTAATATGATGAAAATCTGGAATCTTGGAAAGATTTTGAGGAAGTGAAAAATGAAAAGTGTATCAACATATCAAGTGTTTTTTTTAAGGGCAATGTGGCAAATATTTTCAAACAGATGAATAATACTTAGGAAATGACAAAGTATAGTCATGGAGCATTAATGGATCAACAGTTCCATGAATATATCCTTTTCCTTCTGCCTAGTAAATGGGAATGGGATGGATAATAGGGTAGGGAGGTTGCTATCAAGGCATCTTTTAAGTGTCATTAACATTTAAGTCAGTAGGTTGATTGGCAAAAATTACCCTCAATGATGTGACTCAGACTCAAGATTACATCAGCTCGTCACAGAGTCTCCCAACTATGAGTGAGTCCTTCAGATCCTGAAGCTGCTTATCACAATTACATAATTTTATTGGCCAATATCATAACATAAATCCTGTGCTCCCTCTCTATACAATTTGCACATAAAGAGAGAAACATGGAGCTATAAAGAAATGGAGACATATTTTCTTATTTCCTGTGTTTCAATAGTTGAGAAACATGTTTTATATGTGTGTGTGTGTTTATGCAAAGTAAGGTGGTTCACTCAGAATGGTGTCATTGTGGATGGTGTCACTTTGCATTCATTCATGTTTATATTCTATTATTTGATTAAAGATTTACACTAATGATGTCTCCGTATGAGTCCATGGAGACCTCAGTGTATGAGTGTAGTTGAATGAGGGCATTAGGTTCCAACAAGCTGGAGTTATACCTTGAAATAGGTACTGGGAAATAACTCAGATCCTCTGCAAAATCATCAAGCAGTTTTAACTATGGAACCATCTCTTCTGTTCTTCCTATTCTATGAGTTTTGAAGATAATTATTAGTTTTACTTTTGTAACAGAAATAAGCAAGAAATTGTCCTAAACTAAAAAACAAGAATTGGAAATTTTACATTTTACAACTCTCAAATCTGTGAATTTGTCTTTTGATAATGGTAGTATACGTGTTGAAAATTGTATACAATTTTAACATAAGTTTGTCTGATAATAAATGCAATGATGTTATATATTCATATATTTCAACTTACTTCTATGCTTTGTGAAAAATAATAATAAACTTAAGAAAACAAAACAAATGAACAGGCTATTTCCCAAGGAAGAAAAATTAGCTTTCAATCTGAAAGAGTATAACTATATAAACAGAATAGTTTAACCAGGAAGGATATGAGCTGCTCAGAAAAGAAGCAGTCAAATAAATGGACACAAAACCCTAGTTTGATTGGCCATAACCAACCAACACTGACATGGAAGGAGATACCAAAGTACAAACTGTGATATACTTGGTCTTAGAGGTACAGGGACTGTCTGTTTTGAAAATATTAATACTGGGTTTAATACAAAGGATACTAGGGTAGCTACTAAATCATACTTTGATCACATACTCTAATTTCACATTCAACCAGTACCATCCCAAAAGAAACACACCATAGTAATGCCACCAGAGAATGAAGCAAGATTTGGTGCCTGAAGAATATTAAGTGTCTGAGTGAACATTCTAGCATGAACATTAATAAGTTGATTTGAGCTTAACCGATGTGGTTCAACACTGAGAAACTTCTTAGAGGGCTCCTTATTCTGTTCTGAAGCAAGAAAAAAACAGGCAGGACCTGAAAAGTGAAAAATTCACCAAGTGAAAGGTGCAGAGCAATCCAGGGGTAAATATCTGCCTTGAACAAAGAATGCCTCTGGATTGCCAGGCCAGTGGAGGTTTTTTATTGATAGTTTTTATCATAATACTTAAATCGGATTGTTCTCTCACACTCCGTCAGGTGTCCCAATACAAATAAGTCACTAACCATTTTTCATTTTTCATCTTGAACATCATTGCTCAGATACATTTTTAATTATTGGATTTATACATTTACCTTTAGAAATTAACTCACAGATATTAATTCACAGAAATTAACTCAAGAAGATATTGAGTAGAATAGGCAATTCTGAGAAACACTAACTACAAAAATGTTTTTTGTATTAACTTCCCAACACTGACTACACACACACAACCCCCCCCACATGCACACACACACACACAAACACACACAAATCTGAGAGTATAATCAGTTCACTCACTCGACATGAAATGATGAAACTCAAAAGAGGTTTTTCCTCTTCCTTTTGAAATAGTATAGGAAAAAAAAGGAGGAAATATAATCAGGATCCAAAATGACTTTCACATGTTGTTGTTGTTATACTAAAAGATGCATGCACGTTTCAAAGTTAAAGTACAGCTAATTCAATGGGAAATTTCAGAAATGGTACTCTACCAGGACTTTTCTTCTTGGAAAGCTTCAAGGGTAACAAATTACATTCAGAAAAAGTAAGATCAATTTCCTAAGTAATCTACATAATGGTTGCAATTCATCTACAATTTCAAACATAAGAAAATGGTTTTGAACAGGAAATCTAGGTTGCTCTGTCTAGGGCTCATTATAAATTGTTCAAATGAAATAAAAATATGAACTAAGCCCAGGAAGAACATTCAACCTACAGTAAATACAAAACACTTGCGATATATATATTCTATAAGCACGGGAAGAAACACCTTAAACAAGCACATAAACAACGTGAATAAACATGTCAGCAGGATAATATTGATGCTATCAAAAGCTAAATAACTTTCCTTGCCTATTACTAGGATGCCATCTTATGAGATAAAATACAGCACCATAAATTTAAAGGTCACTGAATTTTTCAAGGTAACCCAAACATTGTAAACATGCAATTAATTCTCCCAATGGATAGTGCTGAGCCAATAATTGCAAGAGTCCTGGCTATGCCAGGGACTTTTTATCTCCTTCATGAGCCCTGATCTTTGGGTACAATGCAACTTAGTCAAATCATCCAAGCTCCTCTCTAATCTATTGTAAGGTGAGTGAACACCATAATTATTATATTGCATATCAAACATGAAACTCTTCATTTTATCAAAATAATGTTTTCATGTTGAATACTAAATGGTGTGACAACAAGCAGACCCCCATGTTGCAACTAAACATAATTTATAAATGTCAGGAATTTGAAAATTATTATCTTTGCTATTCTCATGTGAAATAGCCAATGCGAACTCATAATTTATCTTTTAAAATCCCTTCTCCAAATTATGCTTCTTGTTTTTGTTTTTTTTAAGTAATACCTACATCATTAAACAAAGGGTAATTGCATTTAATAACCAATGTTTTTTGTTTGTTTATTTTTCGAGACTTGGTTTTTCTGTGTAGTCTTGGCTGTCCTAGAACTAACTATGCAGACCAGACTGGCTTTGAACCCACAGTGACTGCCTCTGACTCTCTTGAATGTTGGGATTGAAGACATGTGTCACCACCACCCAAACAAGTGAGTTTTTAAGCAACAGTGTTCATTATAACATTAAATTTCTTGAATCAATTAGACTTGAATCATTAGGTATTATGACAGTTAATTAATGACATGCATTGTTTATTCTGTTATTTTATGGTTAAATGATGTTATGTGTGATTGTTGAGATTTTGTTTTTCTTTAGTTGGTTGTTTGCTTGAGATAAAACTTGCTCTAAAACTTACAGTGTAATACAGAATGACCTTGAAATCAAGGCAAGACCCCTTATTTAGCCTCTTGAATAACAGTAAATAGCAATGCTTTTTAGCTCATTTATCCTCTTAAAAGATGATTCTCAGCCAGGAGGTGGTGTAACATGCCTTTAATCCCAGCACTCAGGAGGCAGAGGCAGGCAAATCTCTGCAAGCTCAAGGCTGGTCTGGTCTACTGGTCTACAAGAGCTAGTTCCAGACCAGGCTCCAAAATTAAAGAGAAACCTTGTCTTTAAAAAACAAACAAACAAACAAAATATGTTTCTCAAAGTCTCAGGCAGGCAGTAAAATCATTAGACAACACAGTTGTGAAAACAAACACTTTTGGAGAATGCTAAGATTGTGTCCATGTGAAGTTTAGAGACTCATAGGCAAGTTTCAGTTTTAGTTTTTAAGTCTAATAATGTGGGTGCATAATCATTGTTGGAAAAAGCATATATTTATGCAGCAGACTTCCCTTGAACACTATTTATGGTCCAGGGTGGACTCAAACTCAAGGCAGTCCTCCTGCCTCAGCTTCTTGAGTGCTGGAAGAATAGGCAATTGTCACCATACCATATAAGAATGAATAACTATTAGAGATGATGAATTAACATGTTTACTTTATCTTATTTTAATATATTAGTGTGGGTGTGGATGTAGGTGCTGGAATGATTTCCCATATTGTGAGTATAAGCATGAAAGAGAGTGAGCAGAAACTTGTGAGGGTCAGTTTTCTTCTCTCCATCATCTGCCTTCCAAAAATCAAACTCAAATCACCAGGTTTGGCTGCAAGTACTTTTACCCCATGAACCATTCTGCCCACCCAATTAGTCCATTCAAAAAAATCTTCAAGAATGTGGCAGATTGTGGATTAGAAAGGAAAGCAATAGAGCAGGTGCATCAGGGAAATGAGCTAGGGACAACTAAGCATGACGATGAACTTGAAGGTGAATGAGTTTTGAAACAAAAGGAACTAAGAAATCCTCTGCTTACATTTTTGATATTCCATGAGTTAAAATGCAGAGGATCACTATGTGAGGAGCCTACCTATGCTCCTAGCTACTATATACTTACTGTGGTTGAAAACTTGTCCTTGCTTCAGAAGAAATACAGATCCACCTCATCCCAGGAAAGTCAAAAAGAAGCATCAAAATAACACCAGAATAGGAATATATGTATAAATGAGTATAAAGAGGAAAGAGTTCCGTGCAAATAATTTCTCCAGGCACAGACCAACATGACTGGACACAGCACTGGGCAGTCAATCTAGCTGATTTTCTCTGCCTAGAGGTTATATGACTTGCATGCCAAGATCAGTCTCAGCTCAGTAATATACTATTAGTATTTTACAATTTCATTCATGTAACCTCAACTTACTATGAAATATACTCTGAGTTTTTAAAGGGAGTGGGGGATTGTGGGCCTCCTCTTCATTATTTTTCACGAAATGACGTGAACTTTTAATCTGTCTACGTCTCATATGTATGCTGACAACATTCTCGCAGATACCTCTGACCTCCGGACCATTAACTTCTCCTTCCGTCTTGCTTATGGATAGTCCATGAGCCTATGTACTAGAGACACACTTCCAAACTCCAAGCACTTTATCTTCACACCCTGGACCTCTACTCTTCTTCATATTTTATTTTTCTTGAGAACTGGCATCACAGCCCTTAGTTTCCTGGGTAGAAAGATTTGAATCTGGATGACATATTCCTTCAACTCCTCTTTTAAGAATCATGCCGGAAGCCTTCCATAACATCATCGCTGTCCTCCATTTCCACCACCCGATTCCCAGCCTCTGATCGCCTCAGTTCTCCCTACAACAGCCTTTCAGACCATCCTGACTTTCATCCCTACTCCACATTGTTTCCAGACTATAATGTTTCTAAACACAATTTTAATGCTTTACTTCCAGAAGTCAAAACACATCAGGGAGTCCTATCAAAAAGTTCTCACTTTGAATGCGCAAAATCCTGGTGTCGTTACCCATTGCCATGAACCTGGGGCCAATACTACATCTTGAGACCAGCATAGCTCTTCACTCTCCTGCCATGTCAGACCAAAGACTATCTTTCCATTACTCATTCTTCAGAATGGCTATTTCAAAAGCTTTGTTTCCAAGGGAATTTTCTTTGATCTTTTTTTCCCCTCTGCATTAGAAATGTCTCTACTCTCCTTTGTGGCCCAAATATCTTGCATTGCAGGTCTTGAGCCCATTATACCTAGCAAAGACATTAATATATTTTTCAAGTTCACTAAGTCTCCTAGACATCATAAGCTAGGGTACACCATAGAAAGGCTGCCTATATTGCAGGAACATACATAGCTTATCTTCAAATATTTAGACCTCAACAACACAAGTACAGCGGATAGACGAGCCCTCAACGATATCCACCAATACTTTGCAGAGCCTGCAGAATAGAACAAAATAAACCTGGACATGTTCCCAAATTAAACATAAGAGGACGACCCCAAATTATCCAAGTGGGCCCTCTCTAGTCACAGGAGACGTATACACCTATACCCAAACTGACATTACATAATAAGAAAACACAAGTGGTTCATAATTGTGGTCATCAGTTTCCTTCTTGGTCAAAATATTCTTGAGCTGCATGCCACAATACAAACCTCTCAGCAAGTATCAAAGGGGAGTTTTTGGTTAGAGGCTGTGTCTCTTCAGAATTTGCAGTGTCTCATGTACTTGCCACAACTCCAATACCACATGCCCCTTCCCATTCCCTCTATTTCAGCTAGCTCAGAAACACTGGCTTAGAATTACCAAGGACTGACTCTGCACTCTAGGCAATATCTAATGAAACTAAAGCTAATATTGCCCTAGAAGGCTGGTATTAAAATGAATAACTGTCCAGGCATAGACAAGGCTGGTATAAATACATACAACCACAATGATGGAAGAAAGTACTATACTGAGTTCTCTCTCTCAGTTAGGCAATGTGCCACATAGACTACCTCAATTCTTCCAAGCAGCCTTGAAAATTGTTTATAGTTCCCTACTAGCCAAATGAAGAAACTGGGTGAAAACATGTTAATTAATTTGTATGGTATTAAGCATTGTCTAAGTAACAGAGGCAAGACCACCAGCAATCTATTGCTCAGTTATTAGCAACATCTGTTCTTTCTAAAATTGATTGAGCACGTAGCATCCTCTGCAACATGAGCAGATTTGATATGTACTTACCCTGCCACCTTTTGACTGTTAGGACTAAATACAAAAAGCAACAGTCAATCAGAAATGAGGACAATTGCATATGAGCCAACAACAAGGATACAGACATCAAGGCCTTGATGAGGCAGCAAGGGAGGACCTTTGAGAGAGACACTCAGGGTCAGCAAGGTGTCATTCAGTGTTAGATCATTTTGACAGTAGAGAGCTGACATGGAGCTGGGGGAGATGATCTTCCAACCACCACTGGGCCAACAGTTCCTCCCAGTAACTGCAGGATAGAAGCTAAGAATTAGACTTCTTTTATAGCTTCTTCATTTCAGGGGATTCTTTGAATCTGAAATTTCATATGCTTGGTTTCATTCCCCAGTATTTCTTGAGTTAAATTTCAGCTGTTTTCTGTTACCAGTTAGGGGAAATACGCGAAAACGATCCCTACCAAATGCACTCACTGGTACACTGAATGCAGTTTCTACTCCAACTACCAGGAATTTCAAGAGTGAGAGATGGAAGGGCCTCCCCACTGTCAAGATCACTTTGGGCACAGGCTAGGTAGACAAATGTCTCATCTGGGACAGCGGGAAGAATTCATGGTATGCTGGTTTAGCTGAGGATAGCATAACTTTTTATGTTTTCCAGTTAAAATTTATTGTTCTGCAACCCGTTTCCTGTAGAGCTTTAAAGGACGCCTGTCGTAATAGCTGCACGAAGCCCCTTCACATAGGATGCCTGCGGCAGTCTGCACTACCTTGAAGTTCACAAGCCCATTGGCTACCTCTTTTTAATCCTGCTAGAAATTCAATCAGCTTCATTTCCTTCTTATCAGGAAAGATACATAAATTATTATCTTACTAATTTTTTCTTTTATAGAGTAGATGCAGATCACATTTTCTAATACAAGAAAGTAAAGAAACATATAATTTTTCACAAAATAGCACATAATGTTTAAAAGATGCGCTGGGCATAGTGGTCATGCTAGGAATCTCAGCAACTGGGACTCTGAAGCAAGAGGATCACAAGGGAGTTTGGAGAGTAGCCTGGGCTACATAGTGACCCACTGTATCTTGAAAATAAAGATCAAGAAAAGGCTGATTCATTTCTTAATTATTGAACTGAGGAAATATTGACCTTTAAGTTCATTCTCAAAATTAGATCAAGTAAAAAGATGTATTTGGAATTAAATGCAACAATTCTAATATTTGAAAAGATTACTGAAGGGTTTTATGATTTTCAACATTAAAAATACATTTATAGACAGCAAAATGGTACTCTAATGATGTTTTCGAGTTTAACCTTGAGTGAATAACAATAACAAAATACCCAACAACTACAACAAAGATATTTTCCAAAAACTACAACAAAGGCATTTCACCTGCGTGGAAGAGCAAAAGAAAGAGACATGAAGAAACAAATAGGCAACTACTGCACAATAGTCTTTAACTTTATGATCTTTGTGCCTATGAAAAGATACGAAAGGGCAGCTAGTTTTGACTTCTTCAGGCAAACTGCTATGACTGAAGGGAGACACATGATTACTTCTTCATATTAATGCAAAGATGCTTCAACTTCTCACTTTGCAAAATTCCCTTTTCATGGAAGAATATTGTAAATTTGCTTTTCATGGAAGAATATGGTCTGAGCAGCATTGACCACGCTCAATTGCTGCAGCTTTGCCTTGTGAGAAACTGTTCAGATAAGGAAGTATATCAGCACACGTCTCTTATTAATTAGAACTGGTTGGATGAAGAATCATTCCCTTTGGGGTGTGATTAGTAAAAAAGCAAATAAAAAAATAAAGGAAAGGCATTATGCAAACAATGTCCATTGAATATCATTGAATAAATGACTGCTTTAATAGTCATAGCAACACTAGGCCAGGGAAAACAGCACACCCTTTTGATTTTTAAGCATGTCACACCAAAATATGCTTTTCTAATTTATGGGAAAGAATACCTATAGCTCCACTTTTAGCCTGAGAATCCAACATAGATAGCCAAGTTCTTAAATGAAGCATCTATTTCCTTCACATATGACACACTGTTCTGGATTATATACTCATATTACAAAGTCAGTGTAGTTACACTTGGCTGCCTCAAGAGGACAAGACTTATTGACTGGCAAGTCAACAATGCCAAATTAAAATACATTTAGATTTACATGAAAATGTTGGCCACAGTTCTCAAACACAGGCTATATATAAAACCTCCTAATATCCATATTTATATAAATATGTACATGTGTCACAGAGGGCTTCAGTAAATTCAACTGAAGCAGGAATTAACTTCTTGGAAAAGCCTGCCTTATATTCAACTAAACACTCAACATTGCACATTTTTTTAAAAACAATCATATTTATTTTCCTTGTATTCATTTATAGGAATATTACTTTGTATCCACTTATCATTTTATTTATATTAACTACAGAAACAAACAAGGGAGTGGGAAAAAAAGAAGTCTTATAAGATTGCTAAAGTTAAAGATTAAGTTAAAGAATATATCACCTGAAAGCAATAAAAGCACCTAAAATAATGATTCTATGATCAGTAATGATAAATTTGTATATATGGCAAAATAAAAATATGTAATAAAAAATGTACAATTCCATGGACTATAAGTGTCCAGGAAGATATGCATCTTCTAGCAAAAAGCTGGGAAAGTAAACCTGTCATATGCTACAATAATGAAATAAACCATGTTACTGCTTACTAAATTTATGGACTATAGAACCCTCCTCCCCCCCCACATAACTCAACATTTTATTAAAATACAGATGTTTCTTAAAGAAACAGATAATTAGTACCCAAAATGTTTTTCTTTTTTACAATAATGCTTTATTGTGGCATGAACTCATTCAACAACCCAAGTGATTGAAATAAAGTGTGGTTAAAAGCTGAGACATGGGTAAGATCTGGTAAGCACTCATGCGTGTTGCATAGTTTTAAAATGAAGATGTATAGTGATGGTTTACCTCTAGGGAAAACAGTGCCAGGAGTGGGATAATGGGAAAGAAAAAGAAATGCACGCAATTTATTATATGAGAGCCCAAATGATTTCTGCTGGTGTCACACTGGGATAACTCAGGTAGTCTCAATTCAAATGAGAGATCGGAACGGAAATAGACCCTTTTCTATGCTGTTGCCACCAAGCAAGAATGTGATGAGAATACAAAGCCAAGAATATCCACATGCTTTGCCATTCTTATTGGAAGATTAGGTCTGCCTTTAATTTTAACCAATCAGGTGCATAATTCCCATAGAAGTTTCTGTTTATCCCATAGAAAAAGTCAGTACCTCGTTAAGGAAATCCCTTTGCTCTTACTGGGCTATGTCAAGGGATGAGTCCTTTACCACAAACCCAAGCATGCAGTCCCATGTCTGTGCACTGCTTGTTTCAGCTTATTGTTTCATGAAGCTACCTAGAAAGAGCTGGAAAATTGCCTTCTTCATTTATATCACCTTACAAGGATTTGTAGCCCAGTGATTATACCTCTCTTTGCTCCCATGGGATCTCAGCAAAACGCCAGCAGTCTAAGGATACAGGAAATTGAAGTTTTGTCACCTGCAGAGGGCTAAAAAGAAGTATTTGAATTTTTTTTCCTCCCATGTAAAGAAAAGATCTCTTGTGTCTGAAAGAAAATTACCTTCCCTTCAGGAAGACACATCTGGAAATATTCTTAAGCATAGTCTAGCAGAATGACTGAGAAAGCTGATACCAATGTTTTGTGATTTATTGCAAGAATGCAGCCCAGCCTCTAAAGGATGTTTTCTTTCACTCAGCTGTTTCTGAGGAGTTGGGATGCAAGTGATAGTCAGAAACACAAATTCTCTTCACGGAAGGGCACTGGCCCCAGATAGTAACACACCACATCAAAACGGAACTGACGCCAAATAGTGTGCTCTGCAGACTTCTAGAAATGCCTCCAAGATTGGCTTTTGAAGCCAAAATCAGCTACATGATTTTTTTCAAAGACCCACAATAGAACCCTTATCATGTTATTCATCACAACCTCAACCAGAAGAGTTTTCTGCCATATCCTACGATCTCATACTGTGCAGGCAGAAAATGCTACTACTGCAGAACAACACAATTTGCCTCCGAAATGAGACTAATAGCAGAACCCCAGTCTATTCTTCTCTTGAAGGCTTGTTAGAGTCTCCATGGGGAAGGAAGTTCCCCTGCTGATAGAGTTGTAGTGTCTCAAAGATGGATCATGAGTACAAACAAAGAAAGATTATTTTGTCCAATGAGACACTTCTTACTCCTTTACTCAGGCGACAGCAGTGGCAGCTAATTACCCAATTACCACCAATATAAAGTATGTGGAGACAACCAAGGCCATGACGACAGGAAATCAGGGGGCTATCATGACTTGGTAACTATATGTCCCTATTTCTGTAAGAAGTGCCGAAAGACAGCAGAAAGAAAAGGTAGTAAATATTACAACATGCTCGGTATCAATTCCAAGGTCTTATATAGTTATTGTGAACATAAATATGGAGACCCAGTGACAAAAATCAAAGCAAAACAAGGTCTTAGATGAAACTGAAGAACACAAATATAAAAATAACTCCAAACAATTGGCGGTATAATCCACTGTAATAACTAGGTAGATGGAGGAGTCATTCTACTGTGCTCTTTAAAATTACAATGTCTTTTCTTTCATTAATGGAATCGTTTCCTACCTACACATCACAATTACAATCCTTTTAACAAAATTCTCTAGCATTTCAAAATAAATAAATAAATAAAACTTCATACTTTAATCTACAATTTAAGACATTCAAAGGTAACAACAAAACTAACAGCTATGCCGTGGTAAGATCCTCACAGTAAAATTTCAAGATAGAATAGGCGTAGGAAAATTGAGCCATATGTAACACTGAAGCAGGATAGGAATTATGCACTCAAGCACAAGATGAAACGAGGGAAATGCACTTGGTGCATCACAGCTGTCTTCCATTACATATAATTACCCATGCTCAGTCTGAGCCATGGAAAAAAGCTCACGAAGAACAATGGGTACTTCCTCCAAGTCCTTAGTCTTTTATTTTTTAAAAAGTGGAGGTAGAATTGGAACAACCTCTTTCTGTCTTAGGAATCCCCTTATATTTTGCAAGCTTTCAAAAGTGGTGTGAAATATATTAATCAAGAATGCCCTTTTCTCTCCAGTAGTGCAGTATGAGGAATTTCTCTCTTAAAGCAGAAATAATGAAAACTCCAAAGCAGTTTCTAGGGATAATCAACACCAAATACACATCGTAGTCTTGAGTTTCCTTCTAAGAAATGTTCTGTTGCAACAAATGACTCAATGAAATTAAAGTTTAACTACTGATTTTACTAAGTGATAAAACCTCAACGTTACAATCTCAGTATCTATAGTTAAAAATCGAATTCATCTGCTTTGCTAATTGCTCAGGCTAACCTAGGATTTAATTTAAATTGCTTGACTCTCCCTATAAACCATAGTTTTTATAATAAAAGTCTCAAATGTTTATATTTACATTATGGGCACAATAACAGTGTTTAACCAAGAAAACTGTTGTTCATGTCTACTATAGACTCAGCAGACGGTTCACCAATTAAGGGAGTATCAAGCTCAGTACCCAACACCCACATCTGAAAACTCTCAACTTCCTTTGACTTCAGCTCCAAGCAATTTGATCCCTGCCTGGACTTGTGGGGCCTTTGGTTTCCTGGGATACCTATGTTCACAAGTACACTCGCCCAAAGACACACAGGAATGAATATATATAATTTAAATTAAAAATTTTTCTTTTAAAAAGATATAGTTCATGGGCTACAGAAGAGAATCTACCGCAGTCACTTCCTAAACCAGTAGAATTTCCAGCTGTATTCTAAACACTTCCGCTCATACCCAAACTGATTGTCGTTCCCATGACTCATCAAAGAAACTTCTTTTTGCAGTAGAAGGATACTGTACCAGAAAGCCACAACAGGTCAAAATGCAGGGACTAGTTGATCATAGGAGTGTTCAATCCTAACTGATTTCTCTGCAACACTAATGCTACAACTAAGCTTAGGAAACACCATAGAAGGGGGGCGAGGGAGAGTATAGGAGCCAGAAGACCAAGAGTTAGTTTCAAGATAGTGTCTTCTATACATGACAGGGCAGCTGCAGCCAGGAGTTAGTAACAGTATGGCTGCCTAAAGAAGGCCAGCATTTGACAACACCAGCTGACATGGATGGGGGAATCTCACAAGGCACAACTCCTAGATGAAGAGCTAGGGCAATTAATGGTTGCTGCATGCTGGCAGGTAGTGGAGAGAACTAAAAGAGAGAGACTGAGAGAAGAGAGAGGGGAGGGAGGGAGAGAGAGAGAGAGAGAGAGAGAGAGAGAG
>LOEQ01001794.1:51929-62765 GCA_001685075.1 Bramus lutescens
TCTCTCTCTCTCTCTCTCTCTCTCTCTCTCTCTCTCTATCTCTCCTCCCTATCCGCCACCTTTTCTCCCTCTTTTCTCTCTCTCAGTCCCCTCTCACTCAGCACTTCCTTCCACGTGATTCAAAAGGGAGATGTTAAGACTTAATCAACTCTCTGATCTTGGACTCCTATCAGAACAACACAGTGTTTAAGCCACCCAGTCAATAGCAACCGAAACTAGAGAAGGGAAATTCCCATGGTAAAAGCAAACATAGAAGCTGGAGACTTTGTTTTCCACTGGGACATACTCTGAATTTCTTTCTCTGTTTTTTTTTTATTTTTTTTGAGTTGATCTTATCAGAATGATTTCTTATAATTTTAACATATTTTATTTGTTTTATATATAATTTTAGCAGTGAAGTTTTTATACAGCTTAAGCAAGTGGCTTAATTTCATTCTTTTTCTTTTCTCTTTATATGGAGTAACATTTTTAAGAGAAACGAAACCTCCAGAGATAAGCTGAAAGGAGGGAGCAAGGCAGCATCAGGTTTAGAAAGTAACAAAGAACAATATGAGACATGTGGCTTCATTTTGAGTTTCAGTAACAGCCAAGCAGGTAAACTGCAGATAAGTTATCCACAGATGACTAATATATTCTAAGTAAAATCTAAACTCCTAACTCTTTAACATAATTGGGAGAAGATTAAGTGAATGAGAGAGACAAAGAGGCTGCAACCTCAAGTAAATGGCCCTGTGCTGGAGTGATGTGCAGCAGTTAATCTTTGTACTGTTGTTACCTTCAGGACATGGACAGAAGATGAGCAAGAGCTTCATCAAGAACTCTGGAGAAATAGTGTTGCTAGTGAAATACATAAAAACTAGAAAGTGACATTTCCATAATTGCTACAAAGGAGGAAAGTCCGCCAAATGTATCACATTGGAGGTGCTCAAAATCTCCCAACACTGAACTTCTAGATGGGGTTCCATAGTGGTGGTATACACATGGGAGGCAGAGGAAGATGGATCGCTGAGTTCAAAGCCCATCTGATCTAAAGGGTGAGTTCCAGGACAGCTAGAGCTACACAGAAAAACCCTGTCTCAAAAAACTAACCAAACAAACAAAAAACCTGACTAAATAGGAATATTATGAAGAAGTCTATTAATATGTGCCAGTAGGCCTATGGTTTTGAAATTAGCACACAATGATTGAAACCATCGATGAAAATATAATGACTTGAAAGCGGATAAAACTGAACTGACCTCTAAAAATTATATAAACTGAAGAAGAGAGGAAAAACACTGAAGTAAAATGAGTAGACTTTCATGAATATTATTGTGAGATAATAATGAAGAACCTAAATGTGTGTGCAAACAGAATGTCAAAAGATATGGATGAAAATTAACTATGACATAATGTCAACTTTTTTTCCAAAAATAGAATAAGAATGTAATGAACTATAACATGATAAACAGAAAGCTAAATCTAGGCTCATGAACCAAAAAGCTAAAAATCAAAATTAGAGAGACAACTGGGAGAAAGCCAGAGTAAAGGGAATGTATAACTTTACCTAAGTATGCTTGAAAATTTACAAATTTAGATATTTATAGTAACAAAACACACAAACAAAAACAAACAAGCAAAGAAAAAAATAGGTACAAACTTCCCATGCAACTCTATACCCAGCGAATGAATGCATACTTTAAAGACTGTAGATAAACAACAGCTGACCTGATTGCCAAGCACCACACTAAATTCTGAAGAGCCTCTTTAAGCTGAAGAAAAATAACACCAAATAGAAACCACACACTACACATAAGAAGAATGAGAACCATTTCAACTTTAAAGCCATAAATATACTGCATGGTATTTTGATCTCATATCTTTTTGAAAACTATTTTAAGCAAGAAAAATATAACATTATAGTTTGGAGATTGTCATTCATGTCATTATAAATTACAAAGCACAATCATCTAAAGGCGGATGTCCCTGTAATCCATCAGAACAGACATGTCACAGAAGACATACGAATGACCAATAGCCATGTGTAATTTTCAGGTTCAACATGAAGAGACAGCAGAAGAACAGAAACTCAGTCTTTTCAAGAATGACCCTGCACTGGGTGGGATGCAAGCGAGCTTTGTGCTGCTAGATCAGAACGCCACCGGCTGGGCGATTCCTAATGAACAGAGATGTATTGGTTTGGGTTCTGGAGGGTAAGAAGTCAAGGTCAAGGGCCTTCTCGCTGCATCTTCCTGTGACAGAGGTGGAAGGGCAAGAGCGGATGTAGAAGGGAGTAAAAGAGAGAGAGGAGAAAGGAGGGAGGCCGCAGGAGATCTGATGAGCTCTCTCCAAAAGCTTCCTATGAAGGCAACCAGCTCCAGGATGAAAGGGAAGCCCTTCCTGCATAAACATCTTACAAAAGACTTCAGTTGAGACTATCAGAATTAATAGCGAGTAAATTTCACCATGAGTTTTAGAGGGGACAAAGATTCAAATTCTAAAATAAGATGAACACCACAGACAGGCATGCAACGGCAGTCTTATGCCACCAGTAGGAGTATAAAACTGCAATTACTTTGGGGAATTATTTGGCCAAAATGTATAAAGTTAAACATACATTTAAAATACAATCTACCCATTCTACTCCAAACTGTTTATATGAAAGAAATGAAAACATATGTCTATAAAAATACTTGTAAAATGTTTCTAGCAGCATATTCATAATAGAGCCATCTGGAAAGAAGCCAAAAATCCATTAATAGAAGAATGGATAAACCAAGTCTGATACATGCATACAAGGGAATTCCACTTGGCAGAGAAAAGGATTGAACTGCTGATGGGCAGGCACATGGAAGAACTCCACAAGTGTGTTTAGTGATGGAGGCCACACTAAAACTATACATTGAGTAACTCTATTCATATGGGGCAAAAGAACAGAAAACACTAATTTATCATGGTTCGGGCATGTGTGCGTGTGTGTGCCTGCGTGCATGCATGTGTGTGTGTGTGTGTGTGTGTGTGTGTGTGTGTGTGTGTGCGTGCATGTACAGTGGGTTTCTGGTATTAGGGATGAACTTGGAAGATCAATCATACAGATTCCATATCTTGACGGAGTTACCGCTCTACAGGGGTGCATACTTCATTCATTGGATAAAAGTTCAAACATACACATTCCCTTGTCTATATACTTTAATCACAACAAAAATAATTATCAAACAGTTTGATATTCATTGCAAAATTAGCTTTCAAAACATGAAACTCAAACCCTAATTAGTGTGAACTATCAACTACTTTGAAACACCAAATTAATTACTATAAGTTTGGTATCCCAAATTAAACATGCATAACAATCAACACTAAAGCAATTAAAGTATTTCTTCATAGTTAGCTTTTATGTTCATGAAAGTCACATTAGAAAAATTCATCTCTGACCATAAAGTCTATACTTATAAATCAAGGGGGGGGCAACATAACTATTCAGCAATCTTCTGTAATTTAAAAGAATTCTTTTTCATTATTATAAAAAGTATTTTATATAAAATATATGATAGATTATATTGGGAAATTGATTCATGACAAAGCAATTATCATTGCTTTTGAAAGTACACAACTATGTTCAACTGTCAGTGTGTTCTTCCTTCTCATTAAATATTTACAGAAGTTACTATAAGGAATGTTTGTAGGTAGTTTTTATAATTTGTGCTGGAGTAGCTGTTTTGCTTTGCTTTGCTGAGACAGGGTTTCTCTGTGTAGCGTTGACTATCCTGGAACTCACTCTGTAGATCCTAGAACTGACTCCAGCATGCTGGGCAGTTGATGACACACTCCTTTAATCCTAGCACTCAGGAGGCAGGGGCAAGAGGATCTCTTTGAGTTTGAGGTCCACTTGCTCTACAGATGAAGGGAATGAGGGAGGCATAAAATTTACACTTACGTGACAAAATAAAGAGATCATTAACTAACACGAATCATTCAATTTTAGTTAGGATATGATGGATATGATGATCTTAAGTCTGAACTTAAATAAATGATAAATTTCTAGTTTTTTCCAATATTTGAAAATAATAGAAATGTTGAATTGTTCAGAGACAACTCAGGATCGATACATACTGCATTTTGTACACTTAGGAATGATACTATGGCTACAGAGTTGAATCATATTTAGATTCCTAAATCATATACAATAAACCTTAAATTATCTCTGACCCACAAAGCTGATAACTGTACATAAATAAGCGACTTTGTTTTTCTTTAAAACATATGAATAGAGGACTTCCACCAGTTAGGTGGATACTAGAAATCTGACTGTACAAGGAAGCTGATTATTAGAATCATGGTAACTTCAGCAAATATTTGATGTAAGACATAAATGTAACACCAAGTTACATTTAACATCTAAAGTAAGTTTATTCTGCTTTTTTGAATTCCATGGAGTACAGCCACTCCAACTAAAGTCCTATGAAACAGAAATGTCAAAACATAAACCATTAAAACAACAGAAAGATCTATAATATCAAATAAATGAAAAGAACCGTGCATGGCTAAAATGACTTATGATATAGCACTCACAGGAAATTCAAGAACATACAACATCTCAGGAAAACTTACCAGGAGAAAATGGCTGGGTCCTTGATTAGATATATTTGGATACTAATAACGTTAAGCACATAGTGTGCTATGTGGACATTATGGTTTACCTGACCCACAGTCAGGCACATAGCACCAAGGAGGGGAGCAGTAAACAATAAAGCCCACTGGCAAGATGAAAAGGAAAAGAATGAAGGACATTAGAAAATCATTTGAAAAGGTTCAAAAACAATTCCTAGCTGATTCCTTTACAGAATAACAGCCCTAACCAAATGTGATACAAACTACAGCTGGGTTATTCAGTGGCTTGGCTATTTAGATGTGTTAAGGTGTGGCTGACATAGAATAATCATTAGAGAACAAATTCTGAAAGAATGATTTGTCTACTCTGCAAAGACTGAACCTCACATTAACTGTAAGGCTAACTTGGGTAAGGAATACAGTCTTGTTAGCCAAAGAGGAAGTGGAGAACACATGCTGCACCAGGATGTGTGGTCTAACAATGGGAATCCATGAAAATCCACAGACAGTTTCCAAGGAAGTGAGTAGACACAGTAAACACTCAAAGCATTGATCATCGCCATTGTCATGATTCAGAGTTAGAATGCCAGATGAAAGGGTTTCACTAACTCAGCTGAGTTGAAGAGACAAAAGTTTTGGTGAGTACATGAGTAATGCATGTGTTCTTCTCACGGTTTTGGAAAAACTCAATTCTCTTAATTTTCATATTGTAATAAAATACCTCGATCTGTCAAGCCATTCCTAGCCCTTCATCTTTCATTTCCCTCTTTATCATTTATATGAAATCAAGTACCAAGTTATAGGGTTCCCACAGCACACCATCCCTTTCCTACCTACTCCTTATTGTCACCTACCCTCTCCTCTGTCTCAGGAGCTCATGAAAAGGAAAGTGCATTCAGGTAGCAGGTTTGACAAATGATACAAAGAGGGCCCCCTCCACCCACTCCACCCCTGCAATGTCTTCTCATTCAGGTAAGCAGTTTCTTAAGACATGTGTTCTTGACATCTTATGTTAATATCCTGAATAAATTTGTCATAGAACCGCTGCTAGGTATCACATACAAAGCGTTTATGAATATTAACCCCTTGCCTTGAGCATTAACACTAACCAAGTTATTCCTTAGGTTAAAGAACTAACTCACTGATCTCCACGAGTTAATATTTTTAATTTTAAAACAATGATTTTGTTTTATACTTTGTGAATGAATCTTTCACTTATAAAGAAAAAAATCTCATTTTCTTTAATGAATAGAAGCAACCTCTTCTCTTCAGTGCAAAAACAAAATTGACTTCTCTAAAGGTATTATGAATGCTAGATTTTTTTCCCCCGGAATCTAAAGAGAAAAGACATTTTGAATGGAGAGGAGCAGAGGAGTGAATTAGTATACAAAAGAGCACAGGAGGCTCCCATTCCTTTCTTTAGAATCTGCCAGTGCTGACCTTTGACACATTTGCTTTCCTTCACCTTCCTATTCATAAAATGGGAATAAAGCATTGTAAAACTTCTGGTGGGATATAGGAAGAAAAAGAGGTAAAATTTTGACAAAAAAAGAGGCTCTTTTCAACACACAATTTAATCTCAGTTTCTTTGCTACAAAATTAGGAGTTTCTTTTATTGTAAAGTATAATAATCAATTTAAAATAAAATTGGTTCTACATTTCGAGAGGAAAAATACTAAATGAGAACTTATATTAATACTTCCTCCAGCCAACACACCCTTAGCTAGATAGCATAGTGACTATGGAGCTAAAAGATTTTTAAAATTTTTGAAATTTTCTAGAAAAATTATGAATATTTAACCTAATCAAAATATTATAAAACATTCCCATATACATATTAAATGTCATTAATCTATGATGCGTACAATTTATATTTTTATGTAACTATTACAAATCAACATAACTTAAAAGTTGTAAATGCAAAATGTCAAAGTTACATAAAATAAACAAAAGTAGCTATTATCTTTCATTTTATCATCATTTATCAGCTACTAAATTTTTCAACTTCAAGAAGTAGTTTACATTTTAAGTAAAGATGTGATTTATAATATACAATTCAACAATACTGAATGCCCTGACCTTCATTATATAATAATATGTGAAAATGTACTTTTCAATTCTCTTTATATTTTAGTTTTCATAAATAGTATGAAAGAAGAAGTGCTACAAAAGGGAATGGGCTTCCCCCCCCAAAAAAAAAACTCTACAAAAAGAAAATGGTAACATCTAAGGGGGAAAAACAAGAGGTGCCTCCATGTAACTTTCTTATTACAAATACCTGTCAAATGCAGAACTACCACCAACTGGACTAAATAAGAGGGATATAATACAGCAGAAACACTTATACACTGAAGTCCACCGAAAGCTCCTCAAATAAGAACCCTTGCTGTGTTGCCTATTGTAGCTGCCATATGGGCCTGCAGGACTCCCCAAAGACAAGAATGGAGTCTTTCAAAAGCACTGATTACATCCCTGTTTTAGGCCTACCTCAGACAGACCAAAGATTCGCTTAATCAATTAGCCGAAGTTCCTGCTAACCCCAGAAAAGGAGCATTCTACCCAGAGAGGCTGGGGGCATGAACAAAGCTATCTATTGCAGTGGAGGGGCCTCTCTTGTGCATTGCATAGTGGCCATTGTTCTATTCTGGAAGAGTCACATTCATCAATATTGAGAGCCTGCATGTCTGTAATACATTGTTGGCTGTTCATCGGTGATTTATTACAGACAGAGCACAACACTGATTTGATATGAAACAAGTTGCTAGTTTGGAAGCTGCTGATGAAGGCGGAAGGGAAGCATGGTTGGGAGCTCTGAAGGGTGCTAGTGCAGAAGCAGTTCAGCAGCTTCATCATAGCTTACATTGGTGCTCGCGGTGAAGCCACAGACATCGGTGCTGCCCTGGAAGACCAACTGCATTATTATTAGCAGGGAAATTAGAAAACAAATGATGAGGATCAATAATTCTTTTAAAAGAAATGGAAGGGAAGATGGGGGGTTATAATCAATTTTAACTCTTCATTGTTTTTCAAAACACTTTAAGGTTCTTGCTTATAGAATATATTTTGAAATTCCATAATTGGAAGAAAATCGTTTCATCCAATGAATTACTAGGTGACATTATTATAAATTTTCCTATAAAATGAAAAATAAATGTATTGTTGCTGTATTATTTGAATATTCACCATGTAACAGATACTAAGAGACATCAGCACCTGGGTTTAAAGTAAACATTTATCTCAGGAAAGTGCTCTGTGCTTTGGCAGCATTAGTCATTGCCATGAGACATTTGATCAAGAAAGCTTCAGTTGGGCAGAACTGTTGTGTTGCGATAGCTGTTATAATTCTGAACATGATTTCTTTGAAGCAAACGTCTTTTATAGAAAAACTAACTGCATCTGGATACAACATTTGATGTGCTTTGGGTGACCCATTCGGCAACTAGAGTGAGTTCTACAGGAACTGGGATGTCATTCTTTAGTCACACTTTTAGAAGCAGTACTCAAAAAACTCAGAGATGGGAGAATGTACGTTTAATTAATCTGATTAAATAAAAATAATTATCCATCACCAGTCATGTATCTTCAACCACTGAAGACGTCAAACCTTCAGAGACCCAGGTCTATGAGAAACAGCTGCTTTTTGCCAGTTAGGTCCTGAGCTGTCAAGACTCATAATACTCAAGCAGTCCTCTCTCTTATTACAATAGCGAAAATGGTTCAAAAAGGTATGCTGTTCATATCATGAGTTTTAAGATCATATTTAGAACAAGAATATGCCCATGAAGAGTCATATTCATCATCTTAGTTTCCACAACTGTGAAACATTTTTTGGATTAATTTTTCATGTATACAGTGTTCTGCAAGCATGTATGCTTGAAAGGAGCACTAGATTTTAATATAGATGGTTGTGAGCTACCACATGGTTGCTGGGAATTGAACTCAGGACCTCTGGAAGAGCAGGCATCTCTCTTAATCCCTGAGCCATCTCTCCAGCTGGACAAGGCAGGTATTAGAAGTGCCTAATCAACATTAACCTCTGTTAGAAATATGAATTTTAGAGAATAAGGTTGCTGGGGCTGTTAAAGGTGCTTCTTGGTTAATTTGTTACAAGTTCTTCACCTTGTTGAACAAATGAAAACTATTAGGAGGAGGGCATGAGCGAGAAGAAACAGGAAGGACATTAAGGTATAGGTAAGATGTATCTGTAGTGCTGATGGTAAAGATAACGGCACACAGAAACACAGAAGAAAACCTTTAGTTTAGCATCCCATGCAAGTGGAGCAGTAAAGGTTGGAAGTGGCAACACAGCTTTCTATTAGTCCCCCACTCCCCAAGGTATTTGTGCATATACGTGAATCCACACTCCCCCACACTCCTTACTGCTTGCCACCAACTCACAGTCTGTTCAGTCAGCATTATCATGGTGATCAGCAACCCGCCTTCCCGCCATACACCCTGTCTAGACCAGCAATTCTAAAACTTGGCTGGGCAGCAGAATCACCTGGGACCACTGATGTAGGAGGGTCATCTGCCTATGTGTTACTTTCATTGGTTAATAAAGNGGAGCTGGGCTGGACGAAAAGCAGGGCCCGCTCCCCTTATTACTACAGACCACTTACACTTTTCAAAGTCCAGGCCACGCCTCAGCGCAATTAATTCCTAGACTCACCGCGTCAGTATTTTCAGAAGCTATCTCCCTACCAGGCGGTGCCAGCACAACAGACAGTCTGGGATCCATAGCACAGCCAAGGCAATCTCTAGCCAGGCAACATGTTCAGAAGTCAAGACTTAAGAAGCTGCTAGCGTTCCTGTCTGTCACAAAGTATTGGCAGTTGTTAAGTACTTGATATGTTCATCAGCTGATACTGTAAAACTTGAAAAACATGAAATTTACTTAGCATCTTAATTAAACAAGAAAAATTTGAAAAAGAATTTGTATGTTACACTTGTAGACTTTTGAAGGCACTGTGGATTTTTAGGAAACATATTTAATGGACTGTCACTGTATTTTTATAATATTGTTTAGATGTATATATTTTGAATAAAATTCAAAACCTTAGCATTCCATTCATTTTCATGAAAATATCTCACAATTTCACACACCTAATAAGAAAATATTAGAGCCAGAGTTAAAAATTAAATGGTGTGTCACTAATGGGTCATCAGTTTGGAATGAACTGAAAGATAAATAAGCTACCAAGTTTTGACTTGGATTCATCAAACTCATATTAATATGAGCAGTGCATATTAATTAGCAGTACATAGTAAAATACATATATGGTATTTTATATTTAATAAAGGGTTCAAAATATTGTTTTATTTTACAACTCATTTCTAAACTTCAACGCAGTGCATAAAAAGTGATTTTTTTACTTTTTTTGTATGTGTTTTGCCTCTTTCCATTAATATTATAAACCAAAGAAAAATAATCAAAAAATAAACTAGCCAGTGAAAGACTAGAAAGTCTAGAAATTCTGATCATCACCTATGCTCCATTCTACGTGTTCAATACAAGATCTGTTCATCAAATTCTGGGATGGAGAAGTCTCTATGCAATAGTATTATGTATCTCTGTGTTTAGGGACACATGTGTGGATGTCAAAGGACAATTAGATTGTCATCCTAAGGCACCTTCCCAGTTTCATATGAGACAAGATCTCGGGTCTGCCTAGAATTCTGTACATATGCCAGGCTAGGTGGCCCATGACTTCCAGGGATCTGCCTGTCACTGCCCCCCAACTCGCCATGCTTGGTATTGCAGGTCACCATACCTAGTTGGTTTTTATGTGAACTCTGGGATTTGAACTCAGGTTCTTTCTCTAGCAAGGCAAGTACTTTCCTAACTGAGTCATTTGCCCAGCCCTGAAGTAGTTCTTTTTTTTCTTTATTGATCACAGTTTAATTATTTTGAAAAATAATGAAATTAGAGGCAGAGAGACAACTTATATCATTGACAATATATTTTTTGAAGTTGGATAACACAGTTTTCCAGACCTTGTGCCATTCTAATGGTGGAAATCTTTCACTGCAAACAATGTCACAATAATGTGACTGGACCCTTCGAAGAACAGACTGTTGTTAAACAGTAGTAATAGCTGAAATACTAGTAAGCAGTTAATTCTTTGCAATTCAATGTCCAGTAGCAATGCCTGAAAATATAAAGCAGGGAAGTATACATCAGGGATGCAGAAATTCTTAGCAGGCATAAAGCCTCAGGCTCCATCACCAAGACCAAAAGTTAAAAAAGAA
>LOEQ01001794.1:69160-81535 GCA_001685075.1 Bramus lutescens
CATCTATCTATCTATCCATCTATCATGTATCTATCAATCATCTATCATCTATCTATTAATCATCTATCATCTATCAATCATCTATCAATCATCTATCTATTTAGTCATCTATCAATCTATCAATCTAGCTATCATCTATCTATTCATCTATCATCTATCTACCTATCTATCATCTACCTATTACCTATCTATATCTATCTATCTGTCTGTCTGTCTGTCAATCATCTATCTATCTGTGATCTGTTATGTTTCAGTTCAGTGCTCCCTCCTCTCTTTGTGACTAAAAGTATCTCTCTACACCTTATTTGGAAAATTATCTCTGCAAAACACTGTTCTCTGTAAAGAACATCCAAGAATCAGCTGATCAGAGTACAAGGGAAGTCGTGAAAAGTACACAGTCCTCCAGAAAGATTCCAGACCCTGTCTCATTCTTATCAGCATCCAACGAAAGCAGCAAGGAGCCCATTGCTGAGATGCAGCCTTGCAAACTTGACTTGGACGTCAAGTTGAACTGGAGGCTCCATTTGTTCCCTTAGCCTAGTGCCCTTTGACAGAAATAAATGACAGGACTGTATGGGGTAGTCCTGGATACAATGACAATATATATGTATTAGGAAGGAGCAAAGTAACATTCCACACTTGGGAGCCATTACCAATATAATTCATGTAGTTGTCCAACTTTTATTCAATATTCCACGTCTGGACTATATTCATGACAATCTGACATTAAAAATCCATGGCAATAGACAAATAAGACCAGGTCCCCAAAGAGTATTTTGTTTTATTTCATAGTTCAGAGCTTATTAGAAGAAAGGGAAGGAAAACTCTTAAAGGAATCTATTTTAAGACCTAATATTTAAGAGTGATTTATTATCATTTCATCTTCTCATTTCTAATAACGTTTTGAGAGCATCCACATTGGGTTCGGATCATATTCACCTCTCCCTCATAACTTCTCACAGGTACACCACCACTACCCAGTCCCTCCTTACCTGACTTTAGGTCCTCATTTCTTCAAATCTATCAAGTCCTGAAATGAATTTTTTAAAGAAAAACTACAAAAAATTAAAAAAAGAGGCAAAAAATCACACATTTGGATTTTGTTTATAACAGAATGTCGCTTCATGTTCTAAAAAGAAAGTGTCCTTTAATAGAAGTACAAGAGATATGCAAACAGCAAAGTGTATAAACATCCGAAATAGTTAAAATTTTATAACCATGCATTTGCAAAAAAATAAGTCTCTAATTTTAACTGCTATGTATTCAGTGAAAATCACAATGATGAAGATATTATAAGTGACTTAATGTTGAAGTAAATTTAGTTCCGATTACATTGATTCTCTGCAATTAGTCCCCCCACACATGGCAGTCATTGCCACATTCAGACGGTCTCCTCAGCTTATTTACTTGTACTCACTTACGAGACAAATCCGATTTCCACTAACATAACCTACCATCAAGAAAACTAGCTATTTCCTTGTTGCTGGTGAACAGACAGCACAGACCCCAAATTAAGGAACTGCTGAACCTCAGGGTTTTTCAGAAATGATGTGGGAAATACGTAATTTCATAGAGCATAGAGTGTGTCAGCGGTGACTCACGTGTGCTGGGCAGTCGCCAATGTCTCTTGGGGAAATCTGAAGTGAATATATTAGAGGCTGGCTAGAAGTAGGAAAAGAATCACTGCGTGTGGCTACTAACTGTGGCTCTTTTTCTATAACCACTCTCTGACCTAACCAGACTCATTCGGTACACACTGTGGGCATGGTGGAGCATGGCTGTAACCCCAGCGTGTGGGAGACTAAGGCAGGAGGAAAATGAGACTGAGGACACACTGGACCATAGAGCATAGGACAGGGAGGAAGTTGTTGAGTCACACCTTGTGTGGCTACCACCCTGGTAGACTACAGACATCACGGTAACTCTTCTACAATTAGTTAACCTTCAGGTGTGATGAGTCCAACATGCAAGGGACACGGAAGGCTCATGACTGTCACAGTAAAAAGGTCAGGCTTGTCCCGCAGTTGCCAAGCACACGGGGCTGAATGGAGCAGTAGACCACACTGCACCCTAAAACAATTCTCGTAGACTTTGTGAGTGGACTTTACATCATCCGTGCTGCAAGTTTAAAATGCAGTTCATACTTTAAAGACAGTTTTTAAAGTCTATGTGGATAAATAAATGGAGTATCAGAAAGAAACTAAATGGGAGAATGTGGTTCATGTTCTTTAATATGGGTGGATTTCGGTGCTCAGTATCTTGGGACCACAGAACGAAGTTTCACAGGAGGATTTCTATTTATCTAGTGTTCACTATCGCCTCATGAGATCTGATTTCTAGTTTGGTTCACAGTCAGTTTAGATGTACAAAATGCTTTCTTCTTTCAACAAGACAATGTTATTTCCTATCCGTGGTAGAACTATTCGTAGTATTAGAACCATAATGTCTTACATAGAAACATTTTCAAGCTCACAGGATATATGACACCATAATTTTTATGTTGCTTAGAAATATGTAAGCACATGGTTCAATAATGGAAACACAGTCCCTGATTTTTCTCCTCTTAAGAATATTGTTGGAGAGTGGTGAACGCAAAGGCTATTCCTATGGTGGTAAACTAGAGAGTAGATAGATAGACAGATGATAGATGATAGATAGATAGATAGATTAGATAGATAGATAGATAGATAGATAGATAGATAGATAGATAGATATCCCTAGATCTTAATATACAACTATAACCACAGGAAGTTTCTTAAGAAGAGTGTAAACCCTTCTCTAACCACATGCTCAGTAAGTGTTCTGATTACAATTTGATTCCGGAAGTTAAATAATTTATTTGTGGTTGTGGATCTTCTGCTATATTAATAAATTAAATGAATAAACCAATAAGTCAATACATCAATACATTGCTAGTCTCATTCCTTTTCTCACTGAAATAATGCTACACGATTAATGTTTAAAACAATTATACATCAAGAACAATAAATCTCAATTGAAAGACATTCAGAAAAGACACTTTGTTTTGAAAGCCCACCAAGTATTTAGTTTGGTAAACTGGCTATTGTTTATCATGTATTATACAAACAGAAGTGCATAAAAATAAATTTCAATAGATAGCAATACTTACTGCTAACTAAAGATGCTTGTCAGAAATTTTTTCTAATAAACTATTAAAACCAGTGATGTCACAGTATAATAATAAAACTATTGATGCTGAAATTCTATAAATTTTAGTTAAAGTCAGACTTCAACAGTGAGATTTCAGAGAGACCATGTATAATAATACTGAGTGTCAAAATACCTCTAATTTTCAATATTAAGAATGCAGTTTTATTTGAAACGTTAATTTCAAACAAATGGAGGACAGTGAATTTATATGTCAAAATGAGACCTCCAGTAAATAAAGCAATCCTCTCTCTCTCTCTCTCTCTCTCTCTCTCTCTGTGTGTGTTTGACAAACCTGCACGGTCTATAATATAGAGTCCTTGTTAACACTCCTGCATGGCCTACAATACAGAACTCTTGTTAAATTTAAATTTAAAGAAGCTTTATACTTAGTTAAGATCATACTTATCTTTTTCACACATGCTATATGAAAATGCAAAGGCATTTTGTGTTCTTCTTTCAGCTTCTTCATTTAACTTTTTATTCTCCCACAAAAGCTACTTCATATCTACCCAATCACCTAATGCCTGGTGGCTTAGGGGAAGTCTAAGGAAGCATGAAAATCATTTACTTTGTTCAATACTACTAAGAACAAACACTGATCTGACTCTTCAAGTGATCAACAATAATATGAAACATCATAACTTGGAGGGAATTGGTAAAAAAAATCAAACGTCAAGAATAAAAATATTATAATTGAAGATAAGTGGGAGAATACACAAAATAACAAGCAAATCAAATATTGTTTTTATAAATGCCACCCCCAAAACAACTGACAAACTTCTTTGCAAATGTTTGCTCACATGCTATGGAAACAATACAGCCTTTACTCTGAGTACAAATTTTCCCCATTTCGGCAAAGATTGCTGTTTTACATGGTATTATATAACTAAACTATGTGTAAGCAAAGCTAAATAGTGCTGTGGCAGAGCTGGGTTTCCCAGCACGCAATCTCCCAACCGGCTGAATCAGCTCTAGCTGGGAATCACTAGGAATGTGAATTGGCTCCATTTCAGACCAGCTCATTCGAAAGCCTTGGAGATAGAAAGCAGGTATCCAGGTGACAAACCCAGCAGGGGCGCTGGATACACACCTAAGGTTGAAAATTACAGTTGAAGAATTTAAGAAAACATGCACTGAGGGTAATCACCCTCCGAGAGAGGTAGATAAAAGACTTCATTCAGTTTGTCACAATACATCAGGCCAACTATTCCAACTATGCTTACATCAAAGAAATGGTTTACAATTTGGTAAGAGAGGCGATGAGGAGGAAACAAAAACATAAGGGTGGAAACATATCTCCACCTCTTTGTGAGAAAGTGCAAACCCTATGTATAGAGAGTAACTGCTGAAATCATCTCAGCAGTTCTGAAATTTACTTCCTTTTTATTTATTCATTTTTTGACTGAATTCATATATGAGGGCCTGAGTAACAAAACTAAGTGAAATTGAGTGATTAACTGCAAAACTCATCACCCCTTGTTAAGCCATGCTCTACTACCCCTTTCCTCCTGTCCATTCACGGGTTCCTTGTGATCCGACCGAGGAAGACTGGAGCCTCATTAGCAATGGGGGCTGTGTGATGCTTGGACAGCGGAGATAGTAATCATGCCCAGGGTGCTGCTAGAAACTGCTGATCTCCAGCTCACTCCCATGAGCAAGGGTGTCATGCACCAGTAACCAGACCTTTAACCTGAGCTTGCCTTTAGGGACTTTGGAGATGGACTAAATCAACAAATACGGTCATCGCAACTGGAGATCCTGTCAAAATTTGTACAGTTCACCCAGGGAGTAATTGGAATCTGAAATGAACTGTGAACTGTCTGAAACTATCTTCAATACACTGTAACACAGTTTATTTCTTCTTTGTACTCAAATGTAAGGATGCAAGAACATCAAACAGCTTCTCATCAGATCGAAAGAGATTCTGCCTTTTTGATTTCAGTATTTGTCTAATGAGTGAGTGCTTCTTAATGGGCAATATCATCAAAAAATAAAATAGAAACTTAAAGGTGAATTTTAAAAAATCTTGATGATATGAACTAATAAGTTACCATAGAAACATAATTTTGGAGACTTTGGAACACAGAGATGAGACTTCAACAGGAAATATTTCACAGAAGAATCTAATCTTTGTGTTATTATTAAAAAGAAGTAAATCTAAATCAAAGCAAGGATTTTTAATTCCTATAACTTGAATCTACATATGGGTCTGTATATGTTTTTATTCTCCCATTATGCCTCTGCCAGAAGGTGCTTTTTGTACTAGACAGGAAAAACACAACGGTTCTTCACATCAATGTAGGCCTTAAATTATACTAATAAGCACCAACATATCAGCTGTGAGGTGAGGCTCCATTGCAAAAGACTGCTTCAGTTTACAGAAAATACCAGCTGTTTCCACTCTGTGAAGACGGATTACCACCTGCCCTGTTATCTTCCATATACAATACAAGGCACGTTGGCCATTTTACCAAGGATAACTGTCCCCATATGTTCTTTAATTTGAGACTGCATTCAGCTTACCATTAAATATTCACAGAGGATCACTGTAAGTATGAGATTTGCATTGGAGGGATGGTGCTTAAACAGAGTCTAAGTCCCCATTTCATTAAATCTCTTTCCTTGTCCTCAAAACGTTGTGCAAGCTAGACTTGAGACAGCATCACCAAGTTTAGCTAAATGGAAGTTTGACTGTCCAAATATAAAACTGGTCTCATTTCTTGAGTAGGGGGACTTAGGTAATAGATCAGTCGGGAAAGTGCTTATCCAACAATCCTGAGAAGCTGGGTTCGGGTTCCCAGAATTTCAAGGTCAATGCATTATAAAATATTAGTTTTCAAAATTATCACATACATAATTTTCAATAAAACAAAAGGGATCATCAGATGACAAAAGCGATGAATGTTATCTGCAGTTTAAAGGATAAAATTTTGGAATGGTTTATGAGCCAAAGAAATGGTTAGTATAGGCTTCTGGCTCTTTTGCATCCAATTTTCTCTAAACCACTTTGTAAAATGTGCATTACTATATGCAGAGAAGAATGAATAGACTATAAAAGACAGGTCTCCCATGATAGCTGAAAAGTGACTGTTATTTGAAAAATAAAATATACATTTAAAATGCTATGCCATTTACTAAAAATATTTGAAAAACTAATGCTGGGTTTGTATTAGTGTGTATTTTTACAATAGAGCAACACAGAAAACAATATGCATCATTTTCAAATTTATTTGTGTCTTTGGCTAGCCTAATAATCAATAGTATACGAAATACAAAATTAAATATTGCATTTGAAGAGTGGAGCTGATAGCTGAAATTGATAGCTCAATTGATAAAGTTCTTACCAAACAAGCATGAGGACCTGAGTTCAGATTCCTAGAATCCAGGTAACAGAAGGAATAGAGTGATGAACCCCTGTTCCCAGAGCTGGGGAAGCATCTGTGGGAGAATCCCTAGGCCTAGCTGGCCAGTCACTATAACCCAGCTGGCATGCTCAAAATGCAGTGTGAGACATCATCTCAAAATAAACCGAAGAGTGATGAAGAAATTAGACTTTGACATCTGGCCTCTAGTCCTAGCCATAAGTATAGCATACACATGTAAGAACACACAATACACAACATACAACAATTGATTGATTAATTATTGAAATTCTGACAGACTGTTTACACATCTAAATAAAACTCAAACTCAGAGCTAGGAATATGGCTCAGTGGTAGATGGTTGAAAAACCAAGCAAGAGTCCCAGGTTTTAAACCTCAGCAATCTAAAAAAAATAATTAATTAATATAATTTAATGATATAAAATGGGGGGCTTATTTGCTTACACAAGGCACAGCAGCCTCCCTGTGAAACACGGTGACACCGGAGGCCATGTAAAATTAACCTGGTTTTCAATATTTGAAATCAATATGGATTGATAACATGCAATAACCTAAAATAATGAAAAACAGCAAATTGGCATTAAAATTGAAATGCTAGCTGATATGGAATTGAATAACAGGGAAAAGGAGGAGATGTTGGAAAGGAGTGAACCCCCTCGTCCCCCCCCCTTTGCTTCTCTAGCTTCCTGGCTTTCCTTTCCCTATCTCTCAATCTCCCTTCTCTCCCTCCCCTCTTTTTCCCTCTTCTCTCTGTCTCTTCTCTCTCTCTCTTCCTCTCTCCCCACAAAAAATCTGAATTGTACCATCATAGATTTGGTAAAACGATGAAAAATAAATTCATACATGCTCTCTTCATTGTAAGTAATCATAAATTCTAGTCTACTTGGAGAAAAATGATACATTGGTACTAAGGATGCATTTTGTTGGACTCATATAATTCTAGTCCATCATACTTAACCATTCTAGTTCATTACAGCTTGTGTAATATTAGAGTGCCTGATGAAACCTAGAAATAAAAGGAATAGGGAGAAGGGAACAGAGATTAAAGGAACACAGGACAAAAGCTTTCTTGATTTACAAAACTTTTCTTAAAGGGAAGCAGAAAGTCATTGTGAGGGTAGAAACGGAGCCCTTTGATAAGTGCAGAAGAGAAATGCCTCTGTAGAGGGTCAGATTACCTGAGGCTAAAGAGCAAGAAAACTTAACTGCCCCAGGCCTTGATTTTTGTGGCAAGAACAATTCATTCATTGAACACTAAGATTCCATATTCAAAGTATGGGAACATGGTATAACTTTCATCTTATCTGAACACAAGCCAATACCAATTCAAAACAGACAAATAGCAACAGAGAAATGGAATATCCATATGACTATTTTTGAAAAACATATGGCCTTTCTTTATTCCTTTTACTCCTTTTATAAATCATTAAAGATTTAAAGATAATATGTCAGGAATATATATGTATGTGGCAATTTCAAAAAAAATTGCATATTAAATTTTAAAAATCTACTTTAAAAACTACAAAAGGTACTAACTGTATCACACCAAAGACTTGGACAGCTAGTAGCTGTATAGTTAACATAAACACCATACACATCCAACATTCTTTCTGGCTTTCAATTGCCCCAGATTTAAGTATTCTTCTGACACTATTCCAAATTGCAGTATATGGCTGGAAGAATCTATAGAATGAATCTATGTCCTTATGTGGCGTAGAATGGCTGGGTTTTCAACATTAGGCTTAAGAATAGCAACAATGGCTTGCCATTACTACATTTTGTGTTAAATATTTAAACGTAGTTTTAAAAAAAATGGTAAAACTGCACAACCAGCCCATGTGCATGGAGAATGCACATGTTAAAGTGTGTGGTAGAGAAAACACTACAATGTTATCATAAACGTCATCTTAAGCATCTGCTCCAAATGCAGCTATTTTATTTTCAACAATCAGTCCAGAGAATGTGCAAATGTATGTACGGTTTCCATGTACCATGACAGGATATTTGACTAAGACAAACAAACAAAAGAAACACAAACAAAAAAAAATAGTTGAAAACACAGGTTTTGGAAAATGCAGGTCCCATGAGATCATCATCTCATGGTGAAGAAATAAAAAGACCATCATTTGTTTGGCAAGGTCAAAATTATTCTCTGAACGTTGGGCTTCTGGGAGCAGACTCTGAAATTATAAAATTGTCTGCGGCTTAAAGTTAAGGCTTCAAATAACAACATACACCTGGACTTTCTAAATGATATTCAAAGTGCAGAAAATACAGCAAAATACAGGAAGACAAAAAGAAAAACTAGGGCCAGGTGTTTCTCATTTAATTTCACCTATTTCTACCAAAGTTCAAAGATGCTCATATTCTATTTCTATTTAAATTTAACCTCATAATCCTTGTAGCTATTACCAACTGAATCCACAATGAAATATGTAGATCAAACTATCACTGGGTTCTCCTGTGGTATAACATATGTCCCATTTTCCATGCACTGGCTGCTTATTTTTCTCCTGCTATAGTATTTCTATCATGACAATTTTTAAAATTTCAGTGACACTTACTGGTATAGAAGTCATCATTAGAATTTGTCTATGATATATACTGTAATTTACTTATTGGAAAAATAATGTGGAAAATCAAGAACATTGAAATCATTCCTTTTTTAATTAATCTCTTATAAATGTAAAAATTTGGAACTAAATAACAAGCAGTATTACTTATCTGACCTCATCATATATACCTCTCATCTCAAAATATAGTATTAAGAGATAATTAATAATATCCAATAAAACTACACAAAAAATCCTATAACAAATGATTACAGCCTCAAATCTAGTTAAATTCAGTGATCGTAGGCTCTCATCAAAAATGGTAGGAACAACTGTACAAGGCTAGCTGTGGACTTCCCACAAATAATTTTCCAGGAGGAAAGGGTGGGCCTTAGCAAGGAAGAATCCAATAATAGAGATAATAGAAACCTAAACTTTCATCTTTAGTCTTTTTGCTGAATACTTATCCCTATTTAATAATTCTTAGCATTTGACTTTTCAATATAATATCCCTCTCATGACAAAGATAGGCATATTTCAGAGTAATTTCTAGAACGTCCAGTGTTAGGAAGCCCAAAGTCATCCAGAATTTTTATGTAAGCCTTGGCATGCTTTCAGATAATGTCTCAGCAACATCATTCTACCAAGGGACACATAGTCTCCTTGCCTTTGACAGATTTAGCTGAGATTCATCTGGACTAACTACAACTCTAATTCAAAAACTCTACACAACTACAGAGAGATGGTTCAGTGGTTTAGAGCCTCCATGCTCTTGCAGAAGTCATCAAAAGATATCAGACTATCAGATAAACTCACTGGTCAGGGATGAGTCATTCTGGTTGCTGTTTTTTTGTTGTTGTTTTGTTTTGTTTTGTTTTTGCAAGTTGATGGATAAAATATTGACTCAACAGAGTAAAGCTGAATGTGAGTTAAGTAAAATCAATGTGTATGGCTCTAAGAGGAAGCTGAACATGGCACAAGAGCAACTTTATCAATGCAAGTAAAGAGAGTGTGGACGTAGCCATAGAGAAAGCCAACTAATGCTCACTACTGCTTGCATCTTTACCTAGTGGATTGTCATGGTGATCCTAGTCTTTGAAGGATTATCTATTTCAAAACAGAGGGTCCCCACTATTGACTTCCCTTGATACAATCTCCTCAGATCTGTACTTGTAAGGGACCATATCAAACAAAAGAGTTTTTACCCAAACCAATCTGCCCTATCATCACTGAACACATCCAAGAAGGCAAGTTCATAAAACTTCAAGTCACAGACTGGCTTAAAGGAACAAGGGAAGAAACATGAGTTATACACCATCAATTTACCTCCAACTTCTTGGTTAGTCTCAGATTTTATGAGGGAGGTGTCTGTTTTGAGCACAAGAAGCCTATGGTAAGGTGACTTGTCTGCAATGCACAGCTACAGAGGCCACAGCTTCCACTTAAATGCATAATGGACAGGTCTGGAAACAATTACTGCAGCAGCACAGAAATATAAGAGTTTCATGTACGAGAAGGAAGTGTACAAAAGACAATGCTAACATTCCACTGCTTATGTCTGTGATCCAGTGTGGATCAGAAAACCACATAGGAGAACATAAAAGTTAAATATTTACATGTGTATTGAAAACCTTACTGTCATACCACCAGTTATATTTTTCCAGTGGAAATAAAAAAAAATCATGCCTTGGTATAATTTTTGCAAAGGTAACTGTCTTGGGTACAACATGAATTTGTCTTGAGTTTTATGTTGGTGAGTAAGACTTCACCAAGGCTAAGGCAAATCAGTAATAATGACAAACACAGTAACATAAGGACTGGACAGAACAAATATAAACTACCTACACCATGACTATCTAAAGTAAAGACAGTTAACCAATTCACCAACTCATTGAGACCGTTATATACATTATAATGGGAAACCTGCACCTGGCACAAATATGGTCAAAGTTTTGGTTTATTATAACAATTGGCATGAACTTTCACCTTAAATTCTTCTGCAACTTTAGAAAATTTAAACTGTGTTCTATAAAATGGCTTGACTAAGAACTCATTACAATTAGCCAAATATTAAAGTTATAAATTGATTGAGGTAGCTTTAATATTGGAAGGTCTTCTCCCAAGGTGTCTGCTTACAAATTCCTATTGATTTTCCACTTTCAGAAACACAATTTCTAAAATCTACATATTCTCTACAAGGTGCTTAAAAAGCTTCCAAACATCCAAGAATGTACTTAAGCAGTTTAATTAGCCCCTTATGTCAGATAAATGAGCAGCGATTTTTGTGTAAACACCAAGTGAAATACAGGCCGTTCTGAAATGAGAAATCCCCTGTAGTCCCATAAACAACCCAAATGGAATACCTCTGAAATAGCATGAGTTAGTCTCGAAATAAGACTACCTATTTTCTTTAAAAAAAATTACTGTCTAGAAAAGCAACAAGCATTTTTTAAAATTAGTTTTTAAGTTACAGAAAACAAATAGGTATATTTACATATAAGGCATAGAATAGACGACTGAAACAAAGATGCTTTTTAGTAGGGAACAGAATTGAGCAAAAATCTAAATTTGTCAAAAAGAACGAATGAGAAGCACGTGGATGAGAAGAAAAGAGTTCTTCTAGGCATCTAGAAAAATCACACTGAAAAGATTCGCAGCGTTTACAGATTAAAGTCATGTATGTAAGATCAGTTGCCAAAGAAATCAGAGACACTAGATTATAATTCAGATTTAAGCTAAAGTCACTCTTCCAGACAAACAAAACTAACAGCAAAAAGAGGGGGAAAGAAATAAATCATTAAACCTTTCATAACAATAGATGTTCTCAGTCATCACCAAAAATGGCTTAGACTATTTTGGTGTGTTAGACCTTTAAGGAGCAGGCTTCATACTGCCAAAAGTAAGCAGAGTTACCCCCCACCACCAGTTTTCCCTGGAAAAAGCACTCCAGTCCCAACCAGGTGGATAACACATTGAAAAAAAATCGATTAAATAACAGAATTCTCTCACACACAAAAGTATCTTTTTAAAGGGAAAAAATCATTGAATAGCCTAATTTGAAATGAAAAACCCTTTTTTACCCCCATAGCAGCCAGAGCTAATCAAATTAACCCATCCTGCCATTCCCATTGTCCTTCCTTTCTACTTATTTTAGTAAAGCTACTCCCTGATTTTCAGGTATTAAGATTGCACAGCTTTGAAGGAAGATGGAAGAAGAAAGAAGAAGAAGAAGGAGAAGGAGAAGGAGAAGGAGAAGGAGAAGGAGAAGG
>LOEQ01001794.1:81642-93086 GCA_001685075.1 Bramus lutescens
AGAAGAAGAAGAAGAAGAAGAAGAAGAAGAAGAAGAAGAAGAAGAAGAAGTTCTAAGGGAATCAATGATTATCTTCTAAAAATAACTGTGTCTCTTATCTCTATAATGCCCATTTCTGACCAAACTTCCAAATTACATTCTAAGAGGTGTCTGATTATGCAATTATCAAGCAAGGTAACAATTAGTCTAATGTGCATAATAAAATGAAGTTGTATAGGTTCAGAAGCATTATCAGGTTCTCACAGAAGTTCCCACAAACTCAATTCAAAGACTTCAACTCATAACACATTCATTCAGCAAACGTACTTGAGAATTCTTTCCTGAAAGGTAGGGTTGAAAGCAGTTAAGATTGCTGTTCCAAAGGAATTGACATAAGTTCCAAAGAGGGAACTCACCAATAGAGATTGTATATGATCCCATACCTGTTTATGTGCACCTATATATTTGTTGTAAGTCGTTTATTGATAAAATACCAGGAGACTAATTCTGGTCTCTCTCTGCCCCAGGACTAGAGCATCTTCCACAGAATCTGAATTTACCACTGGGCAGAGGCTTATGCTGAATCAAAGAACGTGTTTGAATGATGTGTGGAACTGCTGTTCTAAAGCAGCCCTGACTTTCGCAATAAATCAAGGGACTGTGTGGGTGTGTAACTGGGAAGCAGGTGTGGGACAATGCTGCTTTTAGAGGCCCTTACTGCCCTTTCATTCTAGTCTCCAGCTTCCCAACACAAGGTTCCTAAGAAATGCGGCCCAGACTGTGCAACCCCAGTATCAATCACAAACTGATTACCAACCTCAGTATCAATCACAAGCTGACTCCCAACCTCAGCATCATCACAAACTGATTCCCAACTTCCTCTGATAGACAAAGGCAACCTCAAAAGCAGGGACAGAACTTTCTTTGAAGAGTTAATGCCAGCTCATTCTAGCTGCCTAAGATTTTCATTAACAGCTATTCTATTTTACACAGCATGTGAATTAACATGAGAGATAACTGAACTCAGAACAAAAGCCCAGTACCTAAACTTAGTTTTGTTAGTGAATGATCCAAAAAGGAAACAGAAATTAGACATATTGTAACATTATTTTTGTGCATATACTTTAGGTTTGGATACATTTTAAATATGTATTCATCTATAGAGGCACACATAAAATTTTATGCTCTAGAGAAATGATACCTTAGAATTTTAAAAATTATTATAAAAATATCAAATTTTATGACATAGTCAGCATCAAACACGGTGACAAAGTAACATCTAAACAGGGCTATAAAATAATCTGAATTAAATATTAATCAGATGTACCTAATCAATTTCATGCCCTGCCATTTTAAAGAATGCCGTTTTAAAGTAAACTGAAGTATAAATTATTTATAAGAAAAATAATCTATAATAACATAAAGCTAATTATCTCAGTAATTGCAGTGTTTCGGGGCAAGGTTAGGGGGATGTGGATTCCTTATTCACATTTTCTGCAACCAAAATTTCATGAATAAATCATATGCTCCAAACCAATTTTCCAATACCTAAAGAATGTTTGCCTCTAACGTTGTCAAGAAATTCCAAAAAAATTAAAAAGAACTGAAAATGATTCTGTACAAGCTACATGAAAGTATTTCCTTGGGGTGTGTGTGCACTGTGTGTATGTGTGTGTGTGTGTGTGTGTGTGCGCGCGCATGCATGTGCGTGAGTGTTTGTGCATGTCTTTGGGCCTCAGTTAAATACCTGTACAATTATAAGTACCTCAGCCAGATTAACTTGCTTTCCTACCTATCTCCATTAAGCATGCTCCATGTCCTACCTTAGACAATGGCTATGACGACACACAACAGCATCAGTCAGTGGAGCAGGCATCAGTACCAAAGACTAGCCCTCTACTTAAGGAAAAGAAGAAAGAATGTCCTAAAAATCAATGAATAGTTTCATTCTTTAATGCTCATCATATTTGTAAATGTGACAAAGACAGCTTCGATATTTATATTAAATTGTCTTAGTGATATTTAAAGTTTTAATTTTACTCTATTAGCTAAAGCTCAAATGGAATAAAAAAGTATTACAACAATTACTGAGAAACTGTCATACTTCAGATTTAAACTATAAACATTAATGAATATTTCCTTGCTTAGTTTAGTTAACGATTTAGGAAAGCATGGTGCTTAGTTATTTAGTCAGTGCACACCATTGTATTTCCTTTCTAATACTCATATAGCATGTTTTCAGTAAAAATTTAAAACAATTTCATTCTATTTAAGGTAACATGGAATTTTATAATCTGAAGTAAGTATGGGATTGTTGTATTAAATAAGTAATGCTGAATAGACTCTCATTAAGTTATTGTTATGTTATGGATTAAATAGGAAATGTTCCCCATAGGCATACCTCCTAAGGCTGCTGGCATTGTCGTGGAGGGTTGTAGAAATTTTAACAGAAGAGGAAGTAGGTAACTGTGGGGGGGTCTATTATCCCTAGATGATTCCTGTCTCATTTTGGGTGATATAACATGAGTTGCCTTCCCTATTATGATGGACTGGGCCTTTCTGCCTTGTTACTGTCAACAATTTTGTTCATAAAGACAAGATGGGGCTGTGTCCAGATAAGCTCCTATTAAGTTGAAAATACCACAAATTGGAAATGTGTTTAACTTGTCTGACATATATAACATAAAAGGTTAGCAACATACTGCTAGGGTATGATCGCTAAAGTAAGGAAGCTTGCATTGAACTATCAGAAGTTACATATTGCTTGTACTCTGCAGGTCCATGGAAAGGCTTAGACCAAGTGCAATGGCACACTGGAATCCTCAGTACTTCAGAAGCTAAAGCTTAAGGTTTACAGGTTTGAGGCAACATAGCAAGACACTCACAAAACAAAAACACAAAGAAAACATCTAGCAGAGCTGTATAGCCACAAAGAGGACCTCTTATTACAGTTGACCATAAAAAAATATTTCTAGAGATGAGAGGCATAGGCAGAGCATACACACAGACACACACAAACACACACAAAATATCCTGTAAAACCCAGAGTAATGTTTGTACAATTTCTCCTTTCTTTGAGAAACAAATATGTAAATTTTACATGAGCCCCTTTCAACATAAAGTACACACTGCCTTTCTTTTTAGTTACAAGGGATCATTTCATAGAATCTTTACTGACAAAGATTCAGTAACAATGAAGCCATTGTGACCACACTAAGGTCTACAAAGTACACATAAATTAAACAGGAATTATGAACAAGTAAAGACTTAACCACAATAAAGGTTACATACTGTGAGAAAGAAATACAGGTCTCTGCCAGGAAGGTTAACCTTGACATGTGTTGGGGGCAGAAATGGAGATTTACAGATAAGGAATCCTGGAGGAAGCCATGGCTCAGCTCCGAAGCAATAAAGAGTTTCTTCCAGATCAAAGGGACAGGAGTGAGGTCTAAGCCACCGTGCCAAGATTACACAGATCCTTGCAAATCGTGTTAAAGAATTTAAACTTTAAAAGAACTGAGAACCTCTGAATGAACAATCCAGAAGCACAGATGAGTTTTCATCTATAGAAGATCGTTGTAGACATCTCAATGAGATGCTAACTATGAATGCAGCAAAGACAATGGAGTTGAGTGGAAAGTTTCTCAAGCTACTTTGGAAAACTCAACCAATAATCTGCTCATGAATACACAGAGAGGGATGGAAAAATGAAGGTAGAAATCAAGATCAGCTTTCTGGTTTGCAGGGCTAGCTGGCTGGCAATTTATCTCCAAAGTTTAAGTGTTGTAGAAGAGAGTTAGTGAAGAGGAAAATGGTAAGCATCAGGACAGGTGACCGGGAGATGACACCAGTCCCTCCAAATTCAGGTGAGAAAAGATATCAAGGTCATGGATGATAGAACAAGATAGAAAGTCAAGACAAACTGAATCCATGAACCTAAGGGGGTGGGTCTGATTATTCCAGGTAATTCACAGAGCAAAAGACAAATGTCCTGTTGTAAATCCTCAAGAAACTTGGTTATTTTATCTCTAGATCACAAAATCAGTCAGCAACATAAATAGCAAAAGCATGAGGCCCACTGTGCTTCCTCTGTATGATCCGTCTCCAAAACCAACTTTAAACCTAACTGGTTAACTGCTTAACCTGGGCTATATGCAAGAAGCATATAGAAGCACTCTTAATAAATTCATGAAATTATGATAAAGAGAGGATTTCATAAATGAGGTCAAATACTAACAAGAGGCAAATTATGCCAATTATAAAATACAAAGTGAGAAAACAGAAGTCAAGGCTATACAGTCCTCATGGCATCAACCATGCCAATATAACAACATCCTTCAGTTGCCCATACTGGGATCTTGAATGAGACCCAGATATGGTCTTGAAAATGCTAAAAGAGATGGAGAGATACTGCCATTGTCAATGTTCCTTCCACACTGCATGAGAACCTAAGTTGGGTCACTGTTGTCTACTTGCTTAGTGAGACATGTTGATCCACATTTTTGAATCTAGTACTAGGGAGATCGAGGCAGGTAAATCTATGTAATATGTTGCCCACTATGTTAGTTCAATTTGTGAGCTCCTGCTCCCAGTAAGAAATCCTATCTCAAAAATAGATAAAAATGAAAACAACTAGAATGGAGAGCTCCTGAAGAGCACCAGAGAAGGCTCACTTTGGCCTCCACAAGCACACACAGATGCAGAGCTGGCATCCACACACATACATAGACCATATACACACACACAGTGCTGATGGAGCAGAAGCAAACTTCCCAGAAGTCCAGATGGAAACAGAACATTCTCAAGACAGAACATTCTCAAGAGAACAGAATGATGAAAAGCTACCAGAAACACCAACCTGTATTGTACAAGGACTCGCCCCCTCGCCCTGTTGCCCGGAGTGTTCTCTGAGAAGACAAGAACCGAGAGATTGTTTTGGAAATCACAGTTACTTAAATCCTCTACATGTATTCGGTTCCTGTGATGGTTAATCTGCACTGTCAACTTGTCTGGATTTGAATCACCTATCAAACACACCCGAGTGTGCCTTTGAGGTTTGCTGTGGGACAATGGTCTATACCTTGTCACTTGTATTTTAAATAAATGTTGATTGGCCAGTAGCCAGGCAGGAAGTAGAGGCGGGGTGACCAGGCAGGAAGTAGAGGTAGGGCAATGAGAATTCTGGGAAGAGGGACGTTTCAGTCTGTGGTTGTCACCCAGACAGAGAAGAAGCCAAATACAGAGAAAGCAAGATGTGACTAGCTCGCTGAAAAAGGTACTAAGCCACGTGGCTAACACAGACAAGAATTATGGGCTAATATATGTTATAAGAGTTAATAAGCCTGAGCAACTAGGCCAATCAGAGCATAATTAATGTAGATCCCGGTGTGTTTATTTGGGACTAAATGACTGCAGGACCTGGTGGTACAGAAAACCCCAGTCAACAGAGGTTGGTTCCAAAATAGCTTAAACTGAGGCGAGAAGGCCTGTTCTGAGTGCAGCTAGCATCATATCTGGAGCTGGGGGTCTCAGGCTGAATGTGACAGGATGAGGGAAGAAGTCAGATGAATACCAGCAGGCTCCATTCTCTGCTGCCTGCTCCATAAGGGGTGAGGAGTACTAGCTACAGATTCTCCTGGCCACAGTGTATACTGTGCTCATAAACAATGAGCCGAAGCAATTCCTGTCTCCATAAGTTCTTTCCGTCACAAGAGGAAAAGCAATAAATACAGTTTTATTCATCAACACTTGGCTCTAACCTATTACCAAAAAAAGCTATTATTAAAAGTTTGCTTATAGAAACATTTTCCAATATATCTCACAGTCCAAGAAATAATTTATTTTGAGATGGAGCACAGGAAATACTGAAATGCTAACCATGCCAGTAACAAAAGAGTTGTAGAACCAAAATTACATTTGTCATATGAGGTATATTATATACAGATAAGTGAGGCATATATATCTCCTTATAAACATTTGTCCAACTTTTAAATATTGTTGTGTATGAGAAGATGGCTGACCCTGGTGAAATTAAATTGGAGATCATTTCACAGGCAACCTATAAGGCATTATGATTTCTGAACTTACTTTCCTCAAATGAGGAGAGACATTTGATAGCATTGAAATTTCAGAAATATACATAGTAATAATAAACACCTGGCATGAGAAACAGCAGAGAGTATAATAGCTGCTACCAAAATATCTACCAGGCACAATTCAAAAACATTTATATACAATCTACTTATATAATGCTTCTATGCTATTCAGTGTCTACCAATATGATAAGGAACCTGAGGCACTCTACTTATTAGAAGGAATGCCTTATTTTGGCTCTTCATTCCAGGAATTTTATCTAGCTCTCTTCCATCCTGGTTCTTTGGGCTTGTGGCAGTACAGTACATTAAGGCAAGAACCCACAGCAAAGGAAGCTGCAGACCTCATAGCAGCCAGAAACAAATAAAAGGAAATAAGGGTTGTTGTCCAACTGTGCTGTGGGACAATGGTTTGTAACCTGTCAATTGTATTTTAATAAAACGCTGATTGGCCAGTAGTCAGGCAAGAAGTATAGGCGAGACAACCAGGCAGGAAATAGAGGCGGGGCAACAAGAACAGGAGTTAAGACCCTTCTCCTTTCGAACCAGACGTCAGTACTGGGTGCCACAGAAGAAGCAAGATGTAACTGCCTCGCTGAATAAGCTACTGAGCCACATGGCTAACATAGACAAGAGTAATGGGCTAATATAAGTTATAAGAGTTAATAAGAAGTCTGAGCTACTAGGCCAATCAGTGAATAACTAATGTAGACCTCTGTGTGATTACTTTGGGACTTAACAACTGCAGGAACCAGACAACACAGAACAACCAGTGAACACAACTATACCAGTGATTCTCAACCTGTGAGTGGCAACCCCATGAGGGGTCCAATGACCCTTTCACAGGGGTCACATATCAGATATCCTGCATATCAGATATTTACATTATTATTTATAACAGTGGCAAAATTAGAGTTAGGAAGTAGCAATGAACTAAATTTTTGTTGTTGTTTTTGGAGGCACGTTTTATGGCTAGAAGTCACCACAACATGAAGAACCTTCAGTGGTAATTACGGCTTATAAAGGAAGAAAAGGAACAAGAATTGTTTTTAATGTCTACTAATGTAATAGACTTAACTCAAAATCTGACGTTCTTTGGAGGCTTTAGACAAAAGAAGTAAGAAAGAGGGAGAAAAAGAAATTCCTGCAGGTTCTCAAACCACAGCTACTGTTTTCTTCCCCCTGCTCTTTCTGCAGGCAGACCTCAAAGGAGAGCAGAGGAACTCAGATATCCCAAGAAACCCCTTAGGCAAGGCCTAAGCTACAACCTGCATGGCCCTTCCATTAGAAAACCAAGAAATCACTTGGGAAAACAACAGCAAGATTAATTTAATATAATCAAAATATACTCAAGGTACTTTTACCACAAATGTGGTTTTCTGGTGTCTACATGGAGTAAAAATTTTACAAACAGTATCTTAGTAGGACATATTTTAGACATATTATAACATTAACCAGTAAAGATATACAGGTACAGAACAAGGAGACCTTGAGACAGAATTCTAATCCTGTCTGGGTATGGAACTATCTTTTCCTATTTGCTTTTCTTTTTCTCCAAGGTTGACTAGATAAGATTTAAGGTGGCCTCATTCAGGAATACTAAATATCTCTATCATAAACCTTTATTTCTCTTGACAAGTGTAAAATGTCATATGCCCTATTAAAACTTCAATTTCAAGCTAGGTTAAACACGGCACAGCTCAAAATGTGACAAAGGCTACTGTTTCTCCTTTAGAGACTCAGGGGCTGGATTAGAAGCTGCTTTATTTTACTTAACAATTTAAACATCAGAATCACTTTATTTAAAACTAGGGTCCATGTAATGACAATCTTCAAACACATGAACTGTCAGATTTAAAAAAAAAAAAAGCTTCTCTCCGTTGTCAGAATGAAAATGAATGGACAATTTAGCAATAGCAAGTGATTTAAGCAAATTAAGTAATATCTTCTTAACAGAGTGCATAAAAGTAATATTAATGTTGGCGACTGGAGGTTCTTTTTTCTGCGCCTCTGTGGGCCACAAAAAATAATGTTTAGCCAAGTTAAACTAAAAGTCAGGTTTTAAGACTAGCTGGCTACCAGAAGACCCTAGTATGTTTCCATTTCTATTAATAAAACCTACTTTTACTACTGTTTCGATTTAACTGAATGCAAAGTAAACAAGAGAACCTAGTATTCACTTTTGGGTATGTTAAGTCAATACCAGCCGTCATGAACTTACTAAAAAAACACCTGACACTTTCCACATATTTCTTTCCTTGCTTAACATTAACAAGAAAGGATGGAAGTGCTTATTCTCTGGTTAACATCCCATGAGTTGTAATCATCTCATATTGATTTATAAATGTTAGATAAAGTAAACATTGCTTGGCCTTAATTATCTAAGAAAATATCTGTCTCTACTCTTTGGAGTCTAATACCCATTTTATCTGTCTCTTATTTCTACTTGCTCCTGTTTCACCTCCCCCGACATCCTGCTGCTACTGTAGTCTGCTCTCGTTTGCTGCCTTTCTTCCTGCATCCCTTCTTTCTGCATCCCCTTTCTTCCTGCATCCCCTTTCTTTATGCATCCGCTTTCTTCCTGCATCCTCTTTCTTCCTACATTCTCTTTCTTTCTGCATCCTCACCTTGTCACTCCAACCACCCTCCTCTCCATCTCCCTTGAGCTTTTCCATGGGTTGCTCTCTGTCCCCTAATTTCCTGCCTCTATGGTCCCGTCCCCACCCCACATCACCCCACCCAACTTACCCCTTCCAATTCTCAGGACTTTAGAAGATCAGCTAAGTCACCTGTTGTCCATCTTCTCTCAAAAGTCTGCCACACTGAATGGCAGGAGAACACCCTGGCTAAGACACATTTATTCCCATACAATTCTTTTGTATTGTTGAAACTGCATGCATTTTTAAAAATCTCTCCCACATTGTGCTTACTTTCCCAAAGGGCATTTCTTATTCTAGGGAAGGATGTGAACTCAGAACTTCAGTGAGCAATTCCACTAAATTTCAGCTACATTTTCTAATTAGAAAAAAAAAACTGCGCTGATCAAGCTGATGCCAATGCACATAAGAGGGTCTCCATCCTGAACTTGCATATGATTCGCACTGCAATAATAGTAAAATACAGGCCTACCACACTTAGAATGAACTCAACATGTGGAAATCTTAATGCTGGTCCATGACCCATATTGTAGTGCAGGCTTCCATGCACTCCCTTGAGTTTGCAGGCCTTCTCCTGCCTGAATCTGTTCACCTTCACTGTCATGTGGACTCAGCATTTCCACCATCTATGTTTCTAATATTTTTTAGATATACTGCCCAGTGTCTTCATCTTCTATATTTCAATTTTTATATATATATCATCCAAGAAGCCCATCTTAGACACTAGAAACACAGGTATTATTTTCATACCTGTCAGAAAGTTGACTCCTCTTCATTTTTTATTATTAGGTAGTCATTAGAGTCTACCTTAATTAAAGAGGGTAACTACACATCAGCACATAAAAATAAATTTCTTGAGTTTCTGTACTGAGTTAGCTAAATTTCTGAACTGTCATATGCAAAAAAATACATTTAAATATTCCAGAACTTTGAATAAGAGAAAAATTTCCAGGAAAACACTACCTTGCAAGTACATTTTAAATGAATTTTATTGAGAGGGTACAGTTAATTCAAAGTCAGGTGTTTGTATAGCTTTGTGAGGCACTGGACTGAATCCCAGAAACATAATAATAATTACGATTATTTCACTGATACTTAAAATTTGCACATCATTTTTATACACTATACTAATTTGATACATATGCACTAGGTATTGATAAAACCAGCATGTAAAGCACTTCCATCATCTAAAACATAAAATTTCCTTTTTGTTGAGAGCTTGCTTAATCTTCAAGTTATTTAGAAATATACCCCAAGTCACTATGTCCAGTTGGTACACTGTTGTGCTATACAAGCCAGAGTTAAATTTCCCTTTCCAGATTTGTATAGCGATGTACAAATGAGAATGGCCTCATTAGGCAGATGTATATGAATATTTGGTCTTTAATTGGTAGAACTACAATGGGAAGAACTAGGAGGTGTGGTCATGGTGGAGTAGGCATGGCCCAGACAAAGGGGTGGACTTAGGGGTTCATAAGTCTGTCCGAGGCTCAGTCTCTCACCTTTTGCCTTCAACATGAAAACCATGATGTAAGTCCTCAGCTACTGCTCCATCACCATGTCTACTTGCCTGCTACCATGCTCCCTATCATAACGGTCATAGATTAACCCTCTGAAACTGCAAGTCAGCCGCTGAATAAATGCTGTATTTTATACGCTGCCTTGGTCATGGTGTCTCTTAAAAGCAACTGAAAAGCAACTAAGAGAGGCTCCCTTTACTTTCTTTCTGTTCTCTTTTACTCTCTTTCCCACCATCTAGTAATCACTGTTGCATCCCATTCTTTCATGAGATTAACTTTCCGTCTTTAACAAGTGAGTAAGGCCATTAGTGTTTACGTTTATGTGTCTGTTTTATTTTCTTGAACATGATGAACTACAATTCTATCTAATTTTATGCAACGGGCAGAATTTCATTCTTCCTTTATAGCTGAATATTAAACACACATACAACCTCTGTTTTGTCCTTTAATCCACTGATGGACACAGTCATGGTCTGTGTCTTCAATGTCTTCCATTGACTACTTACCAGCTTGTAGGAGGAATTGGCAGAACCCTGAAGATATGCAGACCAGTGAAAAAAAGTTATTGAGGTCTGATGTCCTTGAAGATGATCTTGACCCTTTCCTTTCTTTTTGCTTTACATCTGAGATTAGGTGAGTAACTGCTTATTCAAAGTTCCCTACCTGCTACATTCTGCTTCACCAGAAGTCTAAACTGAGAGAACCAAAGAAACTCATGGCACTGTGGACTGTGTCCAATGAATCTCTCCATGGTTAAATGATATAGATATGAATAATTTACATTGGTATGAATTTAGCTTTGTTGATACAAATTTAAGGTCAATTTTGTTACATGTATATGTATATCTGATCTTGATTAAGGTATTGTGATTGTGTAGTTCATTTTAAAATGTAATGTATAATTACGAAATATAGGTTGTTAATGGAAAACCATCAATAATAGTCAAGATTGTAGTCATGTTAGTTAGATTTTCTAGATATATCGAGATATATTTCAGTTAGATAGTCATTCTTCATATCTTTCAAAGACTATAGAATAAGGCACTTAATGTTTTAACAACTTAGGGCTTTTTGTGACAATGAGACATGTCTGCTCCTGGCAGTACCAATCTACTTCCTGAAGAAGATGGGCATCGAAGAGTCTCCTTATGGAGTTGGTTAGCCATTTGGGAAAGAAACTGCTCTTGCCTGGACTA
>LOEQ01001794.1:108712-127961 GCA_001685075.1 Bramus lutescens
TCTTTATTAACCAATGAAAGTAACACATAGACAGATGACCCGCCTACATCAGGGCTGGAGAGCAGTCTACTGTCAGTTCCCTACCACTTCTACTGGTACAGAAGTGAGCATCGTAAAGCTTGGAGTCAACAAGCTGTCCTGAAATCTCAGCTGTCATTCAGCTGTGAGGCAGCAGTGCTGGGTCTTGGTCCTTGGCAAACTCAAAACATTTGCTGTTTGCAAACAGTCTATGCATTCTGCTGGGGCTAACCGGTTAAAATCACTACATAAAGATGGGCTGTCCCTTTGGCTTTAGGTCCTGCGAGTGTTCATTTTGATGTCTTACTTCTAAAATGATGATGATGAAAATATCAAGAAGCTGACAAGTCTGATGACTTCTGTTTTTTTCTTTCTCTATAAAAAAGAGCATTTACCTGTAAACCAAATGGAGTTAATGAAGACTTCATAATCAATGTTTTCCTTGTATAAATAATTAAAGCCGTTTTTATAGCTGAGTGTGGTGGTATGCCTGCAGTTCCAGCATTCAGAGGGCTAAGGGAGGGTCAGTTATTCCAGCACAGCCTGGGCCACACTGTGCCATCCCTGTGTAAGAAAAGATAACTGAGCTGAGGAGAGGGCCCCATAGGTAGGTACTTCCTGCGAAAGCATGAGGGTCTGAGCTCAAATCATCGGGACCAAATGAAGCTGGGCACAGAAGTATACATTTGTAACATGGGGAGGGGCCTTTTTAGAAGCTCACTTGTATGCAGAAATGCACAACACAGAGGAAAAAGAAAGATGCTGTCTCGTGGTGGGAGACAGTTATCAACACCGAGTGTATCCTCTGACCTCTGCATGTGTGTCACGGCACGGGGAAACCTACTCACGGTAGAAATGCTCTACAGTCACAAAATGGTCTCAAGTCACCTACCAAACCCCCTGTGGTTGTGCTTATTTGTGCATGGTTTATATAAAAAGATAGAAGGTTTATAGAATAATTGACAAAACCCACACCCTGTATTGCAATGATGTAGTTACAAAAAAAAAAGGAAAAGAAAAAGGAGCTGAAGTCATGAAAACTTAACAAGACACTAAGGTGATACTGCTCCCTAAAAGAACCAGGGTGACACTACTGTCTTTTAACAAGGACTTGGGATGTTACTGTCCACTGCTCTTAAGAAGAAGACTGGTGGCTCCCTGGGGATGCAACACCATTGACTTCAGCAAGATCAGCAGCACAGAAAAGGCCAAAGCAGAATTCCTTCAACAACAGCACAGTTGGAAGATAAAATACAAACAAGAGTGACCGAAATACCTAAATATTTACACAACCACAGCTGGAAGGAGGCATGCACGTAAGTGCTAAGTATTTCAGGGAAATTCATCAAAGTCACATGAGATTTATGATGAAGAATCCAAAGTTTAGCTGGATGCGAACTCTCCAACCACCTACTGAGATATTACAGAAACACAAACAATCAGAGACACTGGTCCTATTGATATTCTATTCAGGCTTGTGCATAATTTTATTGTTTCTCTTTTCTCTCTAGCATAGAAGCGGTATTTCTCATACGCTTTTATGTTCTCAATCCCATTTCTCTGTACACTAAAGAAAAACCACGGTTTTATACAAAAATTCATACTTGTATCCAAATTTCTCTTTAATAATTTTGATAGGTAATATCAAGAAGCTTGTGGTAATTAAATTAAATTCTTTGCTGAATCATACCAAAGAACAAATATGCTTATAAAGTTGCTAATGTCACAAAAATTCATTAAGTCATTGAGAAACTTGCAATAAATACGAATAAAAAATTGGTGACTTCTGTCCAAGACTGGGTTAGAAATGTATGTAATTGTCTTGACAACATGCTTATATTTGAAAAAAAAAAGTATTTTTAAAGAAACCTCACCCCTTAACTTTATTTATTTATTTATTTAGCTTAAGTTTCACTGCATTTTAAGAAAGATTATCTCTAATTACAAACACACGCCCTGTCATCACAAATCCAATAATTTTCCTGTCAGAAGTTCTTCCTACCAGGAGATGTTTGCAGAAAGCAAGAAAACACCACCTACCCCATTGCTCACTAAGTAGAGGATGGAGAAGAAGAGACAGAGTCTGAAGCTAGACTTGGCCACTTAGTAAGATCTTATCTCATAAAACACCCAAATAAATAAGCCAATTAACTGATGACTATCCTCTAAGGAGTCATGCACATTTCCAAAGCACACTCAGTGTTGTGGAAATAAATATAAAAACCAAAGTCGCTGTGCTATGAAGAATAAGCACACTCAGCTGAAAAAACACACAGTGAAGAAATAAAAGGGATGCAATGCATTAAAGAAACTAAATGATAGGCAGGTCATTGCGTCTTCTTCATTTCCTCCACTTTCTCTTTGTTATGAACTTTGAAAAGGTCACTTAGAAAGAGAGAAAAAGAACCGTTTATAACCAAAGTCTATAATAATCCCAAGAATTAACTCGGTGCACTGATAGACCTATTGTCTACAATGATCAAAAAAACAGTGCCAAAATGAAATGCCAGGAGAGAGTTTCTACTTTTTGGGTAACGGGTAACATCTCTTTATCATCAAAATCAAATGGTTATGTCCCTAGAGATGGGGAAAAGGTTGACAATATTGTAGGTTAAATTTTAGGGATCATTTTGAGCCCCCCAACTCTGCACCAATTTTAAGAATGCAGACCCTGAAGAGATGCCACGAGTACTCACTATAAGGAAGGCTAAGCTGGGACTTCACCCTGGCCGTGGGTGCAGAGACTGGAGGTTGGGAGTTTATTCTGACTTCATTCTTTTCCATGTTTCCTTTAGCAAAATGTCTAGTAAAGGTACCAATAGTATGTTTCTCTTCTGAACAATGCTAAATAACATTGTGTAAAGACCCAAACTTGTTTGTTGTTTTATCTGTCAATCTCTCCATCATTTGCTTACATAAGAACTAGGAAAGAAAAATCACTGGTCTCAGTCTGAAGTGTACAAAGAGAGACAGAAAATATTTGCAAGGATGACATTAAAGCCAGAGGCAGTGGCCATGATTCCAGAGGTCAGGTAGTGGAGGGAATGACATTTTGAATTTGAGGCTAGACATGATCATATGGTGAGACCTATTCTTATAAAACACCAAAATAGATGTATTAAGTGATGTGAGCTAGTGAACTTAGGAAGAAATAGTAGAAAATCAGAACTAGAATAGAATAGCTTCAAGTAAAATTTGTGAACGATTCTAGCATGTGTACCGAAAGTAACTAAACTATAGACTGGGTGCAACTACCCGGGCTTAAATCTTGTACTAATCATCTCTTTAGACTTGGATAAATTGCTTAACTGATATTTGCATTTGTAAAAAGAAGACAAGATAATATCTAAATTTTATTCATTAACATAATGGCAGATATATATATATATATATATAGAGAGAGAGAGAGAGAGAGAGAGAGAGAGAGAAGAAAACATTCCACATTCCATAAACACATGGGTTTGAAATTTTGACAGCTACGTGAGCACCACTCTTTGATTTCATGATCTTCCTTGAGCATCTTTCAGTCCAGCTGCACTCTTATCATTCCAGCAGGATTTCTCCTCCAGATTGGGAAGAACTATGGTGGATGAAGTTTAGGCCCCAGCTTCAGTTTATATAAACTGCAAATAAATTTTAGTTTGCACAATTCTTGGAAGATTCTGGAACAACTTCCATAGAACACCTTTGAAAACAGGGGAAGTCAAATAAAGGGGACTAGAGAAGGAGAAGCAGGGAAACGCTTGCTGTACAGGCATGAGCATCACCTTCTGCTCGCACACACTGAAGGTAAAGGCAAGGCAATAGGCAGCTCTAATCCCAGCGACGAAATAGGATGGGACACAGACATTGCCTCCAAAGGCACAAGCACGTGTGAGCGTACTTGCACACATACATGTAGGCAATCTCATGAACATCATGCACCCAAAAACAATCATTTAAAAAAGCATTTAATGTAGCCAACTGTCAGTTTTCCTGCCAAACCCAACATGCTGACCATCAAAGGCCACCCATAATGAAGCAGCTCTGCTTCTGAGAGGAAATACTCCAAAAGGACATGCCGTATACTGAAATGCAGTACTTCCAAATGGAGATGCCCATGCTTCTGGAATACTACTGGGCGAGGAGTCATGTGCATTTCATGTTTGTTTCATAAGAAACAAACAAACAAAAATCTGTGGACCACCAGAGTAGAGATTAAGTCTGTATGTTACAGCAAATGTTAATATTCATGATATCTAAATCTGAAGGTAGAATATAAAGAATACCCTAAAATACCATGGCCTCTTCCATTTGGTAAGATCAACTAGACCCTTATGATATTTCTGAGAAGGGATTCTGAAAATATCGCACTTTCTGAAAACCGCTATATGGATAGTCCTCTGATTTTTCTTTATTGCAATGAAAATATAGTTAGTAATCATCTTGGATCATTTCTACCAAATAGAAAATAGCATGGTGTTGTAATCAACGTAAATTTTCAGTTCACTTATTTACATATAATATGGATGGAGACATATTTGGATCAAATGACAGATTTTGCCTTCCAAGTGGCCGGTCAAAAACACTTACAATTGTTTAAGTAAATCTTGTCTAACAAACTACCTCTGTCCTCACCTTAAAACGTCTGAAAGAATAACCTGAAAGAATAAAAAAACTTACTCATATGTCAAAAAGATGTTTTCAAGTCTCAAATTTAAACTACATAAAAAATTAAAAATATATACAATAATTTAACCATAGCAAGGTTTCAAAAGAATCATGTAAAGCTAAACGAGCCAATCCTTTCACTGAAGAGCTGCATTTCATTTTCATAGAATGTGTATATTATAGAAACAATTTAGTAACAGTCCAAAATCTGAAGTCAATTAAAGTAGTAAAAATGAAGCTTTGAACTCTACTGTTTGAAGCACTCATCCTTGTCATATGGAAAGAACCCTTAATTTTAGATGAGAGGATGATGCCTTCAAAATAAGAGTATGAAATTGCCGTTTTAAGGGTAATTGTCTAAAGACAATTAGACTTCTAAAAAACAAAAAAAATTCTTAAAATACCCTGTTAAGGGCTTACTGGGGAATTCCTACAGGAGTACAGTCAACTTCACTCTCTAGAAACACAGTAATTTTGACATGAATAAAAATTTCTTAAGCATTAAGCACACATTAGCAAACTAATTGTACACTTTCCTTTCTTACCTCCACCAATTTTTACTTTCATTGTGTGTTGATTTTTAATTTGGTAGTCCTTAGGCAATGTGCTAATAGAGGTGGTGAGAGATGGTACCTATCATTCAGCATGGGCATTTAACAAATTTTCCAATGTATTTAAAAAAATTTTTAAAGCAAAAATTTAAATAACAACAAGAAACTTAAAAGTTGTAATATTTATTTTATAAAAATTAAGTACATAATTCCAAAATAAAAACTATCAGATTTTTACCTAATACAAAAACTATCATAAATACATATGAATAAATAAATATGTATGTATGTATTTTTAATTCAAAAATACATGATGGGGAATCTTTGTTAACCAATTATTTTTAAGAGGTGGGACCAAGTTAGGATGTGTCTCTCTGGGACCCAGGGAAAAATGACACAAGGCCCAGGTGCTCTCTATGTACGGTTCCCTTGCAGCACAGCTGAGCTTGGACTTCTCATTTCTGTTTTGTGAGTTTACCCCTTACAAGAAATAATTGTTTTATCTTTCAGCTAGCCTGGTTATTTCACAAACCAAGATAATTCAACAAATATATACACCTCCCAAATTCTTCTACTTTTAAGAACATCTCATGGAAAATATCATATCTATATATATTATATGCTGTACTGTAATAAAAATTTTGAGAGAAATATAATACTTATCAATAAGAGTGGTCTAATTCTTAATTTTGAATGGAGTCAAAAATCATTTCTGTTTATAAAGCACTTTTTGTATTTAGTTTATAAAGAGTTGGACCTTAACTCAAACACTTTGACATCTCAGTCAGTCCATGAACAGCAAGCACCTTGCAAACTTCAGGTCAGTAAGTATGTGTTGAACAAGTTTGTCAGTGAACATGGGAGAAGAAAAGGATGGATGAGCCCAGACACATTCTTAAATAGCTTAGTAAATAGCTTAGAATGCAGTAAATACAGACATCCACGAAAGAGCCAATGATCCTCTGAACAGTTAGAGAGAGGATAACGGACCCCTGCCCCAACCAGGAGCCCTGTGCAGAATAGGCATCACTTGTGAATGAGCAAGACAGAAGCAAGGTTGTGTTGAAACACAACCTTGACTTTTGAAAGACTGTTGAAAAAGTAGGTAATTAGTGTTTTTCTCTCTATAAGTTTCTGTGCTTTCCAAATATTCTCTTTCCAAATAATACTGTGCTGCTGTATTCAGAATGAAATTCTCCAATTCAGAAATTAAGCAAGGGCACAGATTAGTGGGGGGGGGGAGAATGAAATGTGATCTTTACTAACTCTTTAGAGCTTTCAACTTGTTCATTTAACAAATGCACATTAAAGGTCTCCACTCGCTCAGGTCTGTGTTAGAATGTAGCAGGCCCTAAAACCAACTGTTCATAGGACCTGAGACTTTTTAGAATGTCTAGATTGTTTAGCGTTCGCATCAATTATACATGAACTACACTGTCGCTACTTGAATGACGTACATGTACAAATATTAGCCCACACTGACCATTTCAGTGTGGAAAGGAAAAAGAGAGGGAAAAATCCTTTTCCTGTGTGCATTAAATGAGCATTAAACAAAGGAGTTTCCTATGCAAAACATGCAACGCAGTGAGAAGGAGTGAAAGCAGGGACCCCCACAAAAGCAGCCTTTCTTAGCTAGGTAGAAGACCTAGATGAGAGGAATTGAATGAGGCCCACAAACCCTGAGGCACATGGTTGTGGGGTCATGCCTGTGTGAGCACTGGGAATTAAAAGACTGGATATGGATTTAAACCAATTAACAGCCATCAATTGCCTCTTCTCTCTAGGCATCAAATAGACTTAATCATTTCACTTATCATCCATGACACTGCAAGCTAATTCCTAGTCTCCGCCACTCAGGGAAAATCAGTCATTAGAAGGCAATTGTCCCCTCACATTCAACTGAAAAGCCAACCTAGGATGGCTAGTCTCTCTCCCAAGCAAGGCAGATGGACGAGTAGGTGGGAAGAACAGTATTGCCTCAGAGCTCCAAAAGAGGAAAATGCATCGTGGTAACTAATACAGAAGTATTAGTACATAAAGTAATTTAAAGCACATTAAAATCGTGTTAGAATATGTTTGAAGAACAAAATTAATTACATCACAAACTACAAAGAATAATCATGGCAAGGAAAAGAAAATAATCCTAAGTTCCTTTCGTTTGCTCACATGTTTGTGTTTTGGCTGTCTCCCTGTTTACGCCCTGTCTGATCTAGATTCCACTATGCAGAAAAGACTGGCCTTACACTTGTCATAGTCTTGCCCCGTCTTCTTTCCAAGTTCTGGGATGATGATCTGGCTACCATGCCTGATTCACAAATCAGAAAATCTGGATTGTCTTATTGACCAAAATAAGGACATTTTTCACTGAAAGACAATAAAAGGCTCTTGTATCACTATAAGATTTAATAATCTGTATTTTTCATACAAGAATAAAGCTGCCTACCCAGTAGGAAAGTACAGGGATTCAAGAATGAAAACAATGCTGAATTTTATACTTGTTTGTTTTCTGCTCTGGCTTCATCTTAAACCGCATGAATAATGGCTATAAAATGGCAGGAGTCAAAGAAAAAAAATAAAAGAGAAAAATAAAACAATGAATGGAAGTTAAATGACTTCAACTCAAAAGCAGTTCCTAAGTGAAGGCTCTGTGGCTAGTTCTACAGAGTACAGAATGCATCTAAACCCTTACAGGATGGCAGGGGCTTGTAATTAGTACTATAGAATAAAGGAAAAAACAAAAGCCCAGAGTGGCCATCTAGGGCTGTGAGCAAGTACTTATAGAGCATGTAAAAACTCCACAAGGGTATCACAAACCCTCAGAGATCTATGCTGATACATGCTGAAGGCACAGAAAGTACAACATTTCAGTCTGAGTACATTTATGGATAGTCTTGTTTACATAATTACTTTTCTCTGTCTTTGATTCTCAACTGGAGGCAGTTCTGAAATTAAATGGTACAGCCTAGGATTATTACAAGTGTATGAGGGATGGGCAGAAAGGAAGCAGACAGATGTGAAAATTCAACATACAGCCAGACATGTGTCTAGGGAAGTCGGGTTAAGAAAGCTAATTAGGGCTCAGAGGTAGAGCAATGCTTTGGTTCAAACCCTAGCAATTAAAAAAAAAAAAGATAAACACAAACCTAGAAAGTGGAAGGGGGTAGTGCAGACTAGACAAAACTTCAGTGTTGTTAAAAGGAAACATTTGCAAATACCCTCAAATTCAAGTACATATGTATAATAATAAGCTGATATATTTTAAATATATACATTTAAAACATCTATTTTAGATTCATATAACTAAGTGAACTTATATAAAGAGAAAATAAAACAATCTCACTGTCTCAGGTGAAGACAAAGCAAAACTTAGACCAATTTCAGGAGTTCTTAGTTGTTTTATGTCATAAGATACAAAGTGCTCTCTTAACAGTACTCATCAGTAACCTGTCCCCAGTTCGATGGCACCATACCTATAAAATCAATACTTCATTCACCTTCATCTTTAATATACATGCCCATCTGTCTCTGCGACACAAGCAAAAGGCAAGGCCAGTCTCCAAAAAAGCAAGGGTTGGAAATTTCTTGGATGGTAAATCAAAAATTTGAAAAGAGAGAAAAATGAATGAAAACTCCCACAGAACATGTGACACCCAGGAAATGGTCAGGAGGATACTGCAACTCTGTGTGACCAAGAAAAATGCCTCATAACTTGGCTTCACTGAATATCATTGCATTGGCATGGTTAAGACTGCGGAGTACTTCAGAAAAATGAGGAATGCTGAGAACAAGAGAAATAGTGGCCTCCTGAGAAGAGCACACCAAATGGTTATCGAATACCAAGTCAGCCCTGAAAATGCATAGAAATGTACACACAAGTAACATATTATGGGTTGAGCAGGTTGGGTCTATCATCCATCCATCCATCTTTGTATCTATCCATCCATCTGTCTATCTATCTATATGAGCAGGTAGTACGTACACACATATACACATACAAAAAAACCCACAATTTTTAAAAAGATGTCAGGAATTTGAAAGACAGCAAAGCAGGGAGGGTTTGGAAGGAGAAAAGGTAATGGAAGAGTGATGTAATTATATTAATCTCAAAATAAATATTGAAAAAAGAAGGTTGTATAAACCTTCATCATAAAGGACAAGTGAGACGTTCACAGTCTCCAAACATAGAGTACTTTGGAGGAGATGGCAACATTAATCACCTAGATTAGATCAGAACACACAGTATATATTACTGAACATTACACTATAGTTTATAAAACAGAGTGTTCACACACTAACCAAGCTTTTGATTAAGGAGATAGAAAATTAACTACCCTGATAGCTTATATATGCTATACATATATGGAATTATCACACAGTACTCCATATATTTGTGCCAAAAAACAGTAATAGGTATCAATAAACAGAAAAAAATAGTAAAAGTAGATAGTGTTTTCTCAGTCTCAAGAGCACACAACAAATATTTTTCGTTCAGAATGAGAAGTCTGAAAAATATCTAACCTGTATTTATATTTTAATTGTTTTAATATTTTAATTCTTACTATCCCCATAACATTCGAGAGTAGGCACTGTTATTACTCACAATTTACAGGTGAGAAATAGAGGTACAAAAATGTCAATAGCACCCATCTCCGTACTCAATATACTTATTAAACCTAAAAATTTAAAACCTCAAAATTAATGTAAATATTAAGAAAACTACAGCACACATTGTGCTTCATCACGGTGCTTAGCAGGGAAAACATGGTGCGTTCATAGTCAAAATACGTGAACATTTCTTCTAAGCCTAAATTTTTAAATTTCTACCTCTCTATGACCTCAATTAATGAGTCAGTTTCTTCACCCAGAAAATGAAGTTAACCCAGCCTGTGAAAGCTGGAGTAAGAACAGAAAAATTTGTCAACATTCACACTGTCCAAACAAAGAGAACTGATCAGCAGAGTGAAAATACTTGATCAAAGTTGACAAGACACAAAAGTCCCTGGCTGGAATCAGGACACCGCTCTTCTCAATGTTGTAGACACAAGGTTATGAGGAAAACGTTTCATTCAACAACCATAACACATTGCTAGCCTGTGGATGATGTGCTCCAACATGTGTGTGGAAATTCTGGAAAGTCGGTCAGTGCAAGTTTCTCTGCAGTGCATATGAAGACTGTGACATTGTAGAAGAGGGTTTAATCTCAAGAAATGGAATTTCCTTTACTTGTGAGTAGAAAAATGAGAAAACTCTCAGTGGGCCAATAACTTGCTTCATACCTCCCAAACATCATGAGGAGCTGAGACTCGAAATTGAAGGAACAGACATGTTGCCATGCAACACTGTTTCTCTGCCTTCCCACTTGGACCTTGTTCACACCTACCGTTCACTGGACACTGGCCTCTGCACAAACAAAGCGGAGTAACACCTGTTGTTATTGCTTGTCCAAGCAGGAAGCTCGAGGGTTTCTTTTTTTATTGAAAAGAATTTTAGCAGACATTAATATTAGTAACAAAAGAACAAGAAAAGGAGGAGGAGAAATGTGAGGTGGGGGATATAGCTCAGTACAATCCTTATGTAGTGTGTACAACACTCTGGGTTCAGTCCTCAGCACCATATAAACACAGCAAAGCAGCCACATCTGTAATCAATCCTTTACATTGGAGGTGGAAGCAGGATAAGTAACTTAAGTTATTCTCAGCTATACAGTGAGTGTGAAGCCCACCTTGACTACATGAGGCCTTGCTTAAAAGAGAGACAGAGTCAGAGAAGGAAGAGGAGGGATGGAGGGAGAGGGGGTGGTGAAGCAACAGGTAACACTTGTAAGCATCAGTTAAAGACTTGGCCTCCTCCAGTCACACATCAGGCATTCTGTAAATCAGATTTCGGACGTTATCTATATTATCTTGTATCCGTGTAGACAGGAGGGTAGGTCTAATTAACCTAACATATCCTTCAATATCTTACAGTCGAGGAGTGAAGGACCTAGAAAGCAGAGAGGTTATAAGTTGGCAAGGGTTGTATATAACAAAAGCTCAGAGCCCAGGAAGTAGGCAGTGATGGACCAAAACAGAAATACATATACACTAATACTCCAACCAAATGAATAAAGCATGAAGTGAAATAGTCAGACTCCTTTTTACTGGGAATGGTGTTTAGGCTGGATAGAATGTGGACTGGTCAAAGTTTATTAAATGCTAAAATTACTTGAAGCTTTATGTTCAGAAGTATTTGCTTTCTTTTTAAGAAGATTTGAGTGTGGTGTGGTGTGTGTGTGTGCGTGCGCACACATCTGAGGGGATATACCTGTTCATGTGAGTGAGTGTATACATAAATGCATGCCAGAAGACCTTGTTAAGTACCCTGTAGCCTTCCGAGATGGGTGCTAGGAACTGATTGCTTAGCTCTTCAAGGGCACAAGTGCTCTTAACTAGTGGGCCATCTTTCTGAACACCATGTTTACATGTTTTTCAATAGAAAATCCAGTGCAGAAAAGGCCATTGAAGTCTTAAAAAGGGGCACTAAGAGCAGACAAAAAAAAAAGAAAGAAATCACTAGGCAGCCATAAGAAATGACTTACAAATAGGGTGCACCGCCTCACAGTACGAGAGTCTGTATGTCAAGAACAGGGAGGAACCTGGGTCAGTTCTCTCTGACGTGAGGGCGGATCTGCTCTCAGCATCTCCCCAGTCTCTGGGTGTTTGCCAGCTGCTCTTTGACGTCTTCAATTGCATCACTCAAGAGCCCAGGCCTCTGTACCTGATATGGCATCCCCGTGTCTCCACTTCTCTGTCCAGACCTCTCCCTTTCTATAAGAACATAGACATGCTGAAATTAGCGCTCCAGCAAGTCTCTCGCGTCTCAGATGGATCCTCCACAAACAGCCTATCCTAACCAAATGAGACCTCATTTGCATGTGCTGAGGGGAGGAATTCAGCAACATTCCGCAGAAACAATTCCATCCACAGCCCTAGACTCAGTTGAAAGGATGTTTAAGTGGGAAAGACAAAGAAGGAGCAAAAATAATACAGAGAAGATCAATCCCACATAGTTATTTGATGGGCTGGCTAGCAGGAAGATGGAGCTGAAATGCAAATTTCAGCCGAACTTTAGACATTTGGACAGGTTCAAAAAGGCTCTTTGCATTGGAGCCGACTGCAGCACACAGGCTCTTAGGCGCTCTCAGGCGACCTGGAGAAGCAAAGGGGCAGCTGTAAGTGTTTTCTAGGAATACCGCACAACTGAGCAAGAAGAAGACTGGTAAGGGGGGAGGCAAATGATGATGGGTTAAACATCCCATGACCCAGCAGGGATGCAACTTGGGGGAAAAACACAAAAAACAAAAGTAACATTTGAAGGGCAAAGTCATAAGACTAGGTACACGGGCTCTGAGGCAAGGGGTCGAGAGCACAGAAAGAAAGTCAGCTCAGCTCAGGGCTATTTTTATTCTAAACATGTGTGTGACAAAGGCGGCAATCAGCACTGACAAAGTCAGGCCTTCTCCATCTATTTTATTCGACTTATAATTCTAAAAGTGGCTTCATACCAACTTGAGGCTCCACAGATGACAGAAAAATTGTAGAGGCAATTTTTTTTTCATCTCATTCCCATGGTATGTACTATTTCAAGTATAATGTTTCAAAATATAATCAGTAGTTATAGTATGTACTGCATGTTTTCTGAAATTGTTTTAAGACAATTTTCGTTAATAATTTAACAACCATATTGAATAAGTTCATGAAAATAAGAACAAGATGCATATTTGTATCTAAGATGTAATGTGAGTTCCATATGTCATACAAATATGTAGAATAGCCACACCTTACCGTGAGTGAGTATCTACAAAGTTATGACCCTGGAGTCTGTTTAAGAGTACTTAGTTTCTTCATACAAACACCGCTCTTACACAGTAATGGAACCACCAAGGTACTTACGACTTTGAGCAAATTGAATATTTTGGAGATGTTGATCTTTGGTGGGAAAATCCCTTCTACATTGGAGCCTTAAAATGGTATCAAGTCAACTCCAAAGAATATAAGCTATTTATCTCCCATATTCGTGCTTTTCATTAAAAAAGAAAAGAAAAAAAAGAGTAAAATCTGTTCCTAAGTTTGAAATATTTTCAGCGTGAAAGATAATTCTGTAAGGAAAATATCAGTTCCTACTTGAATAAACTCATACTAAAAATAACAGCTTTAAATTACTTCCTAACACTTTTAAACTCTATGAGTCTACCTTAGTCAAACAGGACTTCCTTGTCCTTGGGGATGCTGTGTTTATGCTTCTTTGGCACACTAGGCACCAGTCCCATAAGGTTCCTCAGCATGAGAAACTTAAGTTTTACTTGATTTTATTTTAATTAATTTCATTTAAAGTAAATATGTAACTGGAGTCTACTGTGTGAACCGAGAGCATCATCCATCATGTGCAAACAAATGCAAAAGGAAGGTGCAGTCTGTAGCGAGACTCCTAGATGCTGCATCCACCACAACGAAAGCCCTGACTTATGCCTCAGATCTCTAACAGCAAGCTGCAGAGGTAGAAGCCTATTACCAACTCAGATGTCACATGCTCGCACTCCCAATGTACTCAATCAAATCTAGCGGGTTTTGTTGTTGTTGTTGTTGGACCCAGGCTTTCCTCTGGAACCACAGCTACCCCTCCCCTCAAGCTAGAACATCCTGCTTCAGTCTTCTCTGAGGCCTGGGACTGGGGCTACAGAGATGTAAAAGCAAGCCCAACAAAAAGCCTGTTTTTCAGAAGGATCAGAAGTTATTTTGATGTACATCTTAGCTTGAGAACACCTGGCTCATTTCTATCCCATTCCAAAGCGGAATGGCTGCTTGTCTCTAACAGGAAATAGGAATTTGTTCTGTTTAACAGCTGAGTTCTGATACAAAAACATATTGATTTAATTTATGTAGCATTGGCACCTCTTAATCAACCTTTTAGAGATCTCTGTCCATTTAAAAAGGACTGGAAAATAATTATTTCATTGTATCAAATACCACTAGGCATCAACTAATTCCCCTGCACAAACGCTACATTCATGGAATCTAATCTACCTATGGATCTTACAGTAAACCAGTTAGCTGCCTTCTCTAGTGCATCCAAGTAACTGTTTTTGATTCTTCAGGTTTAAAGCCAGATCCTCAAACTTGTTAGGTAAATTTATGCAGCATTTTTCTGGTTCTCAATTTCCTCATCTCTAAAATGAAATAAAGCTGGGTTGACAACACCTCCTTCACGGATGGATATGACAGCCAGATGCAAAGGACCCAGTGGAGGTCTGGCACATGTGTAAGAAATATTAGATATCCAGGTTTCTTCCTGCTCTCAATGGCTTCTTTAAAGATTTACTTCTCTTTAAATCTATTCTGTCAATACGGCTGAAGGCTGCTAGAAACACTTGAACACTTATGTGCACGTTTTAAGACCATCTAGAATCCGAAGAACTGACTCCACAGAGCAGGTGATATCTATGCACATGGGACCTCCTGGCTTCTCCTCAATGATGTGGCTTTCCCAGTTGCTACCCAATCCTGGGACCTTGGCTCTTGTTCCACTGTCTTTACCCCTGTAATGCAGACCAAGCCACGCCTGTAACTACAGCCCTGCTTTCTTTCTTCTCATTTATGTCTGCCCTTACATGTAACACTCTCTTTCACTCTCTACAAGGAGGGAAAGAAAAACCAGACACTGAATGGTTTTCCCATGTAGACAGAAGTTGGAAAGGGAGAATATTCTTGATCTCTGCCATGTGGCCTCTGTTAAATCTTGTGTCACACTCACACATGTGCACACACATACACACACTCACTCAAGACCCTTCTTTTTCTACATAATTGTGTTAGGTAGTTCTAACACTGAGAGCTACATTTTTACTGCCTTTTAAATTTCAAAATTTTAATTCCTTAAAACGATATTACTGCTTTTTAAAAAATCATAAATCTAACAAAATATTTCAATATATATTTTCTTCATCCCCTAAGAAGAGATGGATAACTATTTGTGGGTTAGGGTGAAACTGAATGAGGTATCAAACGGAGAGAGGTCTTTTTATTTTCTCAGCCTTGCTGTAACTCCACAGACCATTCTTTGGGGGTTTACCTGCTTTATCCTTCCAAACATGAGAGCAGCACAGATTGGAGAGGCATTTGGAAACTAGAAAACCAAACAGATGAAGGTTCTTATTTAAGTCAAAGAAACTGTGGTTAAAGCTACATTTTGTTTTTAACAGGTTTTTGTTTTGTTTTGTTTAAAGTTCTGTTACAAAGTATCTACAAATCTCCTTCAAGATTTATTCATTAGTTTACTGAAGAAGGATGAGACTGAACTCTGAAGACAAACCCCCGGGAAATGTCAACATCATTAGAGCTTTGAATATCACCCAGGTACCTGAGGGGGACCACAAGGAGCCCTCAAATGCAAAGTCTGTTGCTGTACAGACAAGGGAGGAATACAATTTTAATAAGAGGTGACTTTTAAAACGACAAAAGAAACTTGATAATACAAAAAAGTAAAAAAACACACACAATCAAGTTTCCCCAAAATTTCAGCCTTTAATCTCTTAGAATTTTAGAGTCAATTCTGCAAGAATAACAATTTTCAAATTATAACTTTTTACATTATTCATGTGCCTTCATACCTGTTTTTGTCTGAAAAGATGTTAGATCACATGATATTCCAATAACTCTTAGATCATATTTCATTACTGGAAAGGTAAATAAAATGAGTTTTACAGCAGGCACTACCAGGTGCCAAAGCTTTATGCACTCTATCTTAATGCCTCTCCATGACGCTCCTACTTTTAAATATCCATAGATGAAGAAAAGAAGGATCAGATAGCTGAGGACTTAGAGATTTGTATTTAGTAAAATGCTGACCTTTTTTATGCCATAAATGAAATCATGCAAATTTTCTAAATCCAAAATCCATAAAGTGGATTATTATTCCTGTGATGAAATACTGTGACCAAGAGCAAGTTATAGAGGAAATGGTTTGTTTGGCTTACACTTCCACATCACTGTTCATCACTGAAGGAAGTCAGGACAGAAATTCAAACAGGGCAGGAACCTGGAGGCAGGAGCTAATGCAGAGGCCATGGAGGGGTGTTGCTTACTGGCTTTCTCAGCCTTTCTAACAACCCAGAATCGCCAGCCTGGTGTGGCCCCATTCACAATGGGCTGAGCCCTCGCCCATCAACCACTAATTAAGAAAATGTAGAGCTCAATATCAAAAAAGGAAAAAAGAAAAAATAGAAAATAGCCTCCAAGCTTTCCTACAGCCCAAATCTTATGGAGGCATTTTCTCAATTGGGGTTCTTTCCTCTCAGATTACTCTAGCCTGTGTCAGGTTGACATAAAATTAGCCAACACCATACTTGAGAAACTAACCATACTATGCTTTCCCTAAAATACAGAAAGAGTATTGCTGTAACTGATAAAATATTATTTCCCCCCAAAAAAACCAATGTGATTAATTTCTAACTCTGTTTGCCAAAACAGATAGATGGCTACTAAAAGTTGAACTATTAAGGAAACTTGGATATGAGAAATCCAGTTCCCACAGTCGGTCAGAATGAAGGAGCACACGGCAGAGGACCATGATGTAAGCACACAAGCAGAAAGGATTCCTAATTTTAGCTTTCTTCTTCCAGTCATGACTTGAGTCACATATTGATTAGATTACTAATTCCCTAGAAATCTCGTATAGCACCACATGGACTTCACTGATCAGGACGTGAGAAAACGCCCACAACCACAGGGAAGTCAAACAGCTCTACAGCTGGTTCCGCTGGCTGTGCATTCCTATTCCACCACTGGGGAAGGACAGTGCCATTTCATTTCTCCTTGGTGGTGTGTGTGTCGCACTGGAAACGAAGTCTACTGGAAGGAGCCCAGCAGAGGTGCATGTGGAGAATAAAGCTTCACATTCTGAAGTCTGTCTCTCAAAGAAATAAAAGAGGAGCCAAACATATTAAAATGATTATACTGTCTGAAATCATATGGACACAAATGTGAGTTTGTACTGCATATCAAATTAAAAATAAACAATAATTAAAGTATTTGGTGTCTGCAGACAGAGGTAAACTACTATTATTAAATATTACACAATTTCATATAAAAACAAGAGTTTAGACAAATACTTTTGTAATTTGAAACTTGTGTCAATTTTTAAATTTTAGATACCTAGGGAAAGAGAATGTTCTATAGGTGGCTTGTATGTCTGTCTATAATTTAGTTCTCAAAACAGAAACAGAGAGAAAAGGACCAAAACTAAAATCAAAGGAATATAGAAATGGCAATATACACTAACTCCTGAAACAGGATTTCTTTTTCTCTCATTATTTAGAATACAAAAGTGCTTGAATGAGCAAACTCCAGGTGTCCATAACTCTGTACCATTTATGAGTGGGAGGCTGAGGCAGCAGCATCTCTTAAGCTAGATATTGGAAGCTAACTGGGCAACGTGGAAAGTGATTCCACTTCGAAAACTGTAGCAACAAGCAAACAACCCAGCAGGATTTGCTGAGGAATGCTCATTAGAGCTGACCCTTACTTGTACTTAAGAGGGGATGGCAGTCATTTCACCCACAATTCAGCATCTTTGATTAGTTCAGAATACTAAAATTTTTCATTTCTTGGCTGTTAAATGTTTGGATTTATGTGTGTGTGAGTGTGTGCACGCGCGCACGCGCGCGTGTTTTGTTTGTTTTGGTTTTTTTGTGGCAGTGGCGGAACACTTAGCTAGTTATATCTTCCCTTCATTCTTCTAACAATAGATTCCATTCCTAGCCCACAGTAGAATAGAAGTCCCAATCTGGTTACATCAATTACTATTGACATCAGGACTCTGCAATGGGACAATCTAATCCTTCCCAGGGATTTTCCACCTGGAAATGTCAAGAAAAAGCTATCATATTGTAGCTCATCAAACATCAGATTTATTCTTGCATGGTAATGAATTGCTTTCAATGCAGAAAAATGAAAAAATAACACAAAAGAGGTAGAGGAAAGCAGGGTGAAATGCATCAGTTGCATTTAGCTATTGGCTTCTTTAGTCCCTAAGTGTGGTCTCACCCCATATGTTTTCTGGAGTTGTAGTATATTGAATCAATGTATTTTGTGTTACTGACTGGATTTCCTCCATTTGTAAGCAAGTCTCCCTAAGATACCCATTGCCCTAAAGTCAGTGTTTCTTTCTCTAGTGTGTTCGCACAAAGACCTTGCTAAGAGTTTCCCATTCTTGGCTCTCCAATCCTCCACTTCCTCACATTTCTCACATCCTCTTCTTCCACAAAAGTTTGCTTGCTCTATATAGCCTGTCATATGCCAGAGAGAGAGAGAGAGAGAGAGAGAGAGAGAGAGAGAAAGCATGCCTTCATCTGTGTCTTGTATTCAAACTATCAAGCATCTATAGAATATCTAAATTGTGACAGGTAAACATATTATTTATGTCATTGTCATCAAGATCTTCTTTGTTTTGGACTGCTGTGGTTGCTAATACTTGCAGTCATTGTTGGCATGACCTGATGAAGAAGCAGCCAGAAAGTGCATTCTTGGTGTGCCTGTGGAGGTGCACTAGTGCAGTGGATTCTGGAGGCGAAGAAAGGGAAAAGAGGGAAGGCAAGCTGAGCCCACGGATTTCCCTCTCAAAGAGCTATCTCTGACTTGGGTTGCCATGTCTCCAGGTTAGGAAAGACTATCTCTCTTCTCTAATCACGTGCCATGATAAATCCTACTGCTCCCAAGTTTCTTCTCCAAGTAGTCTGCTATAGCAATGAGAAATTAGGTAATACAACTTCTGATTCCACACTTCAAGCCTCACAAGGCCACCTGAAGGAGCTCTGGGGCCTTCTAACATTGCTTCACTCAACAACGAGGAGGAGACTGTGTTTAAGAACTGGATTTACTCAGATAAAGGAAGTTACCTAAATACAAGGTATTTATTTAATAAATTCACACTGTGGGTCAATACAATCTCTCTCTCTCTCTCTCTCTCTCTCTCTCTCTCTCTCTCTGTGTGTGTGT
>LOEQ01001794.1:141963-152854 GCA_001685075.1 Bramus lutescens
TCTGCCTCCCGAGTGCTGGGATTAAAGGTGTGCGCCACCACCACCCAGCAAGAGCATTCTTTATGAGGAAGAGCCATGCTAGATATTATGCCACATTGACCTCTCCTTACTAGCTGCCAGCCAGTATCACTGTTACAAGAACCAAAATTACCAAATGCCACAGGGCAGCTGTCTCAGACATACTTATGGTTTTTGTTTTGTTTATTGTTGTTAATTATTACTTTATGGGGCAATCAGAAGATATACAGATGGCAGCAAAGGGAATCCACAGTAATCCTTGAGAAATCCACGCTGTTGAGACATTGCAGGTGCTCTGCCTAGTCAAGTACCAGCTCCAGAAATTTAGTATTGAAGTTAGGGGGGTGATGGAACCTTAAATAGAGAAAGAGGGGGTGTAGATCCCAAACCGAAGCTTAAACTGACAACATGAAATTACTGATCATCACAAGAAAATAGATTAGGGGGAAAATCATGAAAAAGAAAAAGAGTTTACAGCATCCCATGGTTTTCCAAAGCCATAAGGAGATTGAAGAGGGTAATCTGAGACAGAAGTTCACCGAAAGGGCCAAGAAAATGAGAAGCCAGATGACGCTTTCGCTTGAAACCAAAAGGGAAAGGGTGGCTATCTTAACAAAAGGGCTGCAGAGAGGGATTTCAGGCCACCACCTCACCATTTGGTGCCCCAGAGGAGCCGCCCTGAATTACAATGATGGGATGAAGGAGGGAAGGCACAGTCTAGCATGTTGGGTCACTAGCAATGATTCTCAGCATAGATTCTACTTTCCCAGCCGTGGTCTGTAAGAAGAAAGAGAGTCACGCACAAGCCTTCTGAGTTTTGGGTGCTAACCAGTCAACCATACTGGCCAGATCCTGTCTCTACAGTTGCTTTGTAATATACACTATTCACCCTGCCAGGCGTCTTCAATGACAGCTATTCATTGCTGTGTCCCAAGCTGATCAAATGGGAGCCAGAGTGATGGTTCAGCACTACTTGCCCTTACTGCGCCAGCAGACAATGTTTCCTTCTCATCAGTCGGGTGCACAAAGTCTCCTGTTAGACTGTTAATGGAGTCTCCTCCAAATGGGACATAGGGAAACATTCTCATGGCCAGAACAGGTACTGAAGGCAGCTACTTGTTCAGCAGAAATCCTGGCCTTTTTCAACACAGGGAGTCTTGGCTTAACAATGGGAAGTAGAGAGAGAAAAGCTTTTTTTTTTTTTTGCCCCTATTCTAAACATCCCTTAGTCTTCCTCAGAATCAAAGCCACAGCCGCTAATTATGCCAGGCAGGCAGAATGAGGAGCAGTGGTTTTGTGATCCCAGCTATTGTTCCAAGGACTGAGATCACCAATGCATTTTCCTAGGTAAGAAAGCATTTGAAGGGGCAAAGTCTGAGTGCCTATTATCTCTTTGTGTGCTTAAACAGTGCCTATTTACAAACTTTTCAGCAGTGAGTAAAAACATTTACTGGTAATAAAACACTGCAGTGCTCAGTGTGTTAACCTCTTCCCCAAAACATGGCCAAGTGCTCCGAGGTTTCCAGAGGGAGGGCTGCTTTTATTTTCTTGTCACAAATATAGAATGAACACAAAGGAAGGAAAGATTATTACAAATACTTCTCTCAAAAATAACTCCTTGGGTCTATATGTACCACAAAAATTAAGCCATACAGTCCTTCATAACCACAACAAAACAAATAGTGACAATCTATTCCAGCAGGTGGGGAGGACTTCCACACTTCACAGAATTATGCTGGCAATGAAATTCAAAACATACTAATCAAGGAAAATAACATTTGAGCGATCCTGTGACCTCTGAAGGAGAGGAGCTAGCCTTTCTTTAGATAAATGCTTTTGTGTTTGTGTTATTTTTTTTCCTAAGAAGACATGAGGCTTAAAATATTCCAGTTATCTCTGGACCTCATCTTCAGGATGCTCCTTAAAACAAAATTTATTATAAAATATGAAGCTCTCCTATCTAAATCACTAAGGACATACAACTGTAACCAACTTGAAATAGTATCACTTATGTTCTACACTCTGTGTGTCTGCATTTTTCTGATAAATCAAGTGTGCTGTATTCTTCAGCATCAAGGACACTGAAATAACTCCTGGACGTTTGTGAATATGCAAATAAGTCACTGCTTTTTTCTTCCCAGAGTAACATTGGAAATCTGTCTCTCATTCAATGTTTCTCATATCTCACTGAGAGAATTCTAAATGTTTCTCTGTAATCCTCTTGTCAGAGTTTTCATTGCAATTAAACAGAGTTTTGAACTAAAAAAATAAAAAGCATATTTGCAAAGTATGGCTTCTTTGATCTGAAGCGGACTCTTCTGGATGATTAAAGTTTGAGAAGGTGTTTAGAGTTAGCCCAAACTGAAACACCTGTGAAGAAGAGTGAAGAAGAGAGAGAGAGAGAGAGAGAGAGAGAGAGAGAGATCTTGTGTAACTTCCACACTGTAATCCTGGAGCCTGGAGTAGGTCTGTGGTCTAGCATTTCTCTTATGGGACACACTGGATTGCATTTATCTCCAGAGACCTTTTATCCCCACCTGCTGGAAGCAAGAAACATAACTGGGTCTGAGATAATCAATGCTGGATTTCAGTAAGAATTAGATTGAAAATGGCCCATGTCACCCCAATCATTTGGAGTGGTATGTCTGTCACTGAATTATTAACAGCCATACACCTTCTGTCTTGTAATTGTTGCTGGTTTATTCTTTTCTATTCTTCCTGGGTTTTGAATTTGACCATTACACTTCATGAAGATTTTCAAGTTAACTGTTCTGCAAACAAACTGACTGAGATACAAGATGCATGAACAGTTCTGGTGTTTCTGGCCATTGGAAAAGAAATCTGCATAATCTTGCATCACATAATTTGAATTATCAGGAACATAACATACATTATTTATCATATACAGAGAAAATGGCTTCCAGAATCAAAATTAAGATATTAATTCTTCCTACCAGAGGACTAAAGCTTTTTCTTGAGGAAGAAAATGTCTCTGCCAGCTATAGCATGGAAGGAACACTGAGTTCTAGCAGCCTTGGGGCTACCGAAACAGAAACAGCTGCCCTGTGTCCACCTTCTGCTGAATAAATTAATCCTCATTGTTGATTGTCCCCAATTCACTTAAAAAAAAAAAAACCCATGTAACTCTGAAGAAAGAAACAGCCATTTTTGTGGGAATCATTGTTTAAATTCGACATACAAATGATTGTTCATTCAAGTGGTTTAAATATAACTGGATACAATAAATAATTTAGAAGAGCTCTAAGAAAAACTTAAGAAAGTAAAAATAATATCCACAATGAGCATAAAACAAGGCATCTGGTTGTTGGTTAAACAATTTTATGCCTCCTTAGTGATTAATGATAGCAGTAGAATAAAGGAAAAAAAAGGAATTATCTGCCAATATTAGCTCTTCTTTCACGCTAAAAGAACTATTTTTTATAATTTTCATCTAATACACTAGATTTCGTACCATAAAACTTGCTCTTTAAATCCTTATCATTTGGTAGTATGTACTTAGAGTGTGGCCCTGCCACAGTTCCAACACAGACAAACCTATGTTTTCCTGAATTATAGACTGTAGCAAATCCATCCATTCTCTTTGTAAGGTGGTAAACAAAAGTAAAAATGAGTTAGTCATGGTATCACTTAGAACTAAAAAGGAAGTAGAATTATATTCTTCTAAATATGTTTACTGAATGGTTATTTACAAATTCTACGCTTATGGGAATCAGAAACACTAGGAATGTAGTTGAAATAAGTACACTTGAAGTGGCTTTTGTAGGGGAGGAAAGGTGGCTCAGTGGGTAAAGATGCATACCTTCAAGATTAAAAGCCTAAACTAGATCCCTGTGACCCGCATGGCAGGACAGAGCCAACTCCCACAAGTCGTCCTTTGATGTCTACACATTTGCCTTATCCCACATGCATAGATGCACACGCACACATAACATAAAATTTAAAGAAATAATAAAAATATAATGTAATTCCTTTAGCCACCCATAAGGCTGCACTTCCGGGTTCGGAGACCAGCTTACATATCCCAGGTGGACACGGTCGACCGCTATTTGCGTCAGCAGCGTTTGAAGTAGAAGCCCCTGTGCACAGGCGCAGGGCGTAGCGCCACCCGTCATCAGCTTCAGACACGTCTTTCCCCTCATGCGCATGTGCTGGCAAACCTTTAAAAGCTAAAGGCGCCTTTCCCACTTCCTCTTTCACCCTTCTGTCCACCGTTTTCCCACGGGCCCGTTCTGCACAGATCTTTAATAAACTTAGACACGTGGGTTTGCTTGTGTCTCCTGCCCTCTCCCCATCTCCAGTGAACATTATCAGAATATTATTGGAACATCATATAACTTAAATTTTTTAATTGCCTTTACAACAGGAATGACCTAGCTAATAAATCACTGTGAGAACATTAACTCACTCTTCCAACCATGTCAACCATTACACTATAACCTACATTTTGACATATTAATATTAGCAAACTACGCATATCTACAATCAATTAGAATATCAAATCCAGCTCATGTATAAAGAAGTTCCTGAAATTGAAGTACAGAAATAATAAAACTGTCCAGAAATAGAAAGCTATAATTGAGAGTTTGCAGTGGGCATCACTGATGAGCAAAAGATATGAGGCTTTTGGAGGAAGGGACAGAAGTAGAAACATGTTCAGGAATTAAGCGGAGGTACAGGGTGTAGTCCACTGAGAAGAGGCTCTAGAAAAGGAAGAACCCCATCAAAGCAGCCTTAGAAATCAAGATCCAAAGTCAACAGGAACTCCAGAAGATGGATGTGAAAAGAAATTGAGAGGGGATTCATGGACGGTCTGCAGAAAGGCAATTATTTTTACTTGTCAAGCCATCTTCCCCAAATGCATGCAAACCCAGGCAGTTGGGATTTACCTCAACAGCTGAGCCTTTTCTAGAGAACTTAAACAAAATGCCAGGTGAATTCGAGTACGGCCTCGTTCTCTCATTTGCGTGATTCCACAGCCCAAGAGTTGGCTTCCTTGCTACTTTGCTAATCCAAACACCAAAGCGCCACATTTGTTTATCTAACAGAGAATTCCAAATGAGAATTCTACAGAGGAACTGACTGTAACACAGAGAGAGAGAACATACATAGACTACACATTCCATTTTTCTATGGGATTAACAGATACATGAAAGAAAAAAAGGCTTCAGAATAGAATAAAAAAGACCAATTTGAAGAAATTACAAACTGACACCAAAAGAAATGGAGCAGATTTAGTATCATTGAAGAAATCAAGAACTAGAACAGTGATAAATAAAACAGAATAGGAAGGTGCAGACAGTCCCTGACTTACAATGATTCAACTGTGATGGAAAGCCATTCACATCTGCTGAAGTTCATGCTTTCAGTTTTGAATTTCTAACTTATCTCGAAGGGTTTGATACCCAGTAGGAAACTCAAATCCTAGGCAACAACAGAGAACAGGTACTCACGTCCTCCAAACAATCCTGAGGAAGCAGGCAAAGCATCACAATGTACGAGGTTAAGTGGACAGACTATAGTTCATACTAAGAATACTTTTAATTAACAATTTAGTTAGCAGGATGTAACCCCATCTAAGTTCAATATAGGCATATCTAAATTATTATGAGATGAAATAAATCAAAATAAAACACTAATGAATAACACAAGCATGGCTATAAAAATTCAAAATTTTAATTTGTTGCTAAAAATAAAAATGAAAATCACAGCAAGCTTCCCCCCAAAAAATATTTCAGACTGGAAAGACAATGGTAGAATTATCTGAGTAATGATCTGAGTAACTCTAAGGGTTAAAATTTAATGCATTTGAGCTAGAAGATAGTGGACACCATTTCCACCTAGTGTTTCTCATATTGTTCAAGTGTCTAGCTTTCTTAAATACATTTCAGGCAAAAGGGATTCCCTCCTGGAATCAAGCTAAACTAATATAGCTAAGCCAATCTCTGCATATCATTTCCCAATCATTAATTACTCCAGGGTGGCATTTATCTACAGTCTAACTAGACTGATGGGAAGGACTTCTATTGAACTTTAAAAAAAATCCACAAATACAAAATGTATTCTCATAATTACTAAATATAAAACAAGGCTCCGTGGTTACTAGTAGAGCCTATATCTCGAAAATGGGAAAACAGCCCAAACTTGAACCCTGCACACGAAAAATCTTAGTACTTGGTCATTTCACTGAGTTTTTTATGTTGTATGGATGTCTTTATCTATAACATAATACATTGGCTTGCTGCTCAAAGCAGAGTAAGTGAAGGTACTGTGATGTCACAACAGACACTGAGAATTCCCCAGCAGCCACAGAAGTAAACATAAGGACCCTTGGCACTGCAGTCTGAGCCAACTGCATCCCTAACTTCAAAGTAAAGACTAGGACAGACAGATACAAGAGACTCGGGTGGCCTTAGCCAAGGTCTACAAATGTAATGTGATCATAGGAAAAGATCTCACCTCAGAATACAGGGAATTCAAGCACCTTTGTGTCCTTCTAGTGTTTCCAGAGCAACCAAAGTCTTGTTCAAGGAAATTTCTGAAGTAAATCTGATTTCTCTCTTTTACCAGGAACAAAAGCGACAATGAGGTCTCAGGTGCATGCCAAGACTTGCGTTGGAGATGACAGTACACATGTCTTTCTAGTTTGCCAGAGTGCCGGGAAAGCTGCATGTATTTTCATCTGAGTTATTTCACAATCCTGAACAAGAACTTTCTCAATTCCTCTGCAATCTTTCTCACTATTGGGCCCCCTCTCCTATTCACACCCACCCAAGTAAATAAACTTTGAACAAAAGAGAACTAAAGGCAAAGCTCAAAATTCAAAAGCAAACAGTCAACAGAGACATCATCCACAATGGCCTAGTAGAAGGTGAAACAAGAATAACAGTTTAGAGGTCAATATTCTCCAAGGCGCAAGTGTGTGTGCTGAGGTGCATGTGTGTAGAGGTGCATGTGTGTATGAAGATGCGTGTATGTGCAGAGGTGGATGTGTATATGAAGAGGCGTGTGTGTTTGCAGAGGCGCATGTGTGTATGAAGATGCATGTGTGTGCAGAGGTGCATGTGTGTATGAAGATGCGTGTGTGTGTGTGTAGAGGTGCATGTGTGTAGAGGTGTGTGTGTGTGCAGAGGTGTGTGTGTGCAGAGGTGTATGTGTGTATGAAGATGTGCGTGTGTGTGTGTAGAGGTGCATGTGTGTAGAGGTGCATGTGTGTGCAGAGGTGCGTGCATGTGTGTAGAGGTGCGTGTATGTGTTGAGGTGTGTGTGTGTAGAGGTGCATGTGTGTGCAGAGGTGCGTGTGTGTAGAGGTGCATGTGTGTGCAGAGGTGCGTGTGTGTGTAGAGGTGTGTGTGTGTAGAGGTGCATGTGTGTGTAGAGGTGCATGTGTGTAGAGATGCGTGTATGTGTTGAGGTGTGTGTGTGTAGAGGTGCATGTGTGTACAAACTGCATGTGTGTGTAGAGGTGCATGTGTGTGCAGAGGTGCGTGTGTGTGTAGAGGTGCATGTGTGTGGAGAGGTATGTGTGTGTGCAGAGGTGCGTGTGTGTGCAGACGTGCATGTGTGTGCAGAGGTGCATGTGTGTAGAGGTGAGTCTGTGTAGAGGTACATGTGTGCATTCAGGAACATGCACACAAAATGCTTCTAAGGGAAAAAACAGAGATCTAATTAATCACACTCAAGTCCTAAATAAACACCACTAAAAAAATATTTTCCTTCTCATAATTTTAAATTTTTGAATGTCAGGTTGATTTAGGCAGCAATATAAAGGTCTTAAAGCGTGCATTTAAATACCATTTAAGTGAAGTTGGAGGAGGGGTGAAATCTATTTATATATGTAGCGGAACCCAGTCAAATCGTCGCAGACTCACTAGAGCATGACAACGTTGACACAAGGCTCTGCACTGAGCCTTGCCCTTTGCATTTCCGCCCTGACCTTGGGACTAGGTTTGCTCATCTCCCCCACCTTTCCAACTTGTCCAACTTGAGCTATGCCAGAAAGGCCTGCTGGGGAAAGAATCAGCTCACCCAAATGAAACTTATTTACTTGGAATGTCATTGCAAATCCTCTGTGGGTTGTTGAGATTCGCTTTCTTGTTCCCACCCCACTTTGGGGTGGGGCTCCAAATCATCACCTGTATCTATTTTAAATCAGTCAAAGCACACTGTCGCCTAAAATCTTTAAAGTTTACATCAAAATGATGTTTCCCCACCAAATCTTGTCACATCAGGGCCAAAATCCAATCAAAGCAAAGCTATTTGTCCAAGAGCATAAAATAGTAAAGAAGAAAAGAGTATGCAATTTGTTAAACAGATATCAAAATTTTCTTAATGTTTAAAATGTTGAATTCTAGTTCCAGGTTCAACCCTAATGTCCATGACTAGATTCAATAAATCTGGTCATTTAAATAAACTTAGTCTACACAGAATCAGACTTCATTTCTCCTTTGCTTTCATGATCAAGGTAGATGCTAAACATGACTTTAAAAGGAAGCTTTGGAACTGGAGATGGATGAGTTGGTATAATACTTGGCCCACAAGTGTGAAGACCAGTGTTGGATCCCCAGAAGTCATGTAAATACTAGGCAGGCATGGTGTCCCACCTGCAACCCAGCGCTCATGAGGCAAAGACAGAGAATCCCTAGAGAAGGTTGGCTCTCTAGACTAGCAGAAACGTCAAACTTTGTGTTCAAGTGACAAATCCTGGGTCAATAAGAAAATAACAGGGTACCCAAGAAGAACACCAGTGAAAGCCCAGTGTTGATGATGGAGAAAAAACAAGAGACCTCAAACTAGACCAACTCAATGCAATGAACACTTGCAAGAAACAATGTTTGGACTACAGGGCTGTGTCCCACTATAGCTTCCACAATGAATTTTCTTTTCTTTTTTTTATTTTAAATTTTATCTTGTTTTATCCCCGGGGTTTGAAGGGGAAGGGTTGGATGGGTAGAGGGCATATAGGAAGGGACTAGGAAATTAGTGGGATCAAAATGAGAAATCCACAAAGAATTGATCAAAGGTCAAATTTGAAGAAAAAAAAGGAAGAGAACAATTGAGTATGACATACACACACACACACAAGATTTAGTCTTACACTCCAACCTATATGCCTTAGTCATAAGCAGCCCTATGCTGCAAACTCTATTCCTTGGCTGAGATCTAGGCTCCATGACTTGAAGCCAACCATTGGAAAGGAAAAGACTGTATCAAATTACCCAAGTACTTAGCAGGAAAACAGAGAGCTTAGAAAGCATCTGGGGGGAGCTAGGTCTATCAAAAACACTCAGTGGAGAGGAAGAACGGCCATTTCCCCCCTAAGACTGTGTGACTATGTTTTATTGAGGTGAACTGCCTTCTCAATGTAAAAGGTGGTAGATCTGCTGATGCTATTTGCTGGGATACTCTTATCTCAACAGCGGGCATGCCATTCGAGGGTTTAAAGTTTCTAAGTCGGCTCGGCATTAGACAGGGCTTTGAAAAGAACGTTCAATTTGAAATACTGAGTAAATGGGTTCACACAGCATGAAGTTTATTGTAGCCCAATCTAATTTTCACATTTTTCCTCTCTATAACAAGCAAGTCATTTGTTCCCCGTATTCATAATGGAAAGAACACAAGAGTTTCTTTGTTTGTGTACAGTAACTGGAGGCTGAAAAAGTGGTGCAGTCAAGCTTCACTATACTCTCACCTTTAAACCTTAACCTGACTTGTAACAATATTTGCAGCCTCTAAAATTACACTGGTTGAACCCAGACGGAGTTAATCACCCTTCACTGTCTCAGTGAAAAGTATAATGACCTACCATTTAATGTGAAGCCATTAAAATGCTAGAGGGGGCAAGAATTCACATGGTGTGTTTATAAATACCTCTCAGACATGAATCCATACATTCAACCTACCAGGACACTTTTCATATGGTATTTGTTTAGACGGCCAGATGGAAAATAATGACTGTTGTACACACAGGCCAGAAGGGTCTGCTCTGTTAGCTGATGCACTCACTTTATCCTTTTAGTACTGACATAAATTAATCCTAACAAATTCCATCTGCACCAGAACAAAGAAAAACCCAAATCAAAGTGGAAGAATTAACGATATTCTTTCCTTTCCTTAACTACCATGACTTCCCAAACAGGGAAAATGCAGAAGGTCCCAGATTTCTACCTTCAAAGTATCACCAAAATCCTTCCATCAGTTCTGCTCCATCACAAAAATCCAAAGGGCCTGGTTCTTCTCATCAGTGGGGCCTGTGCTCCAGGAGGAGACCCGTCATGCTGGCACAGAGGAAGAGCCTGAACACGCAATGCATGGAACCTAGATCTCTTTTCACTATGGCCACTACCAACTCAGACGAGGTCTCTGCTGACTCCTTCAACAGCAGCCCCTTCTGTGTTCATCTCCTCTTCGCTCCTGCCTGTACAGGGCATGCATCCTTCTCAAGTATTGGGAGTGGGACTCTTCAGTTTTTAAGGTAAGTCATGTGACTCCTTTCTTAATTATTTTTGTAGTTCTCTTGAAATTAAAGTTGCTGCTAGGTTCTTCAAGTCTTAAAACTAGAGACTTGTCAAAATAAATATCAAACTACAGATCTCTATGACGAAGTGTATGACTACTATAGGCCAGATGTTAGGAAACAGGCAAAAACAACATGAGGATACGATGCAGGAGGGTCATCTGTCTATGTGTTACTTTCATTGGTTAATAAAGAGACTGCCTTGGCCTTTGATAAGACAGTAGCTTAGATAGGTGGAGTAAACAAAACAAAATGCTGGGAGAAAGAAGCAGAGTCAGGAAGACACATGAAGCTCTGGCCCAAAATGGACGTGGGTTAGAATCTTCCCGGTAAGCCACG
>LOEQ01001794.1:152958-163956 GCA_001685075.1 Bramus lutescens
AATATCAAGCCATCTAAATATTTGAGAGAAGTTAAAAGTTTGGACTTTTGAGAAATTTCAAATCTTCATTTTGCTTAATTTTTTTCAAAAAGCATGTATAAGATGTGCATGGATATGTGTCTGTGTGTTAGTGTCTGTGGACATAGTGGGGAGTGCGCGTGCACAGCTCTGATCATTCACATGGTCCAGAGGTTGATGTCAGGTGTCTCCCATGCTTTCCCTGATGTTGAGACAGTGTCTCTCCCACGAGCCCAGATCTTGCCAGTTCAGCTAGTCTAGATACACAGCTTGCTCCAACAGTACCCTATCTCTGCCTCTTGAGCAAGAACTGCTACTCTGGATGCACATGCTCACCCGCTAAGCATGTGTACCACAGGTGGGGGCCAGCCCTTGAGTCTTCTGGATGCAGTGGTTTACCAACTGACCATCTCCCCAGTCCCATGGCCCAACATTTTTAAAACAATGAAAATAAATATCTAATGTACGGATTGGCATAGGAAGGACAAAGTGCAATGTAATTTCTCCCAAAAATCTCTCGTTTCATCTCCAAATATGTGGATCTATTGTTTTTGCACTTTCCCCATCTACTCACCTTTCCTTCCTTCCTTCCTTCCTTCCTTCCTTCCTTCCTTCCTTCCTTCCTTCCTTCCTTCCTTCCTTCATTCATTCCTTTCTTTCTTTGTTGAATTTGGTTTTGGAAAAATGGTTTTCTCTGTGTAACTCTGGCTGGCTTGAAACTCTCTCTATAGTCCAGGCTGTCCTTAAACTCAGAGAAGCACCTGCCTATACTGGGATCACAGGCGTGTACCTTAACTGCCTGGCCTGCTTAGATTTTTAGGTCTCAATCTTCACTCTAAAACCTTTTCTGAATAATCTATCTCAAACTCATCTCACTCCCCATCGCACAGCAACATCATCTCACTTGGTGTCTCTTTGAGAGTATTGTCCTGGAGAAGGGATTCGTGGAATGCACAAAGGTAAGTAAGAATTTTGGTGAAGAATTTTGGGGTGGGGACTTCAAGCCTTCAATCCCAGCACTTGGGAGGCAGAAACAGGCAGATCTCTATGAGTTCAAAGATAGCATGGTCAATAAAGGGGGTTCCAGGACTGTCAGGGCTGTTACACAGAGAAACCCTGCCTCACAGCCTCAATAATGACAGACAGACGTAACACTGTCAACCTCTTTAAAGGATACATGTCTTTGTGTTATATCTTATTTATATTTTATTACCCACTCCAATCTATGTCTCATCAGGTTGACTCCATTTGCGGTGTGCCCTTTGAAGAGGTTGGCAGTGTCATGTCTGTCTCTCATCATTGAGGCTGTGAGGCAGGCTAAGGAAGATACGGAGCATCCTACACAAAGATTCGCTCAGTACAAAGCACCATCAGGACCAAGCTTGGCAAATCCTTATGATACGGTCCTCTCCTTCCTCCCACAAACTTTGGTTAAAGAAAGAACAGCTACGTTGTTTCTATCCTCTGTCTGGTAGGGAACAGTTATAAATTTGTTCCTCACCATGGCTGTGAAGTGAGAAACTGATCCATCACTCTCCGGTAATCAGCAACTAAGCTCCACCAGACTGCAGAATTCTTTTTACTGTTGTGTTAATTCTTGTTTGTCCCATGGTCCATTCGAAGGCACCAGTAAATAAACCTAGTTGCAATAACTATCTTTGATTCTCATTGGCTATAACATTGAATGTTTGCTCAGTAACTAAAGCATCCACCAAGGCTGAAATATGAGATATTCTGTTGGGTTTTAGATATCTCTCCTCATCCTAAAAACTATTCAAAATCTAGCAAAGGAAACAAAAAAAATCACAAAATACACTGCATTATCACTGGGTATCGTCTCAAGCTGTACACATGCACACATACGATAGTGTTACATGGAACTTCTAAATTGGGGAGCTAGGACAGAGGGCATGAGAGACAAACGTGTTCCTGTAGATGAAGACTGACTGGTCTGGTGTGTGCTGAGAGGCAGTTAGGCAAAAAAGCCAGGGGAAGAAACCGCATCACAAACGATGAAACCTGAAGTGTGGCAGAGTATCAGTGCCTTTGGACTGTTGCAATAAGGTAAAGGCCACTGCAGCTGGGTGGGGAACAGATGCTGGCCAATGCACAGACACTGGGATATTTCTGTCTCAGTATGCACTCACCAGACTTCTTTTGGAGCACTCTGAGATTCCCCAAATCTCTAATTCTATTCCAGGTATTGCTTACATAGTGATTACTCAGCAGGTAGTTGCATATTTGACATATATTGAAACTGGCTCCATGCTCCTTGGTGTTTTCTTCTAAATCAATAGTACTTCACTGAAATGGCAATGTACTTTGCAAAGAGCAAACTTGTTCAAAACTGAAGTGGATGCAACTAAAACGGACTCAGAAATGCCCGTTTCCTTTAATTTTCTCTTCCTTAACAAGACCTCTAATCTTAGGCACAGACATTATAGTAATTCAAGTAGAAATAATAAAGCACGTGGGGAGAGCTCGCTTTATTCAAGGCTTGCTTGCTCTCTTTACTCCCAAGCTTCTCATTAGAGCAACTTCTCTTAGCCCTTATGCTAGGATTACTTCCAAAGCCACATCTATGAATCAATGATTCAGAAGCATTTCCTGTACTTTCAAGTACTGCAGGCACAATTCATAGTGCTTTCTCTGTACACGGCCCCTCCTGTGTTCCTGAACTGCTACTCTGAGAGCCCAAATGCCTTCCTCTTACACAAATCCTATTCCAGCGCCATCTCTTCGTTTAACCATCCTAAAGTCTTCATCTTCCCTTCTTCCTTCATCCCTACTGTCTTTACTCTGCATCTCTTCCCTTCCTTATCCGAAGAGTCCGAACCAGACTGGAGGATGGGAAGTCTTTCTGGTCCACTCTCTTCCCTACCTAAAAACTAAAACCATAATGTTTTTCCTTCACCACACAGTGAAATTCAGTCTGGCTAACTTGGAGCAAGAAACCTGTCATACTCTGCCCAGTATTTTGGTGAGAAATATTTTCATAGACACCAGATCTGTTAACTCTACTCATCCCTAAGGACAAGCAGGAATTTGGCTGTAGGACATCCAAGGATAGATACCTAAATCCAAGGATGTACAAGTTGATTTTTTGTTTGTTTGTTTGTTTGTTTTGTTGTCTTGCTTTTGGTTTGGTTTGTTTTCTGGAGTTTTGGGAGGTTGTTTTTTGTTGTTGTTATTTGTTTCTTTGTTTGCTTGTTTGTTTTTGAGACAAAGATTCTCTGTGTATCTCTAGTTGTCCTAGAACCTACTCTGTAGGCCAGGCTGGCCTTGAACTCACAGAAATCCAACTGTCTCTGCCTCTCTGAGTGCTGGGATTAAAGGCATGCACCACCATCATCCGGCTTGTGCAAGTTGCTTTTAATACATGTATATTTCTATGTGTCCTCAAACATCCTTGGCCATAGTTTAAATTCTCTGAATTACTTACACTATGAAACACAATGCAAAGAGTGGTTATACTATTCTATTTTAGAAATAATGACAGTGAAAATAAGCCTGCCGGCAAATATGAAATTTGTTTTCCAAATATTTCAGCCCATTACTGGTGAAGCTGTGAGTGTGGAATAGGTTAGAAGGGCCTCCCATAATCCCAGCATGCTCTGATTCGCCCACCAACACGATTCCTTTTCTCTATGCTCTAATATTTGTCTTTTCTTTACTCCTTTGGTTAACAGGAAGACTAGGAGGAAGAGTTCTTTCCAGTATTATTTAACTTGTTACCATGTTCCTTTCCCTTGGAAAGAAGCATATTCTCTATTTTAACACTCAGATTTCATTGTGTCTGTCTGTCCTGCTCTGAGGATTCATATACCTCCTGCGAGTGTCAGATGAAACAGCACAAACCTTGAGTGGAGTAACCATAGCTAAATTTGCTTCTATATTAGCAAAGCCTCAACAGCTCTTAGCTAGAGCCAGTAACTAGTGAAAAGTCATTTTGAATGGTAAATATTCTAAAGAGTTTAAACATTAGCACTTTGAGGGCTAGAGAGATGGCTCGGCACTGAAGTCCATTCTAGGCCAGTCTGATCTCCAGAATCCATTTTAAGGTAAAAGGAAACTAACTCCAGAAAGCTCTTGTCTGAACTCTGCACATATGTCATTTCACGTGTGTGTGTGTGCATGCACACACACTAAATTAAATAAATTTTACAACTGCATTTTTAATGAAGAAAATATTGAACAGGCCTCATTCTACTTATAGGTCAGATTTAGTAAATTACCAAGCAAACATTTTAATTAATTTTAAAAGTAAATTGGAAGTGCTCAAATTCTCTAGATGTTTCTGTGGTTTCAACAGGACTTAACACTGTAGATCCCAAAAAGAAACTATAAAATATTTAAATGTATCTCGTTAACATTCACACAAACCCAAACACTATGCATTCTTTTTTCCTGTTGAATTTATGCTAAACGTGTTACCATGAAGGATTGCTAGGTTATTGTTAAATATAGGCTTACTCTATTTGATTTGGGAGTAATGGGAAATGCATTGTTTTCTATCTTTTTTAACGATTTACTTTTTATATTTTTTCTGTGCTTTGTTGTTTTGCCATGCCTGTATGTCTGTGTGAGGGTGTCAGATCCCCTAGAACTTGCATTACAGACAGTTGTGAGTTGCCATGTGGGTGCTAGGAATTAAACTCAAGTCCTCTGGAAGAGCAGCCAGTGCTCTTAACCACTAAGCTATCTGTTCAGCTCTGTCTTTATTTTCTGTTAGATGCAGTTTATATTTAGGAACATTGAAAGCATCAGTTTGGAGACATAACTGTTGTCACTGGAAGTGTCTAGGATCCAGGAAGGCAGAGAAAGCTTCCTTAACTGAGTAACCAGGAATGCCCCTAGAAAACCCATAAGATAGGCTTAGGGGGAGCACTGACCTGAGATTAAACAGACAGCACATAGGTGCATGCATCACAAACAGATTAGTAACAGCACTAAAGAAGAGGATGCTAGCTTGGTCATGAAATCCAAATCTGTAATTTCTCTCCCTTCTGCAATTTCAACTCTGGTGACTGTTACCAGATATTACGTAAAGACCATACAAGTAAGACTGCTTTAATATCCTCCTGCTTTCCTGGAAAGGGGATAAAATGAAATAAGAACTAATATATATATANTGTGTGTGTGTGTGTGTGTGTGTGTGTGTGTGTGTGTGTTTGTGTGTGTGTGTGCATACTATATTCATATGCATTTTGCAGAGAAAGTTTGTACACAGTGTGAGCTGTATTATAACTCAGCTGTAGTAGGATGACCTAGGATGTTGGAGATGCAGCACCATTAAACAAATATACAAAAACATCCATTTGCTCTCTTTTTTGAATGGACACTATGCCTTCTTTGAATAGTACAGTCAGTTAGTAAGTAGTTTTATTTACAACTGCTCTCATTAATAAGCACATAATATAATGATATCTTATAAAACAAAACAAACTGTCCTTTATTTGACTTCAGTACCTCAATTTAGGACTCCAGGGAATCAGTCCTATATCTACTTTTGAACAGAAACTGTGACTAATCGCTGAATGTTTTTTAATGGAGAAACACTTTATACGCCTTTTTCTATTTATCTTCTCCCTCCTGAGAGATAAGAAAACAAGGTCTAGAAATGTTAAGTCATACCATCAAGTTCACACAGCTTGTGAGTGATAAGGCCGACACTACAGCCAGCCAGACACAAAAGGGGACAATGACTTAGCAAACTAATGAGTCACCCTATTAATCTATCATCAACACTGGATTTCTCAATATGTGCCAAGGGCTCGTTTAAACATCATGTTCTTGAATCACATTTCCAATAGCACTAATTTACCTATGGATTCTGAAGGTAGTGGCTAGGTCGTAAAAAGGGAGAGCTGGATGTAGTTTCCTGGATTCCCAGAACATTGTCAATACTATGGGCAGTATTCTAGACTACCTCCTCTGCACCTTCTCTTTCCAGGGCTAGTCCCCCATAAAACCCCATGATCCAAAAGGACTTCATTTCTCCTTAGGGCCCAGCTCTTTGTGCAGAAAGGAAGGCCTCCATTCCCAACATACACACACACACACACACACACACACACACACACACGCTGAGCTCCAAATGAGGATACTTAATCTGATTAAAATAATTCACAGTAAATTGCAAATCTCTTAATCCTCTTAGAAGCATTAACATTTTTTTTTAAATTGGAGGTGGGGTAGAAAGGAAATTTGATACAGTCTTAATTGCTGGTATTTTCATACTTAGTATAAACAACATTATATTTTCTTTATTTGTGTAGAAATGGCTATCACATTGGCATGGCAGTGTGCCCAGGAATCCATCGGTCTCTGACCTGTCAAATGAACCTGGAAGAATCTGGAATTTTCTCTTAAAGATGCTCACACTTTTCCCACCGGGCTTGTTTGTTGTCTCAGCCTCTAGGGGGCTGACCATGAGGATATTACCTAACAACTGTTTTTAAGGCTGGATGTGGTCCAAAGGGTCCTTACCCGTAAACAGCAAGGAGGAGTATCTTTCAAAAGATTTGGCAAAGACTCTCAATAGGTAAACTAGTGATGAACTGTGCAACATTTCACACTTAACTACACACTCAAACAAGTCAGTCCAACTCCAAGCACTTTACATATGCTAATGTATTTCATTTGCACAGGATTCTTATCAAGTAGCTGCCTACTTACCTCCCTATTAAGGAAGCAGTATCTAAAGCCTACTGACTATTCAGTAGATTGTACCGTTAAACCCTGCACCTTCATAATCACTGAACCATACAGCAAAATCACACCAAGAACACACCCAGCAAAAGATAAGTTAGCTTTTTGGGTTCACTGCCTTTGGGGTAAAAACTACCAAACTTACCTATGGAAACAACCTAAACATCAACTAGTGGATGCTTACATTATACAAATGAGGAACTACTTCCCCATGTTGATGAAAAGCCTTTCAGTGGCCAGTAAAGCACAATAATAACCCAGGACCAGTCAAAGCGGTGTTTCTTCTCACTACAGTGAGGCCATAGAAGATATCATGGAAAAAGCCAGAAACTCTAATCTAGCATAGACATCCAAAGTTTCATCAATCCCTTTCATAAGACCCAATGCCTTACTAAGTGCCCTTATTTTATATTACTTCCCATTTGATGCATTTCTACCCCAAAGCTGTTCTAAGGCCAACTTGCTTGTTTTTAACACTGTTCAAACATTCATTTAACAATTTCATTACATTCAGTCATTCTGGCCTTTCCTTTCAATCGATTGCTTTCTTGTTTCTAAAAGTATATTTTTTTTCCTCAAAAATGAGAGTGGTGGGTGTGGTGGCACATGTCTTTAATCCCAGTACCTGGCAAGCAGAGGCAAAAAGATCTCTCAGAGTTCCAGGTCAACCTGATCTACATAGCAAACACAGGACAGACCACGAATGAGATCCTGACTCAGATAAATAGATAAATGGGTAATTAAATAAATAAATATTGATCGCTTCTATTCCTCCCAACAAAGCAAAGGAAACTCATAACACAGTTTTGTTCACTTCACCACTTCATAACTTACAAACAGGTCCATGTATTGGTTATAACTGATGAATTAATCATGGACCCTCTGAGTCTGATAGATCTGAAACCATATGTGCAGAAGTCATGATGTACATAGGCAGGCAAGGGGAGTTTTGTACAGGATGCAAGAAAAACAAACCCATCAGCTCCATACTCAGCATGTGGACCAAGTAGCTTTAGTCCTCCAAAGTACCCATTGCATAAAACCATAGGCTAAATACACCGTTTACAGGAACTGTGCTGGAAAGCTGAAGAGAAGGAACCCACACAAAAGGGTCTAGGCAGAGCACCCCCAGATAGAGAAGAGAGATTTCAGGAAAACAAAGATAGTGTGTGGAATATTCATGAGACCCTAACGAAGCAGCTCTGCCATATATGCTAATCAATAATTAATAATAAATTATAAAACAGATATTTTCTCATTAAAAAAATCTACAAATCTATTATGTCGATGGTCACAAAGAAAGAAGCGTTTATATAGAAGGAAGTAGAAGAAACAGACTTCTGGTCCAAGAGCTGATAAAGATCAAGAAGACAGAGACAATTCAACTACAGAAATAATCTCCAAAGAAATGTGGAAATCACAGGCACCCTTTCATGGGATGAAGAGTCCGCTATTCTTGGCAGGCTATTTTGTCAAAGCATCGGCTAATGCTCATCTTTAAACATGCCTCCTGTGGACAATGAAATGCCGGGGATGGCTTCCAGCCTCAAATGCATCTGCTCTTCTTGCTCGGGGCACATTACTTACTGCTTCTGACCTCTTCCTTGCCCGTGCCTTGACCTTCTCCCACTCAGAAGTGATTCCCTGCCTCATGCCTATGAACATCTCATATTATTTCTGAGCTGCAGCTCTCGAATTTAGCATGAGGAGGGCTGTCCTGATAGATGTCTTCCATGAGTAATGCCCCTAATGATCCCCGATGGGACCCTGCCATATTATTCCCCCACGATGAGCTGTTCAGACACAAAAAGCAATCCCATGCACTTGGCAGTGAAACAAAATGAAATTAAAATAAAAATTCTACATGTAGAAAGAATTTAGTTACATCTACCAAGAAATAACCAAGGTATTGTCGGGAGAGTCAGGGGAACAGTTAATGAAAGTTTCCTCATATATGTAGCTTTGTGGCCACCTGACCAAATTATAGCAGCCATGGTGCTTAACGAAATCCTCCAAGTGTTATTTGAGAAACAGTTATGAATTATGCACAAGATTCCTCACAGAAATGTTGGATATAGTCTTCAAAACCATGTATGAATCAATACTTCACAAATTAAATTATGCTTTCCCTGACAAGTTAGACCAGGCTTGCTTCATTTTCATGTCTGGTTAATATTCGATTGGAACTGATTACTGACTCTTCGATTAAGCTTCCCTCATGATAATATTTCTGTCAACCAGCTAATGATCTGTAAACAAATAATGAAAGGAAAGGAACCGAGATCTAGCATAGGATCTGGCAATAAATTCTTGCAAAAAGACACACATGGCTTTTTGCCATTTTTCCATAGCCTCACTTTTCCCTAGTTTTGTTTCTTCTATTTTCTGAATGTATTTTCTTTGCTTGGAATTCAATGCAAGATGGTGATACATCTCTTCGAAGAAATCAGTCAACCTTCAGAACTGTGTTGATCACCTCTTGTCTTATTCAAGACTATAGTTATTTGTTAAATTCAACAGGGGCTCCTGGTTCACCAGGCACTGGGGCACTGGGGCTTTTGCGGTCTTTGTTTATTTGCTTTAAGACAAAAGAATAAACACAAACAGTAAAACTGATGTTTACTTTGCCTTACTCAACAAATACAATTTGTGAAGTGTAAACAGAGCCCAATCGCCCAATCAAGGCAGAAGCTTTAGGTTAAATAAATAAGCCATTAATGTAACCAGTTAACTAGTTAGAGCACAATGAGGAAAGCCAAGACAGGAAAGGAAAACCGAACAGAGTCATTCAGGGTAGGAGCATGTATCAGGAGCTAGGTCAGTCCTATGTGGAAGTGACCATGCAGCATTGTTCCCACAACAGTGGTGGCCAGTGCACCTTTCTTGTTCTGAGGACTTAGTCACTAATATATCACTTATCACTAGGGAGAATTTACTAAAAGAGTTTACGACTTCTCTGAAAACCATTTTAAGTTTATGTTCATGCATGTCCTAGCTCTCCATAGCAAGCTCCAGCTAACTGTGCCCCAGACCTGATTTCAGCATTTTCTTCCATAAACAGGCCCTGAGTGACATTTCATTTTTCAGTCATTAAAAACAACCATCAGACAGAAAACAGAATCTCACAAGTTCTGTTTTCTTTTGCTTTATTTTTCCATGAACTGTGATTTTAGACTAAATGGCTCACTAGGAAATGATCTTGAGGAAAACAGTACCTTATTTCTTAAATCTAAAAAAATCCTCTGACCGCCATACAAACACCATGGCATGTCCATCAACCCCCTCACACATACAATGATAGCAATAATTAATTTTAAAAGACTAATAATAGGCTGAGGATGTAGCTCAGATTGATGAAACAGCGTTAATAAACTCCATTACTAGTAAACAAGTAGAGGGCTGAAGAGATGGCTCCATGGATTGTGAGCACTTGCTGCCCTTACGGAGGACCTAGGTTCATTTCCCAGCACCCAGCACACACATGGTAGTTCCAGGAGATCTAATGTTTGGTTCTGACTTCTATGTGCATGTATAAATAAACACACACACACACACATACATTTAAAAATAAACACTAATATAATAAGTAGCATTAAAGAATGGCACAAACAATGAATGTATGCAAACACATTTATTAGGAGGTATATTTTAAGACCAGATGAAATCCTTTCTCAGGAGCAAGTGAGATGGCTCAGCAAGGAGGGGTACATGGCTTCAAGCTTGATGAACTTGGTGTCATCCCCACACATATGCAGTGGATGGAGAAAATAGACTCACATAAGCTTAGTCTGACCTCTCCACCCCTCCTTGGAATAAGTTTGCTCACACATATACATACACAAATAAGTAAAAATAAATGTTTACAAATGCTAACTTAATAAAAACATTTAGGGTCAGAATCCAAATCTCATTAAAGAGAGGGCCTCAGACATGCTAGGGCTTTCTTTACTCGTGGCATTGGAAAAGAAACTGGAAGAATGCTCAGTCTACCTTTAAGCCTTATGTCAACTCAAGAAACAGAGAAGAAAATATACATACTTGATCCCATCTACACCACCGAAAATAATATGGGACCTGAGAAAGTCATAATCAAAAGATATATCTAAAATAACCTTAAAAAAAAGAGTAAGGTTTCTGAACCACACTGTCCACATCTGAGCATGTGCAATTTATACTGTTGTTGTAAGGACTACAGACTCACTCATGACCATGTTTTTGTTGTTGTTGTTTAGTTTTGTTTGGGGGGGAGGGTTTGGGTTTTTTTTTTTT
>LOEQ01001794.1:175204-202164 GCA_001685075.1 Bramus lutescens
CGAGAACCTTTAAAGGGGACACGCGATCCCTGCCATGTCCTCAGTGGCGCTGCTCAGACAAGTTCTGCTTGTTAATATTTCCATCCACATGCCCGGAGTGCCCGAATGCTACCTCAGGTGAGATTTTAACTACTCAAGAGCAGAAATCTAAGCGAATGAGAACTTGTCTTGGGTCCCTTGTCATCACAGTCTCCCCTGCACCTTTTTGCAAATGGAACCTCCCAAATCAAAGCCTTCAAAAATCCTCCAGGTCCCTCTTAACCTCTTCTTTACCGCTTCAGGGGATTGAAATAAACTCCCAAATAACTTCACTTCTCCCCGTTCTCATTAAACAAACAAACAAAAAACACTGGTTGGATCTTTCAGAAAAGAGGCTTTAGGACAGAGTGAATGATATAGACTATATCAGTACGTGGATGCTCCACTTTCATTGAATTTGCTGGGGGTCCGTCCCACAAAAAGGCTAAATTCTAGGAATGAGGAGCCAAGTCTTGGGTACTTCACTATATTTACAGGAGAGTCTCTTCAATTTGGTACCTTGTACATAGTAGAGTTAATAATTAAAGAAGAGAAACTAATTGGGGGAAGCTACATATAAAGTTTGCAATGATGGCCTCCTAAATTTCAAGGTAACAGGTATCAGTTAGCTATTATTCCTGTGCCTTACCAACTTTATCTTCCCTTTTGAAAAATGGGGGCTGTAGGGCTGCCTCATGATTAGGTCAGTTATGGTCAATATAAAACATGTCTGGGATAGTTGACAGACATATTTTTTGTGAATCATTGTTTCCTGTTTTATTACATATGACACTCCGAAAGCCATATAATGCATGCTAAAGGTTCCGTAAAAGTAAGCGGTAGGTGTTGCCACTTACAGATATTGTTTTTATTAATAAGTTACTGTTTTCAAAGTTATGGTATGTATATGACTATCTAAAGTCATGTGGCGTATTACTCCAAGTCAAGTACTTGAGTCCGTGGCCTATGGCGGGTAACATAGGATAGAGCAAGTGAGGAGGATTTGGATTTTTTTTTTTTGTAAGACAGGAGCAGGTGAGGAGGATTTACATCATTCTGTGCATGTGCTATTGTCCTTACTAGTTTTCCCTTAAGTGAGTGCCTGCATTAGCTACCTAAACCATAAGTTTTAAAAGAAGGCTTGTGTGCTCATTTTGGTCCTGGGTCCTCTGACCCATGAACTCAGAGCAACTGTCTATGGAAAAAGAACCCTGGTTAAGGGTACCTGCCTTGAAAAGTGAAAAACAACTTAATCCTGAGAAAGCTGACTGAAAACACACTGCGATAAGAATTCTGAGTCCAACTAGAATCTTTTCAGCAGTAAAAACAAGAACGTGCACTAAATGCTAAGAGATATACATTGATTTGGCCAAAAGGTATTTAGTAGAAAACAGAAAATGAATTTTTTCTTGGACTAAAATGTACTTTTAAAATAAGATACTCTAGGAATTGGAAATAAATAAGCTTAGCATGATGAAGGAGAGCAGGAGAAAAGGAATCCATAAATCCTAAGGTTATTTTAAGTGGATTTTAAATAAAGATTTTGAAGTTCTATCCAATAAGGGATATATCCTTTTATTTTCATTTATTTTAGGTGTCCACACACATGCAAGTGTATGTATGTGTGTGTGTGTGTGTGTGCGCGCGCACTCCCGTTCAGTGTGAGAAGGCCTCATGCATGCTAAACAGGCTCTCTGCCATTACACACCCAGTCTGAAAAAACAGATTCTGTGCAAGAATCCCTATCATATTGTTTCCCAAGTGCATCTCCCAGTCTTCACAATTTTACTGAGATCTCTCAACATCCATTTCTCCACTGGGGCTAGAGAGGTGGTTCAATCGGAAAGAGTGCAATACCCTGGTTCCGTTCCAAGCACCATGATGAGCTGACAGCTGTCTGTGATTCCATTTCTAGGGGATCTGATACCCTCTCCTAGCCTCCACAGGTTGCTCTGTACATGTGCTAAACATAGACACAAATACACACACACACAATAAATAAATAAACAATTTTAAAGATATTTTTCAACACCCACCACATTTCCGTTGAATAAGAACTATATCAATACTACCTCCTGTTTTTCAACTTCAGTATACTATACAAAGGAACACCTTTGTTCCAGACTTAGAGATGAAATTGTCTAGGGAGACAACAGTAAGTACCCACCATCCAAAGTGTTTTCTAAAACTGTCTTGTCAAGTATATCGGCAAAATTGACATCTAAATTAAGAGTTTGCATGCAGACAGTATTAGGGCCCCATAACAGGTGCAAGTCCAAGGGCAGGCACTCTCTCCTCTCTTCTTCTCTCACTCACTCTTTGACTCACTTCCATCCAAACAACTGCTGAGCGAACATCTACTGCAAACAAAGGCTGATGATTGGGTAAGATGTAAACAGAAGCCTATTCTCCAGGCCCGACCTCTAGCACTTCCTCTGATGCAAAGAACAAAACCAACTCTACAGAAAGGTCTGCCCCCCAAACCTGAAAGCCAAAGAGGCCCTGCATGAACTGATAGCTCTGAATATTCCTGGAGATGGAATTTCCATAGCAGCTTGTCACCATTCCCTTTGTTACTGAACCTTATGGGGCCCGAAATAATGCCCAAAATGCTCTCAGTATGTTCTATGAATAAAACCGAGTACACGTGTCTCATCTACACATGCATAGGAAACATAATCAAGACAGGTCTCCTGCAGCTTGAGCCTGGACAATAGAACTCTAAGACACTCTAGATTGGTGAGGAGACAAAACCAAGGTAAGAGTGATTCTTTATACCAAAAAAATTCGATTCTGAGCTCTTTGATGAGACTGCTGGTGGGGAATACCACAATGAATTTCATTATATTGTATGGTAGATTAAAAATTGGAAGAAAAAAGTCAGAAAAACCAGACAGGGAAAAGGGAGAGAGAAAGGAAAAGAGTAGCATTCAGAGAGTTTGGAAATTCAGGATTTCTCAGAGCTTCTTTGAGAAGTTTAAAGAAACTTGAAAATAATGCATTCCAGTAACAGTACCACGATTAGGGACTTTTGAAAGGCAAAATGCCAAAGCTACAGGGCTCTCTCACTGATTTGATTTTATCTTTCTTGGATTTGGGCATTAGGGTGGGAAGCAGTTGCAGGAATTCAGGAAATAACAAAACTCCGGAGGGTCTCTCCAGGGATCCCAGATAGCACTTATTCTGATCAGGAAGGTAGAATCCTGAGGAAACTACAAACCAGAACATCTGTCTGTCTGTCTGCCTTCCTAGCAAGGCGCCTGAGTATCAAACAGAGCCTGGGATTCAAGCCACAATTTCCAGCAGATCTGGTGAGCAGATCTGGCAAGCTCTACACAGCAAGGCTCTGCTGACTACTCCAATATACCATCCCTCAGGAAACAACCGTTTATTTAGCAATTTCTACACAAAATTGATAGATAATCTATAAACTGTTTGGTATCTAAAATACTAATCTAAAAATGCATATTTGACTGTTTCCCCCAATTTGGAGACATAGTTCCAATCAGCATATAACCTCGAGTACTGTTAGTAAAATGGAAAACAATTCACATTTGTTTGTATTTTAAAGTATTCAGTCTATTTACTGTCCTATACATGTGCATCAGACATATTTGAACTGTAACATTTGGATGTTTCTCTGTCCTTTAGCACAGGGATATCCACCAAACCAGATAGGCACAGGAAGAAAATACACAACTCATTTATTTTTGTTAACTTTGAAAGTTCTTGTCACTGCTAATGAAGGCAATGTAACACTTTCAACAGAACTTTTGAAAGGTCGAAGAGGATGCCATGGAGCCCACGGACATGTCCTCCCCTTGCAAAAAGCTTTCTAAGACCTACTGAATATGCATACTATAATGCAGTCTAATGTGCTGTGAAATTATAGCCATTGTGGTTGCCTCTGAGCATCTCTGCATGCTGGGACATGGCAGATAGTCTAAAAGTAGGTGCTACTATTTGGTAGGCTGAGACCTTACATTCCAGCCACAATGAATCTCATTAAAACTTACACCGTTTGTGTTCACAGACGGTTAGTTTTTAAAGAATATAAAAAAGGGGACACGGGGAAGTAGTGTTAATTGAGGGAATGGTTTGCGGCACTTTACAAACAATATCTGATCTACTTCTCACCCCGTGAGGTGTTATTACTCTCCCAATTTGGAGATGAGGTTAGGGGAGTAGAAGATTAACCCAGAGTTCAATGGCCCAGAAGCCATGGGCTTCTATTTGAACCCAGCTTGTTTTGAACCAAAGCACATAGAAAGAGAGCCCATGGTAGGATAGGCATGGGAGACTTTGGAGTCCAACACATTCTGAGTTCCTCAGTGCCTTTAACATGCAAATACGCATTGTGAGAACACTTGGATCTTGGGTAAACATCACTCAACCCATAGCATGTATCCATTGCAGCACTGTCCCACGCCTGGAAATTAATATTATCCATCTTCCTTTAGAAAATGAGGCTGTTTGGCAGGAAACTAGCGTTAAAACGAGCCATGCAATCATCCTTCCTGGGACAGCGTATCCACTGAAGTAATTGTAATTGTACTTCTGGGCCATTCTCCATAAAGGTCAGAGGAAACCTGTTAAACCTTTAGACACATGAGGTCATTGCTCAGAACCCTCCAGTGGTTTCCCATCGCACATCCAATTAGGAGTATGAGTCCTTCAGGAAGTATACAAGGCTAATCATAGACCTAGCATATGGCCCATCCCTCTCAGTCTGTCTCCCTTGGTGTGGGAGGTCCTTCTGTCTATGTGTTGCTTTTATTGGTTAATAAATAAAGAAACTAACTAGGCCTGATAGGGTATAACAGAGCTAGGCAGGAAAAAACTAAACTGAATGCTGGGAGAAAGGAGGCTGAGTCAGAGAGAAGTCATGGAGTCACCACTGGAGATAGACATGCTGAAATTTTGCTGGTAGGCCACGACCTCTGGTGATGCACAGATTAATCGAGATGGGTAAAATTAACATGTAAGAGTTGGTCAATAAGAAGCTAGAGTTAATGGGCCAAGCAGTGATGTAAATAACACAGCTTCTGCGTGATTATTTCGGTGCTGAGCAGCTGGGAACCAACAAGGAGCCTCCTCACAACACTCCCTTCCCACTTTTACTAGCCTCACTTTGCTTTACTGCCATGGACTCCATGTTACTGCTGAAATGAGTCAGCCAACCACCAGCATTGGAGGTGTTTCATTGCCCAGTGTGGAATACTCACCTCCATACATCTATACATTCATGCTCTCCTTTATTTTAGGTTTCAGTGGTATGAGGATTTCCCAGATGTCTTTTTTTTAACAGACTCTTTAACATTACTTCCCATACCATGTCATCCTCTGCTTCAGCCGCTGTTATTTTATTTCAGAGCACTTATCCCCATCTAAGGCACTACATATTCCTTGTTTTGTTCTGTTTTGTTTTGTTAGCTGGCCCTTTCAACATGGGATGACTTTTTTCTCCACTTAGATTCCCAGCATCTAAGACAGTGCCTGGCCCTTAGCAGATGCTCAAATATTTATCAAACACATGGACGAGTGAGATTTCTTTCACCATGCATATATGGATTGTTTTCAAAAATGCACCTTCAGCAAACTTATTTCTAAACTTGTTCTTCAAGATATATTTTAATAATTTACCTATTTCAACTTACCACTCAATGGGTTTCCATGGGTTACAACAGAATTTATGGCTACAGAAGGACTTACTTATTTGGATCTGCTTATTTGGAAGCAAAGAATCTAGAACTCTTCACCAAACTTAAAGAATGTCATGTTGAGGGGCTGGAGATATAGCTCAGCAATTAAGCACACTGACTACTCTTCCAGAGGTCCTGGGTTTAATTCCTAGCAACCATATGGTGGCTCACAACCATCTGTCATGAGATCTGGTACCCTTTTCTGGCCAGTAGGTAGGCAGACATACAAGCAGAAGACTGTACACATAACATATGTAAATCTTTAAAAAAGAAGAAAAAGGGCATGTAATATTGAAGCTAGAAATGGTCCTTAAAAGTGAACGTTCTCTTAAATGAGAGTTCTGAAACTGAGAGTAACATTCCCTAGGACACATGTCACCTACCCTGGGCAGGTGGTCCTGGATTCACTAAGAGAGCAGGCTGATCAAGCAATGAAGAACAAGTCAGTAAGCAGTACTCCACCATGGCCTCTGCATCAGCTCCTGCCTCCAAGTTTCTGCTCTGACTTCCTTCCATGATGAAGAGTGATGTGGATTAAGCAAAACAAAACTTTTCTTCCAGGCTTGCTTTTGGCCATAGTGCTTCATTGTGGCAGTAATAACCCTAACTGAGATAAAGGTCTGTCTGGTCAGAAGTCTTGATCAAACTTCTGCATGTTCAGAATAGTAAGTCACTAGTTATTTTATCGTATGTATGATATAATGAGTTTTGTATAACTCTGACCTTTCATCAGGTATCTAAGGACTGGTTGGTTTGGGTATAAACTGTTCCAAAAAGAAAAGGGACCAACATTTAAATAGCACTATTGGCTTGTGATAAATTTCTAGGTATTTTCTGCATCTAAAAACATTTAATCCTCTGGCACAAAGCATTATTGGGTCAGTTCCTGCTATCAGTCCCCTTTGTACTAGAGGAGACAGAGAATGCTCAATTACGTGGCTGAGCTCAACTTTAAAGCCTTGTTGTCTGAACTGATAGCCTGGCTTTTACTCTCATGCCAGTCTTTGAGACACAAATCAAAGTTATTGATTAAGAGGACATTATTTGTACAGCGATGGTTGTAGGACAATGCTATCAGTGTAGAAGTTTTTTCTAAAGATGTAGTCTCATCTTGGGACTCAGTAAGAGAAACTGTCTCTGAAGTACACAAGTCTGTGGTTCTACTCCATATGGAAGTTTAATTTTTAACTTCATAATCAGAGTGCTCAAAGTGATTTAATGTTTCCTTTAAACCTAATGAGGTAGCATAAAAACATATTGATTGTGTGTGAAGACATCCAAGGGATATTAGAAAACATGAAAATGTATGTATGTATATGTATATTGCTGTCTGAGCCCAGGATTTTGATGTCTTTTGGTTTCAGACTCCAAGATATATCTGGAGCTGAGAAAATACTATTCTAATCACGAGTTAAAATTCTCTACAATTGGGATCATAGTTAACAGCTGCACAGCTGACTGCCATACTCCATAGTCTTGCAACTTGAACACTATTTTGTTAAGTAATTTACATTATGTGTAATTCCACAGATGTGTTTTTACAGAACTGTTTCATATTTTTGAGTTTTCATTGCTTCAAAAAATCTTTTCAGGAAATGTTTATAGTATTGAAGTGCATATGTTGGAGTTTAGGCCTTGTTTCCTGCCTTGGTTATGTTTAGTCCCACCTGCTGATTTGTTTATTCTGAATATTTACCTAGATCCTAACAGTTATTTTAATGACTTCCTTAAGGAAGTTATGTTAAGTTAACTAGAAAAAGTCTTGAGATGTACTAAAGTTTTCTATTTAGAGATTATTTTCTAGCTTACTCAACAACAAAAAAATAGGTTTAAGTATTTAATAGCTTTGGAAAAGTGGTATATCCAAGTTTATCCTAAACAACAATAACAACAGTGTTAAATAATTCATTAAACGGTAGTATCATGATAACTTGAAAGTTATTTATTTTATTACCCTATTAGTATGTTCTCTCCTATGACTTATGAAAAAATGACTTCACGTTTAGTAAGCTAAATTGGGGCTTTGGGATTTAATAGCCGCCTGGTGTGATTGAGAACTAGGGTTCTAAATATGGAGGCACTCATTCTTGTGGATAAATACTGAATCCACAGCCCACAATTGTCGCTGAGAAACCAACTGCTGTTGAAAACCCACATGAAATGTCAACCTACTGTCTTAACAACATGGATAATTATATATTTCCCCTAAAGTTAAATCACCCCCTCTCCAGTATCCTGGCCACATTCCAAGAGAAATCATCCAACTCCATTATTGTAACCAAAACTCTTTGTTGATTTGATCTAATCTCATCTTCTCAATTTCCTATCGTTATATATATTGCTGTAAAGCTGCTTTATTTCACCTAGAAGATAGGATTTCACTGGTATAGTACATATCTTATTACCTTTTTGAATCACATGTGTATTTTTGAAATGAAAGAGACGTTTGCTGCAGCTAGCAAAGCAACGTTGTCACCAAAAAAATCATAAAATATATTTTACTTATGAGGAAATTTCTAAATAGTATTCTATACTTACGTTATAATACTTAAACTAGAAGAGAAAGATTGCTGTTGCCATGCTTACATTTTAACAAAACTATTGTTAGAAGCACATTCTAGAAGTTGTACGTTTTGTTTTCCTGCAGAAAGCCAGTAGGTCCTAGTGAGATTTAATTATTTTGCTTCACAACATAAAAATGGTGCACTTTAGAATATTTGGAAAACAAAAGAAACAAAAATTGATAATGATTACTTCACATGCAATCAGGTGTGCAATCAGAACTTTATTATTTATCCTTATTGTTTATTGTTTCTGTATATAAGGTGCAGTTTTTGTCTTACGTTGTGGAAAGATAGACTACAAACTGCTGTGAATAGATTGGAGTCTAAACAGCTGTAGAGTTGTTGCCTAAAATAAACATTGTTCTGACTATTATCACCTACAAAACACAAACATACATTCACAAAGCACGCGTACAACACTACTATGAAATCAATATCTTCTCTCATATATATGATAATTTTCATGTTATAAAAGTCTATAACGCATTAATTAAAAATTTAAAATAATTCAATAACATAAATTTGTTAAGTTACATGCAACTAATTACAATTGCTAGGTATTTAATTCATTTCACTTGATAGTCAGACACACAGAATCTGATATTGGAAGTCATGTTGCTTTGCCAGTTAAATTGTTAGAGTGAGCATTGTTTTACTTGCAGATACTATATTGATGAAATATGATCGCAAACATACAAACAACTTACCAAGTTATTCCAATGTTTTGAGCAAATATTTCAATCACTAATTTAAGATTAAGTCTTGCACGCAATATACACGAGTTAAAGATAACAGAGAGCTACAACGAATTATTAGAATTCTGAGCTGCAAAACGTTTTCTTTTCCCTTAGGATCACCACGTGTTTGTGCAAGGGAAGCCATTTGTTTTCATTACAAGCAATTAATAAAGGCAAACATTTGTATTTCACAAGTATGCTTGAATTTCACAGTTCTTGTTATTTAGCACCAGAAAGTAAACTATTATTTTAGGAGGGACAATATATCATGACATCAGTTTTTTTTTTTTCTGAACTGATACATTTTGGAGAAACTAAAAATTTAAAAACAATTCACTAGTTTCTTTTTTTGTTAGATTGTATATTGCTCAATACTTGGCCATAATAATTACTGTCAGAAAGCACTATATGACCACACATAAACACAATAGCTGAAGGGAAGTCAGCCTGGAAGCATATGTTCTTGTAGTTTACCCAAATCATGTGACTAACATTCCTTATTTTTTTTTCTCAATCCAACATGAGGCTTGCCATACAATAGAAATTAGAAAGACTTTGGTATCTTCCCTTTTTTATTGAACTATGAGCCGTACACTTAGGGAAATTAAAGAAAGGTTATTAATCCCCACATTCATACTTTGTAGCTGAAGAGTAATTCTGTCGATTCTTGAGGTGAATCATTTTCCCACTTTTTAAAGATCAAATCTTTGTCTGGAAAATCCATCTGTTTTAAATATTGGTGGGCTCTTGTCAGTTCTGCTTAACTCATACTGAAATGTAAAGAACACCGAGCAAAATCTAATAAGCCAGATTATCCACTACACTAACATTTTATATCTTGCTCCACTTACTGTTTCCAAACCATTAGAATTCTTTAAAAGGCATTAATGAATGGAAAGCTTTTTGACATATGGGCCTCACAGCATCATTTAAATGTGCTTTTCAGGTGGAAGCCATGTGACTAAAGAAGGAAAGAGAACAGTAGTCTTGTGACACGGTCTTCCTTCGTTAACTATTCATTCTCTAACTCTCAGATCAAAACGGCAGCAAAGCCCCTCTAGATCTGCCTTTTCCAGCCTGGCCCAGCAGGTCAGGTTTCTGTTTGATATGCCGCAAGAACAACTTGGACCTCCACAGCACTAATCGCAAATAAATTCTGTCAAAAGATGTCTTTTAATCTTGTCTCTTATGTATGTCTTGTAAATACCACTGTAGTAATGAGAGACTTCCAAACAGTTTTTCCAAAGTGATCATAAACATGACTTAGAATTCTGCATAGCTAACAAGGTTTGGGGGAAAAAAAATGAAGCTCTAGACTGAAAGAAAGAAATTAAGAAGAAAATCTACATGAAGGTTTCTCATGCCTAGCTATTTCCTGTTTCTAGAGAGACTCTAATTGCATACGAGTTCACTCTATTTCATTATCCTCCCTTGTGGGAGAGTCCACACCTATCAGCACCCTACTTGTATTCTGCCTTACCTAGACATGTTTCTGGTAGCCACAACTGGGAGACGCGGAGTCTGCCTATGGTGCTGAGTGTCAAGGCACGAACCACTGTTAAACATCTTGTATTGTGCAAGACAGCTCCCACCCACCTCAAAGAACCATCACCTTCAATGTCAATAAGGGTCCAGATTGAGCAACTCCGCTCCTGTCTAACATCCACGCCTGTTTGGACACCGTTTCCTCTTCATGAGATTCATCATTTCGTAGTTGATATACATCTCAGGAATGAGTTACAGTTAGATTCTGCAGTTATTTCTGCCCACTGTACTGAAGAATATTGTAAATAATACACATGATTTCCACTAAATTATCAAAAGCTAATGTATCTTAAAAATGAAATTTCAATTATGTTTTTTTCTAATGAATTATAACACTTTCAAAAAGAGGCCTTTCTTCTTATAAGCATTTATTATTATATATTCATGGACTTATAAAAGTAACTAAGATTGCATATCAAAGGAAGACCAGAAGCACAGCTGAGTTAGTGTCGATTTAGTTGATCAGAATATTTTTGTGGTTATTTTCTTCTACGTACTAGTCCACTTACTTGATAGAATGGAGTCTAAAAAATTGCTCTTGTGTGATGATTTGAAAGACACACACACACACACACACACACACACACTGTGTGTGTGTGTGTGTGCAGGAAATGTATTATGGAGACCATGCCTTTGCAACTTGTCTTCTAGCTAATTACAGGATAAAGGAATGTCTCAGGTAACTTAAACTTGGAGTAGTGAGAGTGTTTACTTAAACTTTACTCTTTGAAGAAAAGACAGGATAGGGCACATATGTAAATTAAGAATGAGGTACAATGCCTGTTTCTAAGACATGAACATGAATAAGAACAGAAAAATGCCCATCGCATTTCTATCTAGTTAGTTGACAATGAACAAGACACTTAGTATCTCTAAGACTTGTTCTTTTTTACATGAAGTGAATAGAATACTAGGTCTTGCCCTGTAGGTATCTCACAAAAGATAAAACAGACAATTGATACATGATACCTCTACAATAGGGCTTGAAATAGTAAAAACTATAGTTAAACATTAATTATTATTATGGTGAGCTTATTGTAGAAAGACATTTATTCTGAAAAAAATATTTTGTTTATAGTTAACAGTAGAAGATTGAAGCCTTTCTAATCAGTTACGGAAATTGCATAAGAGCTACTGCTTGAAATATTGTCTAGAAAACTGTAAATATAATTTAAAAGATATCTACATATAATGACTTGTAAAATTGTAAAATAAATTTATCTTTTTTTTCCTTTTATAAGGACACATGCAATTAAATTACTGTAGGCTTTAGAGCACAGCATTTTTAGCTTATAAATTGTTGTAAACTTAAGGTTACATTGGGTTCATTTCTTTTTCTCTTCCAGACAGTCTTGTGTGCCCAGACTGGCCTGGTTATAGAGCCAGTGGTAACTTTGAACTCTTGGGTGATCTGATTTTGAATGCCATGAGTGTAGACTCCAGCTGAAGTGGCAATGACATTCCACGAGTGCTGAGATAGTGTTCTCACAATATTGTCAAAGTCAATTCCCTCTGAAACATGAGGACGAGCAAATATGTTTCTGATTTAAATATGATACATAATTATATTTTTTCAGTTTTTAAACAGGAAGATAGTCCCTGATTAACATCCACAGTCAGTCAAAATAATGCTCATATAAATAATATATGTGTGAGAAAAAGGTTCCAGATATTTTGAAACCAACCAAGGATTAAGTTTCCTAAACCAGCAATTTTTATATTATATCCTTTAACTGAATGAGAAAATCAATTTACATATTATTTTATTACAAGTTCAGAGATAATGGGATTATAATCCCGTTTACATGATGTACAAAGGAAAAAAGAAAGGATAAGCAAAAGCGTCATAAAATGAACTTCCTAAACGTTTACCTAGTTAGGAGAATGTGAGACCTAAGTAGAGGAAACAGTATCTGCTAGAAAACAAGTTTCGTGCTGTCCTCAGTGTGGCTAACAGCTGAGCAACAGTGAAGGTAGAAGTTCATGGTTCCCCACGATGCTGGGAATAAGTGAAGATGGGGGCTCAGCTCTAAAACGTCATTTGTACGTCGGGAACATCGAGGAAGGGGTATGTGTGTGGGAGCAGATGCAGGCGCTTGAAGACAGGGAGAAGGGTAGAGAAATCTCATCCTCCGGGCACAGCGAATGCAATAAGGAACTCACAGCAGCTGCGGTTACTTGGCCCTGGACCTGTACGTGACAGGGCCTCTCAACAGTCCGTCACAGGTGGGTGCTGGGGTCACGGGCCCCTCTCTCTTCCTGCTGAACTAGGCTCCGTTTGGAAAGGACGTGCCACTGTCTTCGGGTTTGCGCCCACTAGGCTTTAATGGATCGATCTAATCCCAAAAGCCTCACAGATGGGCCTGCTCAAACGCAGGGGGACGAAAACAAAGCGAAAAGACACGGATGTGGAAGAGATTAGGAGTGAAGAGTGGAGGCAGACAAAGGGGGAGGGGTGAGAGAGAATAGGACTGGGAGCAATCAGAATGTTCTGCATGCGGGTGCAAAGCTGTCAAAGAGCACATATTACTAGTCAAATATACAGAAAGTGGAAAGAAAAGACGTAGTTGTTTGACTCTGAGAAGACAAAAGAGTCTGGCTTTATAAAAACTTGAGTTGTAAATAAACACTAAGGAAATATATTGCTTAGTAAATAAGATTTAAATCAATACTTTCCCCCATATTATTAAATTGTTTCTCAGTTTTGACTCAATTTCATTTGTCCATCACAAAAATCATGTTAAAAATATAATGAATTGAAACTAAAGTATTAAACTTAAAATGGATTCATAAATGGATGCATACTTAGTATAAATGAAGCATCTACTTACAAAAGTGTAAATGAGAGGGGTTCCTTTTGATGAAAGATAATTCTCTCCCTACCTGACTATGAGAGGCACATATATAGAACATGCTAACCAATACTGAGAATTTGTGCTTTTGAAAATATCCTTTAAACTAGGAAACGTTTTTCATTTTGCTGGGTCTTACTTTTTCAAGCATGTCCCACGTCCCACTGGGTTAGTATTAGATAATAAATTCACCGTAGTTGTGATAAATTATCAAAATCCTAATCCCAAACTCAAGGTACCTACACACAGTCCGAGAAGCAGTAGGAGACAGTGTGTTTCACTAAAGTCTGCATCTTTGTTCACAAAGAGACGTCCTCTGTGCAATGCTTCCAATGGGTGAGTGAGGTTTAGTGCACAATGCACTGTTGCCCTCTGCTGGTTAAAATACAAACTTCCCTTCTTAACTGTAGGGAATGAAATTACCATGGGGGGATGGGGTTGTCATCATAGAAAAAGATAAAAGACGACATGTTAAAATGACAGGGGATTAAAACATGAAGCTATACAATTTTCTTAACACATTTCAAAATTAACTTTTTTTTCGTAGTTAACTTTTTAAGCTGAAAATCTGATTATTTTAAGCCAATGGAATAATGTCTTGCAGCATTAATTGCATGATGTCTTTGAGCAGGATATGTTTGACCTCCTTTTCGTAATCAGCACATTTTTGGAATGCTTTAATATGAGTATATGAATATGAGGTTTGTAAAAGTCATCTTAGTAATTGAAGGAAATATACTTAGTATAAATTTTTAGTAAAAATTAGTCTTATCAATTAAATGAATGACTTATCTTTTAATTTTAGACATTTTAAAAAAAAACGTTCTTAGTATGCTATTCACATTTCACTGAGGAAAGCCTGATACTGGTTTATAACAGTTATAAATATATGTAATTGGCTTATAAATCCTTCCATAAAATAGTGATAATGGTCCAGGTAGCATAAAATGCATAGGCTGAAGAGCCTCCCTGGTTTTCTTGTAGTGCTGCAAGCTGCTCTAACGACTGGTTACATTTCTGTCAGAAGTACCTTCAAGGCGGCAGCAGCTCTGCCACCCACGGCAGGAGACAGGCTCCATTAAGGCAGACCTGTTCGTTTCTATAAAACACACTGGGGTTGAAAGTTTGGGAAAAGGCTGCCTTTGTAGGTTTTTCTTGTGTCTGATGTTTTGAACCTGGGATTTCATATTTTAAGGTACTTTCTCTAGATGTAATATGTATTAAAATAATCTGGTTTCTATTTCTCAGCATAAATTTCCTTGGAACACTCGCACAAACTTGGGTCACAGTTCTTTGTAATGAGGTTGTAGTCCATGGCTCTGTGCTCCCATTCAACCCTCAGAAGCTGAGTCCATGACAAATCAAAAGGCCAGTTCTCCTCCTGGCTTCTCTGCTCTACCAACTGCCAATCTTTAAATAATTTTTTTGGATGAAACAGTACCTCAGAATTTATTCTGTATATTCATATCTCAAATTTTGCAAGAATATACTTTCAGTCTAAATCTCTTACAGTCTTTGAAAAATGACTCCTTATAAAATATAATTATTATATAAAATAGGTGTTTTTTTCTATACTACACAAGTGAGTTAACAGTGGTATACTTTGCAATTCTTGACATAACCTCCTCATAAAAGTACTAGAGAGAATTTGAAAGTTTCTACCCTGGGACTCAGAAACAGGGGAAATTAAGTTCAGAGAAATGGGTGACTTGCATACATTCTGTCCACCAAGAGCATGCTCCTGTGTGTGTGTGTATGTGTGTGTGTGTGTGTGAGAGAGAGAGAGAGAGAGAGAGAGAGAGAGAGAGAGAAATGCAGAAAGCAATGGAAGCTGTTTCCAATGGCTGATTTGTTTGTGACAAGATCTTGTTAGTTAATAACCCAGGTTGGGCTCAAATTCATGATCCTCCTGCCTTAGTGTTCGGAGATAGTGTGTGCTTCACCAGGTCCAAATGTTTCTAAATGTTCAATAATTTTCTTTCTATTTCTCAATCTTGTGGATTTTTCTGAGTAATATTATTTCACTTTTCTGTTCTTTACATAGTTAGCAGTTTCTTTCAATAAATAATTCCCACAAATTGGTACGAGGGTTGGTACAGACTGAAAGCCAGCTTGACTGTGTTAATGCTGATGTCACTGAAGAATAAGGAGAAGTTATGTAAGGGTTCCATTAGTTTATAGTTCATCAGTTAGTGAAAGTAGTAACTTGAAATGTAACTACTGTAAAATAGCTTAAACAATGTAAATAAAGCCAGAGAGATCACTAAAGCATTTGACAGGGATGCCATAGGTTTTAAGCATCTTTGCTATTCTAGAGATCAGGTCACTTTTAATTAACAATAGAGAGTAAACATTCTCTGTAAATGCAGGGACTCTTTTTTGTTCTAGAAATTTCGGCTAGTTTTTTTTTTAAGATTTATTTATTCATTATGTATGCAACATTCCTTCCATGTTTGCTTACATGCCAGAAGAGGGCACCAGATCTCATTACAGATGGCTGTGAGCCACCATGTGGTTACTGGGAATTGAACTCAGGACTTCTGGAAGAGCAGTCAGTGCTCTTAACCTCTGAGCCATCTCTCCATCCCCTTGGCTAGTTTTTACAAGGACTATTAACTCTCTCTAAAACAACAGGAGATGCTTATGAGAACCTGAGAGCAGGAGGTTCACAAAGTTGGTTTCTTCATGTTTCCAGAAAGACTCAATTTCTGAACGTTTTTGTGTGTGAAAATGTGGGGGCTGGGGTGATGGTTTGATGGTCAAGAACACTTATTCTTGCAAAGCACCCAAGTTTTGGCCCCAAGACCTAACTGGTGCCTGGAGCTTCAGTTACAGAGGCTATAATGCCCAATTTTGGCCTCTATAGGAACAATCATGCCTGTGTATGTAAATATGCAATCACTTACATAGAGATCTAAAATAAGAATAAACATTTTTTTAAAAAAAGAAAGTTAAAAGTGTTGGTCATTTTGTTTTTATTTATTTTATTGGAAATAGATTTTTTTCATACAATATATTCTGATTCTGATTTCTTCTCCCCAGATCTTCCCACATCCTCCCCATCTCCCCACCCACCGGATTCTATGCCCTGTCGTCTACTGTCCCCTATTGCTGCACTATAGGGATACAGGTAAGTAATTATTTATGATGGGAATACACAGTTGCTTTGAGTCACTGATGCTTTGAAAATAAAATGTTGATGTGAGTTTATCATGCCTCCTCTTGCTAGTTGACTGCGATTCCATCTAGTTGTGCGTGCCAGAAAGGGCTCAACATTAACTAGCTTTATTTCTAACACCAAGTCAGATGTTCATGTATAAAAATATTAATAGTATCATGCTCACCAAAATATTTTGCTATGAAAGAATTTTTTATGTCTATTAACAAAACAAGTATATTTTTCTTGGGTTTCAGACTCCTTCAGTAGATTGTCTTATACAAAATTTTAAGTAAAACCTGGAAGTTTAAAACCTTTTATGACCAAAACAGTCATCAGGTCATGATGTTACTAAAAAATATGGGTATAACAAAATGATCAGTTTTCTTTATTTTTCCTTTATTCAAAGAGTGACATGGCCTAGGAGTTTTACGATGGTCTGAAGGAAGGAGAGTTTTTTGTGCCTTAAACTCAGTATTGTGCGTTGGAGTCAGCTGTTAAGAATTACTGCATTATCCAGGGCAAAATCTGGGGTATGGCTCACGTTACAGTGTGCTGGCTATGAAAAGGGGTGCAAACTCTGCAGTGATTAAAAAGGCCTGTGGGATTGAACTCTCGCATTCCGGAGCAGCACATCAAGAGAGAGGCTGCAGGTTCTCGAGTTCTCGAAGCAAACTGTGCCTGTAAATAGACGAAGTGTTTGTGAAGAAACATCCCAGGATGGCTCTAAAAAGAATAGAAAAAGTTCCTCTGGCCCCGGGGGAATGAGAATTAAACCTGAAGCAGGAAACTAATACCCCAACAGTGTCAAGAATTTAAACACAGGGAGATTTCAGCCAGGTCAGAAGGAGAGTGGCCACTTTTTTTTTCCTATTTATTTCTCCTTTAATATCTTTTGAAATTAGATTTTCTTGATACTTAGAAATGCTTTCAATTAACTTTATTGTGTTTCTTAGGTATTCTTGGTAGTCTCTGGATACAGTGGCCATCATCAAAGACTGCTCTATGTGAACACTGTATAATGTATTCAGCCTTCTCTTTTTCTTCAACAATTTTCTCTTCCGTCTTTCACATCCGTTCTCCCCTGAACCCATTCTTCTTCATAAAAGCAACTGACATCTAATTAAATATAATCAGTCAGTCGATAATTTAGGCTATGTGGGTATTGTCAATTTAAATATGTTACCCAAGGTCAGTATGATGAGAAGATTACCCTGTTCATTCAAGCAAAATATTATTCTTTAGTGCCAGATGGAATAAAGGTTGATAAAAGTTGTTAGAGAAATTGTTTATATTACAAGAAGGTGTTATGTTTACCAAGGAAATTGTTTAGAAACTGTAGTCTGGTCTTGTGTCTGCCAATGCACAAGGAATTTTATTTGTATATGTTTCACTCCAAGAAAAAAGCAGGAAGTAATGTCTTGAATTTTATTTTTGGTCAAGCTATTGAATGTGAATTGAAAAATCTGTATATTCTCATATTTTGCTTTATGCTAGGATTTAACTTTCAGCTAAGAAATTTTGTTGTGAATGGGAACTAGACGTTTACACAACTGTGTTTTTACGGCATTTAACCATACCATGAATTTTTGTTTCTACTCAGATCAAGAGTGATGATTTCTCTTAAACATTTACTTGAAGAAATAAAAGTAGTGAACAGCTCAGTATTTGTCTATGTAATATTCATTAAAATCAAACTCATTTACAGTTGAGATTTTAAACGCTAAAGTAGTTCTATTTGTATGCATACTTGTTTCTTAAACTTTTAGTTATTGACAGTCTTAAAGTATATGCATAATAAAACAATCAAATATGATACATTTGTACACTGGGTCAAAATTTAAGTAGTGTTATGAAAAACCAGAATTTCTAGAGACTTCGTGTGGCTTTTCAAGACAATCAGAAGAAGTATACACTCTGCAGCTACGTAAGGAAGACTACCAACTATGAGGAAGTCTTGAAATAAGTTAGCTATCTTAATTCATGACACCTTATGACACCTTTTTAAAGTGGTTTGAGTGGCTTTCTATGCAGTTTATACTTGTGAGTGGTGTCCTGTCCCTTTCTGTATTTTGAATGGTGAATTTCTTTATTTTAATGGTTTGTTTCAATTTCAGTTATTGAAGTGATTGTCTTACCTACCTGTATTTTTTGATTTGCAAGTACTACGAGTTAGAAAGAGTAGCTGTTGATTGCCAGATCATACACAGACACACAGTCAGACACAAACACATAGACACAATGATACACAGACAGAGAGATGACTTAGCAGGTAAAGAAGGCACTTGCCATACCAGCTTGGTAACATGAGTTGACTCACCAAGCATCATAAAGATGGAAGGAGAGAAGTGACTTCTCGAGGCTGCCCTCTAACCTGCGCTTATATCCTCACATATACATCATGTGCACATGCACAACAATAACAAGACATTTTAAAAAAATTAAAAAATATTAGCCATAGAAGCACAGCCTCCCCAAATCTAATTCCCTCTCTTTGAAAAGGCCACCAGATCTGTTACTAAATTAAATTCTTGTGGCTTTTCCAATTTTACCTGAGCCATGAATAAAATTCTATATTCCCCACTCTTAGTTCCAGACTATGGCAGAGGCTACCATCAGATTCAAAGGCTTTAATCAAGAGTAGAAATAATAGGGCTGGAGAGATGGCTCCAAAGTTAAGAGCACTGAGTGCTCTTCCAAAAGACCAAGGTTCAGTTCCCAGCACCCACATGGCGGCTCACATCTGTCTGAAACTCCAATTCTAGAGGACCTGACACCTTCACATAGACGTACATACAGGGAAAAAGGCACACACACACACACACACAAAAAAAAACCAAAAACAAAAACAAAACTTAAGAGTAAAAGAAAGAAAAAGAGTAGAAATGAGTATGTTCTCCAAGACCTGAAGGAAAGAGATAGCGACCTTTACATAGACACAGCTTCTCTCTCCCCACTCATCTCTATGTAAGCACTTGTGTATCATGGTTGTGGAAAGACAAACTCAGGAATGGGAGTTCAGTGTGTGTGGGGGGGTCCTGCTATACCCATTAGTACTGCTGGCTCAGGGGCCCTGGCTAGACAAGAGTCCAGAAATGCTGAGTAGAAGTGACTTAATTCTCATGCTCTATATCACTTTTTTCATTTAATAACAAAAATATTATTGCATCATAATTATAGGATCTGAAAACCTGGTATCTAGGAAACAGCAGAGTTGGTTGCTGATGGATACAGCCTGTTCCATGCCACTTTCTCTTAGATAGGCTTCCTGGAACGTGCAGTGACCTTAACTTTTGCTGCATCATCCAGACTCTGCCCTTGGCATCACTGCATTCATATTGGGTTAGAAATCCATGGTAGTCTATAATCTCAACATCTACAAGGTCTCTGTTCCCAAATAAAGTCATACTGTATGTAAAATCATTCTGTACATAAAACCATACTGTGCATAAAGTCATACTGTACATAAAATCATACTGTATGACTTTGGGGGTTCAGATACCAAGGGGCATAAGTTCTATAGTTTAGAATAGAAGAATTTCTATGGAGAACTGACTTTAATATCTATTTTAAATGATAGATAAAATATCTCTTTTTAGAGGAACAATGGAGGCATGCTCATTTTTATTTCTTTTATCTTTTGAAATTCAATTCTCTCGTTTTTCTGATAGATATTTTCCTCTTAAAGATCCCCTATATTTTTCTGTGTTGTGTTATTGAAACTAACAAATTTAGTTCTGTTATCAAATTTTATGATCAGTCAGTTGGTGTTTCTTGGTTGAGAGATTTAGAAAATACTCTATTGTCTCCCTCAGAAGAAAACATGGTGGAAATAGTGGTAGCTTTGGGCTGAGTCTGAACTGGAACCAGAATTCTGCCCATGCCTTTAAGGACTACAGGGCTCTGGGCACCTTTCCAAACATTGCTCTCAGTTTTCTCATCTGTGAACTCGGGATAATCATAGCTTGCTCTCCAGATGAAGTGAGATAATTCATATATGTAGAATGTTTGATAGATGGTAGATGCTTGTACAAATATACAAAGTGCAAGAATCACATCCTGTGTAATATAATAGTATTATGGTCCTGTGGTTATCTCTATGAATGCTAGTACAAGTTTGATATCTGCTAAAAAGCAGCCAGAGTGGGGAAAAGGTTTTATTTGCAACACAGATGCAAATAGGACTCCATTTTCAAAGGACATTCCTGAATACCCCCAACTAGTGCTAACATGGGTGAATAAAACATCTTAGCGTCTGGATTCTCTGTGTTTTTTTCTCAGTCATCTCCAGCAAGACTTGCCTGTAGTGGCATCTCCATGGATGGAATGTAACTCACATTAGCAGTGTGTAGATGAAATGTGATAATAGCTCAAAGTATGCTTCTAAAACTATCATATAATAATATAAATCATCTTCCACCCTTAAATTATTCATTACATTTCAGGAACCTGAATATACTAAACCATATTAATCATTCTGTTTCAAGAACTGTAAACTAAAATCTTCACGCTTGTAAATTAAAAATTTTGGCTAATAATCTTAAAACTAAGAAAAACAATTTTTATAAATGATTAAATTATATATATATATATAATCTAGTCATATCTTTGCCTCTAAACTAAATGCCTAACTTTTTCTTTAGCTTTTTGCCTTCTCAGTGTAAACACTTAAGTTGCTTTGATTTTTTTCCTATCATAGCTTTACAGCTCATTTCCTGATGTAAAGTTCTAGTGCGTATTAGCTGTTGTTAGCAGACTACGACTCTCTACCCCTCTCCATTGTAGAAGCAGCACACTAAAAGTCACAGTGGTTTTTATAGTTTTGATTGTGTTATTCCAGTGCTCCATCCAGTACAATTCCTAGTCTGTAACTGCCTGGTTCAGAGATATCTCTGTCACAGCCCAAAGTATTGAATTATGTGATACTTCCCTTCAAACTCAGACATCTTATGACTGCTTAAAAGAAATATTCCAGACACTTTACAATAGCGCGGTTCTCAGTCTAGCACATTCCTTAGTCCGGTGTATGCTCTGGCTTTATCAAGGGACTTGGCAGTATTTCTAGGCCCTGCTACCCTCTCATGTGTTTCCCCACACAGGGCTTCAGCCAGGTTTTATCTGAGTACTTATCTGTCTTTTGTTGCTGGGGCATTAGATATCAACTGAGATTCCACATCCACTGTCTCTGCTATTGCTTCTAGAAGGAACTCATCTGTTCGTGGAAGACCAGATTTTATTAGCCAGAGTGCGTGTACATTCTTTTATAATATGACTCATGTTTGTCTAGACGTTTCTCGGGCTCTTGTTACATCTGTGTTTATTTCCTTTGTAACTTTTCATCTCCCGAGTCTAATTAATGGACTAGGCTACATAACAAAAACCCTTGTCTCAAAATAAAATAAAATAAAATAAGTGAAGGTCTGCTGAGAATATAGATCAGTTGATAGAGTGTGCTCTCTCTCTCTCTCTCTCTCTCTCTCTCTCTCTCTGTCTGTCTCTCTCTCTCTCTGTCTCTCTCTCTCTGCCTCTCTCTGTCTCTCTTTGTCTCTCTCTCTCTAATTGTGCCTCTCAGGCTAATTAACTGTATAGAACTGGCTGTGCAGTTGAGGATGACATTGAAATTCCTCTGGTGATAGGGTTACAGATGTGCTCAGGTGATCAGGCGCTGGTTATCACATCCAGTGCTCAGTGCTTATGTGTATTTAAGAAACCACACTCCTGCAGGGCATGGAGGTGCACACTTTTAATCCCTGCACTTGGAGGCAGAGTCAGGTGGACCTCTGAGAGTTCTAGGCCAGCCTGTTCTTCATCATGAGTATCAGGACAACGAGGACTGTTACATAGAAAAAAACTGCTTAAAAACCCACCCACGAGAGAGAGAGAGAGAGAGAGAGAGAGAGAGAGAGAGAGAACTCTATCAACTGAGCTATATTCTCAGCGGATCTTCACTTATTATTATTATTTTTTTTGAGACAAGGGTTTTTGTTATGTAGCCTAGTCCATTCTTAATTTTACTAACCTTAGGCTGGTCTCAAATTTATAGTAATCCTCCTGCCTCAGCCTCTTGGATAATGAGATCGCACAATTATACCTGATTGCAAAGTGTAGTATGGAATGACTCTGCTCAGTTTTTGTCATCAACTCATAAGGATTTCTCTTCCATTTTTTAAATTAAATGTTCAAGGACTGAAATATTTTTGAACCACCTTTTATATATCAATAACTACTTAAAATAGCATCTAAAATTGTTAGTTTTAGCTTACTGGAACATTCTTTCAATCTTTCTTATAGTGTGTTTTTTTTTCAGTGTCTATACATACTAATTCATTTTATTAAAATAGAAAATATTAACTGAATTGGAATAAAGCTATAACCAAAAGGCTGACTCCACCATTTGGATGGAAATGGCTCTCAGAGTGCACTATTTACCCACTCCTAGCTTTTCATAACTTCATGGGCCAGATGCTCATGTTCAAGCACAGCCTGGTTCAAGTCTGTAAGAACAGATTTACTTTTTCCAAAAGGATATGCTCTGTGTGGTTCAGGTGGCCAGCCCACACAGGGAGCCCTTAACATTTCACAGAGGTTATGAAGCTGCCACACTTTAGTGGTCTCTGAGCCAATGCCATTCATGCCACTTTGCTCTGGACTGCAAACAGCAATAGAAAGCCCTAACACCACACAACTCTTCTTGTGGTTTTAGAAAGGAAGGAGGCATGGAGTTACTCTCAGTTCTTTATTCATGTCTGGAACATGAATAAACCTTGAGAAAGTGAGACTGTGGCAGAGACTTGGTATTTCCGTCGTAGCTCTTTGATAGTACCCTAGATAGGCAACTGTCATACTTGAGAAAAACTTGTAATAATCTGAATTCACTACATATCAGTTATCAAAGTCATGATAAAGAAAGGATAGTATTTATAGGCACTTCTGTTACTCAAGCACTAGAGAAACAATTCTCATATACATATGAGACATGCACACACACTCACCCCCCCACACACACAGACACACTCATCTGGTTATCCATTTGTTCATTCAACCATAGTTTGAGCAGTTCAATTACTCTGATGCTACTGTACAGTTACACAAATAACTCCCCGAGACTTATATTTTAATATTAAAATAGTCTTACTCCATTTATCTTCTTAAAGATGAAACAATGACATGAGAGATCACAGGCCCGGAAAGATAAATGTTTTGATTAGGGTTGCACAACTAATGAAGAGGAAGCACTGTGTTCCAGCTCACACAGAGTGTGCAGATCATTGCTCACTATATGTCCTGTCATCACTACAGGAAAAAAATAAAATTGTCTTGTATTCACAAAAGTCAAGTATTAATAATTGATAGAATGAGAACACTAAGTCTCTGAAGTTTACAACAGATTGCATCAAATTTCTAAAAAGTAATTCTGCAAGGAGTTCCAACCATACATTTCCATATTACAAAAGAATTATTGAACCAAAACTTTCTGTTTGTGCAAATGAGAGGCTTGTCATTGAGTCTCAGGACAAATGTGCATTAAGCTAATCACATATGTCATATAATTTAGATGATAGATGATTCCACAAATGAGCAAATCAACAGACATTTCAGAGGCACTAGGTAGGTACTACTGAAATAAAATTCTGTAGAGAAATACAAATCTGCAAAAATTGCTTCCTGAAGCTTCATTTAATGAAAACTCAAGATTTTACACCCCCAACTATGGTTCCTCATTCTTTTAATATACAAGCTCCAGCCATGAAGCTGTGTTTTGCTCTATCTTTAATTCTTACTTCATTAAACACAAGCTGCCCAGTGTGATTTTATTCTATTTGCCTTTTAGCTTCTGCCTTTTCTTGAGGTTCTCATGCAAAGAGTTCCAAAATTATGATAATGTAAGCCTTTCTCTTGGACAAAATAAACACAGTTGCCTCATCCTTAAACATGATCAATGAGCAATGCTAAATGCAACACATCAACTGTTCCCGAGAAACCTGCCATGGAGGGTGTGTGGATATTTAGCAGATAGACTTGTACAAGACAAATAACGTGAAATAAGAGACACCTACATTAATATAGTGAAGCATTTTCTATCTTAAAAATGGTATAGAGATTTAAGCTTCCTAATTTGTTATTCTCTGAATGGAAAGTAGTGTGTGGATCTTAATGACTATTTTTAATTTAAGAAAATTTGTCTTAGGAAAATGATCCATCTGTTTATTGATATAATCATTTGCAAAGCCAAGGAGGTCACATCATGTCAAAACCCATATCTAAGTTGGTTTAAACTTAGAGTAACCTAAATAGTGTGTCAAATTGGACTACTGTAACTATAAAAGTATATCATATAGGTTTACAAAAACAAACTCTTCTAGGATTTTACATTTTTTAAGAAATATTGGTTTTAAAGGAAAAAATTGAAGAGTAGGCAACCTATTGGAATTTCAAAATGCGTTTAACATTTGTTTATAATGCCACATCATTATGCTAGATTTAAGTTGTCAAACTAAGTTGATAACATACATTAAGTATAGGAATGTATACAGCAAGAGGCCTGGTGCCAAATAAGGCAAACAGAGGACCCTTGTCTGAGGGCTATACATTCTAAAGTTAAAAGTGTGGTGATATTTTGAGGGCAAAGTTTGCTCTTTGCAATGAAATTATTATTTTTTTTTAGTGCTTTGTACTCTCACAGTGTGACAGACAGAATGGATGCATCTTGCAAAGTGTTTCTGCATAATTATCTGTCTACAATATCAGCACTGCAAATGTGGCTATTGTCCACCTACACTGAGTGCTACCTTGAAGAAATAATTCTCTGGATAAAGTGTGGGTCTTTATCCTTTCTCTTTACACTGCTTATCTTTCTGCTGCTGAATATAAAGAAACTATTTGCACCTTTATCCTCAGTCTGGGTTAAAGAAATGAATTGAAGCAAATGACATATGTAATAGCATCTTATTTAAGGTCCTCAGGATGTTTCTTTCATTTACTTTAATATCCAGGGATAAGTCAGTTGGATTTATGAAGGCATATGCCATGTGACTATCATCGTAGAGTAGAAAATACAATAATGGCCCCTACTGCAAGATGTTTATAAGTTTCTTTCAGAGATAATTCCTGAAATAGCAGTGTGAAAATTTAAGTAACAAATACAAGAACAAAGAAGAACAGTGAGCAGATTGAATGAAGAGGCTTTGGCTGATCTTTTGATGACGAATACTTCTTCGTGGTGTAGAATTTGTGTTAATAGAAGCTATTGTCACTGAGACAGCCTGAGGTTATAATCCCAGAAGTTATTTACCACCACACCGAAGAACTAATTGATTTCTAGTTTTCTCTTTTCTTTCTTAAAAAAGAGATAGCAATATTCAAAAACTATAGTATGTACTAAATGGAAAAATACATATAGACTGCAGCAACAATCTCTTAAATTTAAATAGATACTATTTTCTAATATCCCCCATTTATTTCATGTGACTGTATAATCAAATATATTATAGCCAATGATTCACTGGTCAACTCATCTAGCTGAAATGGAAAGTTGAAAGTTTAGTGAGAAACCCTGTCTGAAAACAAAATTGAAAAGACAGAGAGTGATAGACGAATATTCCCAATATTGACCTCTAACCTCTATATCTAACCATGCAAGTGAGCTCTCAAAAAAAAGTCATACAGGAATATATGTGTATATATATATATATATATCACAATCAACAAAAGAATAGATGTATTTTCGATGATCTCTAATGGAAAATCAGGATTCGTTTTATGAATATGCACAATTGTTGAAGACAGGCTCTGTAGTAGTGTGACACCCCTGTGTTAGTGTAGGTGGATCTTTCCACTCTCTTCTTGTAAATAGAATGTGGTAAAAGAATGTCAATCATGCTGGACAAATGCCCCACACTACACTTAACCCCTAGCTCCATCTTGTGTTTCTTATTTTGAGATATTGCAAAAGTCCTCAGACTGGCTTTGAATTCTCTCTATAGCCTAGGCAGACCTTAGAAACTGAATTGGAAAAAGAATAGGAAATCCTCTTGCTCCAGCTTCCTGAGTGTCTGGGATCTTTTGGTAGATGCTTTGAGGAGCAATTTGTGAACAAAATTCTAATGCAAACAGGCAGAGAAGTCTTAAGAGCTGCCAAGAGCCTGGCAATCTTGTCTACTTCCGATATCCAGAAGGATAACTACGTGTTTTTCTTTGGGTTCACCTTCCTATTTAGCTTCTCTATTATCACGAATTATTGAGGGTGGGGGCAGCGTAGATGGGGAGAGAGAAGGGAGAAGGGGTGGAAGGGGAGAGCTTGTGGGGTTGGAACGGTTGAGATAGAGGAAGGGTAGTTATGGGAGCAGGGAAGTAGATATCTTAATTAAGGGACCCATTTTAGGGTT
>LOEQ01001794.1:204571-219564 GCA_001685075.1 Bramus lutescens
GAGAGAGAGAGAGAGAGAGAGAGAGAGAGAGACTCCCACATGCATGTGTATGTAACCCAGGAGTCAGTTCTTTATTTCCACCTTGTGGGTCCTAGGAATTAAACTCAGATCATCAGACTTTGTCCCTCTGAGGCATCTCAGCAGCTCACAGTCACTACTTGTAAGAAGCTTATTATCTCTTTTATATGGCCAGTATCGTCTTCTGCCAGTCTTGCTCCTGCATCCATTTTTTAAATGATTTAGTTTTATTTTATATGTTTTGGTGTTTTGCCTGTATATATGTCTGTATCAGGGTATCAAATTGCTGGATGTCAAATCTCCTGGAGTTGGAATACAGACAATTGTGAGCTACTGTGTTGGTGCTGGGAATTGAACCTGGGTCCTCTGGGAGAGCAGATCCTAGATCCTAGCTGAGCCATGTTTAGGCCCCTTGTTCCTCTATTACACTCCGATGATTCCTGTTTTTTACCTCTGTGGGAAAATTGTTGCAAACATTAAAAGAATTTCACTAATGACTGTGAATACAGATCAGAATTGTTAATCTTCATTATCTTCTTGACTGGACTTAAAACAACCTTGGAAATATGTTGTTTGGCATGTACATGAGAGTATTTGCAGACTGATTTAACTGAAAAGGGAAGACACACCTTTAAAGTGGGTGGCACACATCCATGGACTGGATTCCTGGACTGAATTATGAGTGGAGTACCACCATTCATCTCTCTCTCTGCTTCTTGACTGTGGTCACAATGTGTCAGCTACTTCACACTCATGCCACCACGCCTCCCTCACCATGATGCAGTTTGTCCTCTTACACTGTGAGCCAAAACAAACTCTTCCTTAAGATGCTTTTTTTTAGGTGTTTCGCCATAGAATGAGAGAGAACATATCCAGTACACACCTATAAACCCACCTTTGTCAATGTTTTGCACTCTGCCTTTATTCTGACCATAGGTCAGGACTCCTTGTACCTCTCTAAGGCAAAAACCACTATTCAACAAGTAGATTTTTCAGAAAAGGGTCAGATGGAAAGCATTTTAGTCTTCATGGGCCATACAGATTTGCTTGCATCTATTCAAGTCTGTCACTGAGCCATGAGAACAGACATAGAAATAGAACAGATGGGTACAGCTGTGTTCCAATTTACAAAAGGCTCATGAATAGGCAGACATGCCCTATGACCTATGGTTGCTAAACCTAACTCTAGAGCTGTGATCTGACACTTGTTCCCACTCTTCCCTCTCTGAGTAAGAACATATCTCCAGCAACTATTTCTTCCCTAAGTTATTATACAAAAATGCAAGCATCCTTCTACCTTTCAAAGGCATGGCTTTTCTGTAGCTGTTCTCCTCAAATTACTTTGTTATTTTCTCTTCCTCATTTCACTATTTTTATTATCGAAAGTTTCTTCTGATCTTTTCCCAACATCCCCTCCCAAAGCTCTAGCTGTCACCATTCCAATAAATGACTTAAGGACTTAAGTTCATCAATGACCAACCACACATTATTAAATCCAGTGAAAAATTTCAATCTTCATTTGTAACTAGTCTTAGGTAAGTGTAGTTTTCTCACCCCCACCCATCAAAAGAGCCTCTATTTGCAGCAGATGGAGACCATGACAAAAATCCACAACTGACTAGAAGTGCGTATCTCCATGTGAAACATTTACAATGCAGGTTCTAACCCTAGGACTTAGGGAACATCTCAGAGTAGGGAACCGAAAGACTTCAAAAGCTAGAGAGCCAGGGTGTCTGTTGTGAGATTGTGTCTTCTACATATGGCAGTGACGGTGCATCCACGTATTTTGCAATATCATTATATAACACAAATATGTGCAATGACAGCCCCAGTTAATATAGCAATGTGGTTTGGGGAGATCTTACAAAGAACTACTCTTAGACAAAGAGGTACTTGCAAACAATGGCTATTGAGAGAGGAGGAGTTAGCCTTCTCTAATGAAGATGCTTGTGAGGTCATCCAGTTTCAAATGGTCAAATCTGAATACATACGCACAAGAACAATATTAATTGGACTCAGTAGGTTGTGTTATATAGACATTCTCTCTCTGTGTGTATATATATATGTGTGTGTGTGTGTGTGTGTACAGATACGTAACGATAATTAAAGATGAGGTCATGAATTTAAAAGGGAGTTGTGAGGCCACAGGAGGAGTTGGAACAGGGAGAAGATGGGGTTAAAGTAATGTAAATACAAACCTTACGTAGGAAATTAAAAAATATATATTGTACAAAATTCTTAAAGCACTACAAAAAGAAAACAACAAAAACCTAAGCTAATGTATTTATAAATTCACGCTTCCATATTAAAATCACAAAAAAGAGACTAGAAGTGATTACTATCAATGTCAAAATAGCACTCGTTATAGCTGACTGGAGATCTCTGTGATTCTAAAGGGATATGGAAGGATTCTGAAAATGAATTCAGCATCCCATTTCTTCACTGAGCCACATTGTTGTTCTATGTAATAAATTGTGTGTGTCTTTTGGTTTTCTGTATCTACAGTTCAGCTTAAGAGGACAGAGTGTGAACACTGTTCTGGGACTGTGTATCAAATTATGAAAAGCAAATAGGAAATCCCTCTGTAGTGAGAACATTCTCAGTGTCATGGATATTTAAAATAGAGATATGACCATTTAAAATTGTGCAAATATTCCTTTTCGACATAAGAAAAATGTCTTGTGGTTAACCATTCTGTGGAGATTGCTTTTATTAGTGGAAATGCAAGCAGGAGTTCCCATCATGCCCTTTCTGCTCGTTCCTTTTACCATGATAATGAGCTCTTGGGAGACACTTGAATCTTACAGTAGATTACACTTGAAGGAATATTATTCAAGAAGATGTAAGGCAGAAGGGCTATTTAAAAGGGAGTGCTAGCGTGCCTACGAAGCCTGTAATCATTCTCAGCAGATAGCTGATTATTTGGCTGGAATCTTTGACAGACACATTTCTCCAAAGTTGCTTGGTGAAGACGGACTTCAAGCATGACAAAGAACAGCAAGTGGTAGAGAAACAGTTAACTCTCGAGCTTTTATCATTACTTTAATATTGCCAGGAAGCACATGAACGACTCCCAGAGCTGAGTAGATATTCTAAAAAGGAAAGAAAAGAAAAGCCAGATTTCATTGATGTAAATTACAAGTCTTTCATCAGAGGAGAAAAAAAAAGGTGAGCGCACAAAGCAAGATAATACAATTAATTTTCATTTCAAATCCTCTGGGACAGAGTACCATTTTCTTGATTACAAAGATACGTGGTCACGATTTTAAGGAGCCAAGAGAGTCCACAATGCTTCAATAGGAAAATGTGAATTATTCTGTCACAAGTAGGTCCCTTAGTGAGTGCTAAACTCTACAGAAACTGTCTTCAGGCTGGAAAAACACAATCAGTGTTATAACACTGGGTTTGGTTTGGCATTTGGTACATTTCTCATGAGAAAATGTAAAACTTATAACTTAGTGATACTTTTAATGAGCAATTGTTTATGAAGCTTGTTTCATACTTATTTCACGGAGTAGCAAAATTGTACTGAGTTTAAAACAGTGTGAGGAAAGGCTGATTGCAAAGTGGATGGATGTAGTCAACTTCCTCAGCTGCTTCTAATGCAATCCCTTTCAATTAAACAAGACACATAGCTCTGTGTATAAGTCAGGCCATATTCCCCAACTTCTGGGCTCATATACATTACTACCAATCAGCAATGATTTATGGATTGTATTTACTCATTTTCACCATTCTTTGTATTTATTTATACGGACCTACATTGCTAACCCTCCTTTGACCAGCATCCCTTTAAATGAATGTTCCCTTTATGGTCTTCATATGATCCCTTGCTAGTCATCTTTTCAGAGTATGGCTATTTATGACTACTGAGTATTTCCTATAGCTCTTAAACTGATTTCAACATTGTACATGTGTGTTGTATGTGTTTTTATGAGTCTGTACATGTGCAGGTGCATACACCTGTACGTGTACGCATAGAAGGCAGGAGTTTAGTCTGGGTATCTTCATCTCTCCACCTTATCTTCAACACAGGTTTCGACACAAGACTTCACTGAACCAAGATTTCATGATTTTGGCTAGACAGGCTGGTGAGTGCATCCTTCAGATCTCCTTCCCTCTTCATAACCACACTGTTATATGTTCAAATGTACACCATCATCTGTATAATAGTTTAATCATCATCACCATGTTGAACTTTGCAGATATGCTCTTCCATTTCTTCAGAAGGTTTGGCTTTAATTAATTGATGTTTAATGTGTTTTAAACTGCACTAATTCACATTTGATACTTCTTTTTCATGTTGGTTTTATTCTTTAATTTTTGAATTTCTACATAGTAATCATGAATCTCACTGGCAATTTCTAATTTAATTCCTATGACTAATATAGGCCATATTATTTGGGGTAGAAGAGATGCCTCAGTAGCCAGGAGGGAATACTTTACTTGCAAAAGACCTGAGTTTGGCTCCCTGCACCCATATCAGGCTTCTCACAACCACCTGTAGCACCAGTTCCAGGGGACTCTGAAGCTTCTGGCCCTTCAAGGCTACTTGCTTCCATGTGTACACAACCCACATACATAATTAATAATTTAATAATCATTATTTTAAATGTTATTTCAAACTATGTCTATATCTATTTAATGTTTAAAATATCATTTTAAATATTATTTTAAATAATATTTTAACCTCCATCGTGTTCCACTAGTGTCACATGATCTCACTGCATTTTTAATTCATGGATTTATATTATTTTTATGGACACTTCCTTTCAATGTATATCCTATATATGTCTTTAGAAAAATTTCCTTATGAGATTTAATATTTTATTAAATTATTTACTTAATGATATGGCAATTTCTCTCCTTATAAGAGTTAATATTTTCTTAATTAATTAAATAACTTAATAATATGTTAATTTCTAAGCTGGTTAATCTTATCCTATTATTGACCAATTGTAACCATATCCATTAACTTTAACCTAACCTCTCTGGTTTCGAGGTTCCATCGTATTCTATGCAGAAGAGTTTTCTCAAATGTTTTTTACTGAAAGGGTATTTGGCTTTTCCAACTACCTCTTAAATAAGTCACGAAACTGGCCGAAGAAACTTCAGAGCGCCCGTCTGTTCTCAAAGACATGCTGTGCTTTGCAATCCTAATGCTCTGCTCAGAACTGCTTCCCTTTCAACAACTGGAAAACTCATTCATCCATTCTCTCCAAAGATGTCTCCTTCCAAGGATGTTTCTAAACTTAAACGTGAAAGCTTGCAAATCAATAAGATTCTTGCTAATACCCACTTCCTGACATGCTCAAATTTTAGTCTTCGCTCCTTCCTGCTCTCTGCATTCTACTGGAACTTTGGGGATAGATTAGCCAGAAAGTCTTTTCTTTGACACCAAGACATTTGCCTGTCATTTGCCACCAAAGTTCTGATGCAAGAGTTCTATTTGTAAAGGAAAGAAGTTAGCCCACACATGTTAGTTTGACAGCTGTGATTCTAAAAGCACTGAGGAAGCTGATTTCAACGTTTTCCAATACATATATTTGAAACGTTAATATTTGTTATTTTTGGTGTGTGTGTTTGTTAATGAGTGAAAAGTCAAATAATTGTGCCATGATAGCCCATTGCCTTTACTTAGGATCCTTGCTTAAAACCTAGTTGTTGTGGCTGAAGAAGTGGCTTAGTGTTGCCAATCATTGTTGGTTTCAGCCACAGAATGGCATGTATCTCCTTCCACTTGAAGTCATAAGTTCACCAGAAGTGCAAGAACTAATAAACGTTAAATTAAAGGCAGCTATATTTTAACTGAATTACATTGTTAACCTTAGGTTGTTGTAATTTTATAACTCATGAAAACATGGAGTTATGGAAATACAAGATGTAATATACACACTTAAGTGTAATAAAATTGGTCTAAATCTGTTTTGCATATTACTGCATGTATTTGCTAACACTGTACTTATGTATTACAACTAGATATTATAAATTTCTTTGAAGAGAAGAGAAAGAGTGAGAAAATTGAATGTTTGTCAAACAATTAGATTATTGGACAAGATATTAAAAACTGAAAATATAAGAACCTAGAATGTTGCTCCAGTCATTATCCTGTGATAGCTTTCACCCAGGTAGGCAATAAGTTAGTACTTAGGTGCTGAATAAGTAGTATAAATCCCAATCTCATTTATTTTAAGGAAGAATAATACAATTAGCTTTCACATAGATTTAAAATTATTAGTGTTTATGTACTTAGTATTTGACATTTAATTAAAAGCAAAGCAATAGAAATTAATGTGTAGGTTACTAGAATATGATATTCATTGTTTTCTTAGCTTTTATTTCCTAGTTAGATTTAGTATCATCTCTGTGTGAATTCACAGACTATAATGGCTGTGTGATTGACTCAGATCTATGTGATCACTCTAAATGGCTATGTGAGCCATCAAGAAAAATAATAGATGAAATCTTACAATCTCAGTCTCAGGACATCTATAGTTTCATTTCCCAGTATGATGGAGACAGTGCCTGTTCCCCAGGACAGTGCCATAGGAAGCCTTTCATCCACCACACAAACTTTGATACTGGCTGAGATTATGGACAACACTGAAAGAATGTAATCAATATGCAGGCAGAACATACATTTAAAAAATATGATCTCAGTTGATGTGGCCACTCTCTAGAGAGATTTATAAAAGAGAACAAAGGGAATAGTTCTTAGCATTCAAAAGTGTAGTTCACTTTCTCTAGGCTGACCCTGCCTGCTCTTGTGTTTGATTTTAATGCTTCTCAAAGGATGAACATCCAAAAGTGACAGAAAGACAGTGGATGTGATGATGACAATATGTGCAATCCTGTTCAGTACATGATTATACTCTCTGAGGGTCTACTGTGTGTACCATGCAGTTCTTTCTTTGCTATGGATAATGGTAGATATACAGGGTAATAAGTATAAGGATAAAGATACTATTTCTCCTTTCTGATATAGATGGCAAAGGATTCTGTGCAAATGTTTTCCAACAGCGTTTCACAGATATCCTTGTTTCAAATATAGATTCATTGTTCTTAGGTTGCTTTGTTCATTTTGTCTTTTAGAACAAAGGATGTCTTTTAGATAGATACATAGATAGATAGATAGTGTTTTTTGAACAAAAGCAATTGCAATGGAGAATCTTCCTGTTTTGAGACTGGGTCTTTCAATTTGGAGCCCAGGCTAGCTAAAACTTGCACCATATCCAAGACTTTCCCTGAATTTTTAACAGTTCTCCTGCCATAGTCTACCAAAGTTTGAATTACAGATATAGTAATCATGCCTAGGTGAACAAGAATATTTTTCAAAGTTCAAAGCTTGTATGCTTCTGTTTTAGGTTGACATTGAAAAAAGTGTAGCTTTTGTTATTTTTTAATTAGCCATTGATTAACATGGAGGTAGGTTAGTTCAAATAAGAACATTCATTTTCAAATATAAAAATGGTAAGACACAACACTTAAACATTTCGTAATCTTTTTCTATAAGTAAAGTCACACATGTTAGAATAGAACAGTCAGTTTTGAAGGTTCTTCAGGCAATACTGATGTGGGATGTCCTGTATACGTGCTACTTTTATTGGTTGATGAATAAAGCTGTTTCAGTCAATGACTAGAATAAATCCAGGNAGAGAGAGAGAGAGAGAGAGAGAGTAAACAGAGTCAAGCAGATGCCAGCCAGTCACTGAGGAAACAAGGTATGTAGGAAATGCGGTAACACCACAGCAATTTGGCAATACATAGACTAATAGAAATGGGTTAATTTAAGATGTAAGAGCTAGCTAGAAAGATGCTTGAGCCATCTGCCAAACAGTGTTGTAGATAATATAGTTTCTGTGTGATTATCTGGGCCTGGGCAGTGAGGAAACAAAAGTGTAGTCTCTGTTTACAAATGGTATACTTCTGTGTTTTTCTTTGGGACAAAAGAGTTGTGGGACCAGGCAGGATTGCCACTTTTGTTTACAAATAGCATTCAAATGTTTGGCAAAATTTTCCATATAAAATCTGAGAAAGCTTTAAAAAAATAATTCTAGACAGAGAAGAATAGAGTCAAGTACAGCTTCTTAGTAACTTTTTTCTTTGGTAGGTTCTATTTGTTGGAGGTAAGCAGAGGCATGGCTCCTTTAAGAGTGCCTTCCTGACTCATCATTAGTTGCAATAACCTTGCAATTCTTTTAAAAGATTCTGCCACCAAACAATTGTGCTTATAAGCATCCAGTGGCAGACTTCTTGGTGGTGGCATGGACCTAGAAAATCCACAGAGTTGTGGCAATAAACAAGGCTCCTGCCTGTTTCTTTGCCATGAAGATAGACTCTCAGAAAGCTAAGGGATGGGACAGAGCAAACTGTCAAAGCCACAGATTTAATCCTAGCCATATTGTTTAGCAGATTAAAGACTTATATGGTCAGAAAAAGTACTTACACACATACATACACACACACATACACACACAAACACAGTAAAGACAGATTCAAATTGAAAAAAAGCATCTAGATGTTTATAGCATGTTTAAAATATATGCAGGTTTGGAAGAGAAAAGAAGAAGGATAGAGAAAGTCTTTAAATAAAGAAATAGAGGAGCTAGGTGTGGTGGAACACACCTTTAACCCCAACACTTGGGAGACAGAGGCAGGAGGATCTCTGTGAGTTCACGGACAGTCTGGTCTACAGATCCAGGACATCCAAGGATACACAGAGAAACCCTATGTCAAATAACCAAAAATTAGAAAATAAAAGTAAAAGAAATAGAGTTAAAAAGGCAACTTAAAAATGGAAAATACACAAAAAGCCTGGATTATTTATATTATTGTATTTTCTTTCAATTTTTTGACTGTGAATGAGCTAACTACAGAGAGACTTTTCATTGTATGTGCTACTAAACCAGTATATATATTTTAAAGGTGTCTTGACTGCAAAATTTAAGTCTAAGGACATGTTACTTTGGAAAAGAGGTTCTACTTTTGTTTCCTCAGAGGATAGAAAGCTGTGGATCCCTTACCGACTAATATGGTTTGATGAAACAAGACCCCTGAAGTGATGGCCCAGGTGGTCCAAAATCCATGACAACTTCAGAACTGCAGGTGAGATGGATCAACCACACAGGACATCCCATGAAAGACCTGATTAACAGCACCCTCAATCAGCAGGAAGTAGTCTAAAACCTATGCCCAAATTCCCAAATCTTGTTTATAAATGTTGGCTTTGATTTAAAGGAGGTTGATTATAAATGATTAATGGTCATAGTCAAGGTCTTTCACAAAAAGGGGAGATATCATATACAAATGAATTCTACATTGATATGTACTTTGGTTTATTGATACAAACCTAAACCCAATTTCATTATATGTATATTTCTCCTCTTGTTTAAGGTATTATATTTATCCAGCTCATTTAAAAATGTAATGTATAATTAAAATTGTGGATTAATAAGTAGTAATCTTTAATATTCAAATTTGTAGGCATGTTAGTTAGGTTTTCTAGGTGTACAGAGATATATTTCAGATGGACAAGTATTCTTCAAACCTTTCAAAGACCTACAGAATACGGCATTTAAAATGTTTTAAAAATTTAGACTTTTCTCAACAGTGAAGCATGTCTGCTTCTGGCAGTATCAATTATGTCAGAGAGGTTGATGGGTATTGTAGAAACTCATTGTGCAATTTGCCTTCAATGTGACAAGGCTAGCCATTGGGACAAGAAACTGCTTTTGCCTGGACTGTTTGAAGGTATGCTATATGAACTGAATATGTAGGACCCACAGAAAAGTGACTGCTGAACTTTCCAAAAGATGGGATGGTCCTTCAGGGTTCCTGTTTCACAGAAGAAACTGCCAGGCATTCTGCAGGACACAGAAGAAAGCAACTGATCAGCTTTGCCAGTACAAACCAGAATAGATATTCAAATTTCCTGCTTCATTGAAAAGTCTGGAAGATATTATGGGACTATAGGCTATAAAAAGAACTTTATGTTACAAAAGAACTTTGGGTGAATGTCCAGGCAATGAGATGTCGCTATCATTTCTAGAATTTTGGAAGTTGCCTACAATGTATTTCCTGTTTACTTAGGTAGTAATATATCATTCTGGGACCTTTGATGGAGTTGAAAACTACATAGTTATAATCTTCCTTCGTAATGATAAAAGATAAATTAGATATAAGAATTTAGGCTTACAAAGATAGAATAGATGATAGAGTATTTTCCTCGTTTTGTCAAAATTAATGGACTAAATATTATAATTCTTGCTCGATAGCTGTTTTATATAAGTAGTTTTACTATGTTAAAGTTAAAACCTTTCTTTTTGGTTAGATAGAAAAGGGGAGATGATGTGGGATGTCCTTCTGCATATGTGTTGTTCCGATTGGTTGATGAATAAAGCTATTTTGGTCAATGGCTTAGCAGAGTGAAGCCAGGCGGGAAATTGGAAGAGATATAGAGAGAGTAGGCAGGGTCAAAGAGATAACAGTCAGCCATTGAGGAAACAAGATATAAAGAAAATGAGGTAATGCCTCGACCATGTAGTAATACATAGACTAATAGAAAGGAGTTAATTTAAGATATAAGTGTCAGCTAGAAATACGACTGAGCCATCGGCCAAACAGTGTTGTAATTAATACAGTTTCTGTGTGATTTTGGTTTGGGCAGTCGGGAAACTAAAGTGAAGTCTCTGTTCATAAATGTTGCCTCTGAGTTTCTTTGGGAATGAGGACAGAAACTTCTGTTCACACAATACAAATACATGTTAGTGTGGAAAGCAATGAGAAACTCTCACACATTCAGAAAGTTTACTAGTAACCAAGGAGGTGTTCTGCTTTGGCAGGCACACTCTGTGGACTCCATTTTAGTCGTTTGAATAAGGTTTCTGTTAACTTTACAGGCATATTCACAATCAGCAGCATGTCCATGTTAAATGTTTGTGCAGGAAAATCTCCTAAATAAAGGAAAATCTATGGCTTAAGGACATTACAGTTTTCCTGGAAGATCATTTCAGACTCAGAAGGATTTCTCCACAAACTCTGGAATTATCTAAAGCCATATTGGAGGTTAGAAGAATTTACTCCACGGTATTGTTCCAGGGAGTACAATATTAATAACAAGGCAGAATCTCTACATTTTCATGCTTCTCTCATAACCTAAAATCATAAATTCAAGATGAGAGAAATAAAAAGGGAATTTTGAACAAGCAGTGTTATTAGAAGCATTTGTTTTGTTATTTGTGCTTTTCAAGAGAAAAGATGCACAATGGCTAGGGCTATCCTTTGTTGTAACCCTAATGTAACCTTTCCATGCCTTAGCTCTCTATGTTTATAACTGGATAATAACATCAATTTAATAGTGTCAGTTTGAGATTGAATATATTTCTACTTATAGAGAATGTATATCTTGTGTGTGGTGGTGGGACATGCTTGTAACTTCAGAACTCTGGAATCTGAGGCAGAGGCAATGATGAGTTTGAGTTTAGCCTGTATTACATGGTGAGTATCAGGATACCCAGGGCCACAGAACTAAACCTTGTCTAAAAATACCAAAAACAGCAATAGCAGCTACAGAAATCTTAAAATTGTGCATACACTATGTAAATATTACTTAAGTAAAACAAATAAATGATCATTTGAAATTTATATGCAAATACTAAAATATACATTATACTTTGTATTACTTTTCTTTATATTATAGATGATCTCATAAGTGCAAATTGTTTTCCTTAAGATAACATGAAATAGATATTATGATAATAAATGAATATTAATATTTCCTCATAAATATCAATCTCAGCAATGCATTTACTAAACAAAGGAAGATCCAAATTTATCATGAAAATGGTACAAATACCGATGCAGAAGTACAATTATATTCGTGAAACACTTGAAATGCAGTGTAATTCTGAGTTTTATTTGCTTTCACGGTACATCAGGGCTTATTGGTAGGGCAGAAGTGAAAAACATATATGATGTTTGTAGAGAGCCAATGCTGACGGGACATTTACACAGACTGGAATAATGAGGAGCAAATGGTGGACTGTCTAAGAAAAATGAGTGTGTGAGATGTGTGGAGAATAGTCTAGCGTTGGGACATCTGAAGCAGTATACGAGGCAGCAAGCGAATTCCTTTGTCTCCAAAAGCATCCAGACAAAAAGCTTCATTAGATAATACTGTGAAGAAGGATTCATATTTTGGATAGATTATCAGAGAAGATGATTTTAAAATAATTTAATTCATGAATGGATGTGACATACATTTTTATAATGTAAATAGGAAAGTTCTTTAGAATCCTTTTTATTATTAAAATACTTGATTGACAAAGATTGAATATATTCAAAGTAGAAAATGTGATAATTTGATTAGTTTCTGAACTGTGTCCTGATTACCATAATCAAATTGATTCTCAGAGCCTCCACATTCCTGCTGCATGTAGAGTTTTTCAGAGTTTTTCTGTCCTCCAACTGAAGTACCTCCTTCCCCAAACCCAGTTACCACAGTTCAACTCAGAACTTCTAAGTTGTTGGATTTAAAAACCCTTCTCATATCAGGATTCCACAAAATACGTTAATGTCAAAGTAAAATCATTAAAGCAAAACAATGGAGGATTATTTTTCACCCAGTTTCTAAAAACAATGTCCCATGGACACAAATATTTGTATATATAGAGCCTAGGCATACACACAAATTTGTGGCTAGATATACAGAATGGGTTATGCATATAAAGTGTGTTATTAGTGAATGCAATGTTATGGTTAGGCAGAAGATATTTTAATAATTAGCACACACATTTTTGTTATATTTCCCTTCTGTAAATAAAAGTTTGAATTCTTACATGAATTACATTTTCAGGCAAAGAAGAACACAACTAATTGACAAACCATTTAATAAAGAGAGTGTCTTAAATTTCAACATATATTTTATCTGGCATGAGTCATGTAGGCTTGGAATTTAAAGTAAAAAGTCAGAAGGCTTAAAGCATCACGTGGAAAGTGTATCAGACACTGAAAGTTTTGTCTTTGTTTCAGGGTCCTACAGTCTGTAATATTTTGCTCTGTGTAGTGACCCCAGATGGCCTTGGAAAATAGATGGGGGATAATATTCTAGAGTTTGGCGAGTGGTACATAATGAGTGCTTTTGGTTATTAGTGATGAACTGTAATTTCTGTTATTATTAATTTTGGTTATTAGTGATGAACTGTAAGTACTGGGGAATAACTCGGTATGCAATTTCTGTGAGGAATCCAATAAAGGAAGACTACATATCTCTGTGATTCTATGTAGACATCATCCCAAAACAAAGGAAAATATGTGTTCTAACCAGATTGTAATACACTCACACCCTCCCACACATACACACGCATAATAGACCAATACATTAATAAGTGTTAATAAATTCCTTAATTTGAGAACAGGAGAATTCTGGGAAGAGGAAGTCCATAGTCCTGACCCAGCCAAAGAAGAAACAGGATGTGACTACCTCACTGAGTAAGGTACCGAGCCATGTGGCTAGCATAGATAAGAATAATTGGCTAATATAAGTTATAAGAGTTAATAAAAAGCCTGAGCTAATGGGCCAATCAGTTTGTAACTAATGTAGACCTCTGTGTGATTTCTTTGGGACTTAACAACTGCAGGAACCAGACAGGACAGAAACCCTGACAACAAATGGTGCCCACATGGACAACTGCACCCACATAAAGCCTAAGAGAGCTTGCGAAGTTATTCTAGACAGAAAACAATAAAGCTAAGCATGGCTTATTGATAGCAGCATTTTCTCAGATGGGCTCTACTTGCTAGAGGCAAGCGATCTCATTTAAGAGAGGCTTCCTGACTCAGCATTAGCTGCAAAATCTTGCAGCTCTTTTAAGAGGTCCTGCCACAAAACATTTAAATGGTATTGATGAAAAGCTGACCACATGCATTTTGGTTTTCAGCCTTAGCAGGGAAAAAGCCATGCCGTTTTAAAATGCCGGCTTTCTGGGACGTCCTGCTACCATAAACTCTGACACTTTCAGGCAGGAGGTCTGCATACAGAGCTTTTAACTGTGGCTTGTGAGGAGACTGCTGCAGCTTGGTCGGTGTCAGGGACCTTGAAATGCCGTAGAGTTGTGGCAATAAACATGACTCTGGTCCGTACCTCCGCCATGAGGCTGGAATCTCAGAAAGCTAAGAAATGGTCTGGATCCAGCTGTCAAAGCCACAGCTTTAATCCTCTCCATATTGCTTAGCAAATTAAAGATTTACGTGGTCAGAAAAAGAGAGATATACAGTAAAGAGAGATTCAAAGACAAAGAGATGGTTTACAGTGTGTTTAAAAAATATATACAGGCTTGAGAGAGGACAGAAAAAGGTTAAAATCCTTAAAATAAAAAGGAAGAGAGAGAATAGTTGGGTATGGTGGCACACACCTTTAATCCCAATGCTTGGGAGGCAGAGGCAGGCCTATCTCTGCAAGTTCAAGGACAGCCTGGTTTACAGAGGGAGTTCCAGGACAGTCAAAGATACACAGAGAACCTGTCTCAAGAAGTCAAAAATTAAAAGTAAAAATAAAAGAAATAGAATTTAAAGTAAAGCCACATAAGATGGAAAACACACAGGAAGGATACTGTATATGATTATGTTGTCTTTGAATTGCCTTGACAGTGGAAGAAGGAAAAAGAGCTTCTAAAAGACATTTATATATAAACGCTGCTGGATTAATAAAAACATAAATGTTTTGTAAATGCCTTGACTTCAAATTTGAAGTCAAAAGATATGTTACTTTGAAGAAGAGGTTTTGGTTTTGTTTCCACAGAAAATGAGAGGCTATGGATTTACTCTGAGTTAAGAAAAATCAGGTTTGGGCTGGAGAGATGGCTCAGTGGTTAAGAGCATTGCCTGCTCTTCCAAAGGTCATGAGTTCAATTCCCAGCAACCATATGGTGGCTCCCAACCATCTGTAATGAGGTCTGGTGCCCTCTTCTGGCCTGCAG
>LOEQ01001794.1:229227-247178 GCA_001685075.1 Bramus lutescens
TGGTTGTGAGCCACCATGTGGTTGCTGGGAATTCAACTCAGGACCTTTGGAAGAACAAGCAATGCTCTTAACCACTGAGCCATCTCTCCAGCCCCCAAGTTCTGATGTATTTTAAGGTTGCTTATAACTAAATGATTTTTGGTGTGGGAGGTCCTTTTGTTTATGTGTTGCTTTCATTGGTTAATGAATAAAGAAACTGCCTTGGCCTGTTGACAGGGCAGAACTTAGGTAGGCAGGGAAGACATAACTGAATTCTGGGAGAAGAAAAGAGTCAGGGTGGATCCGCTGCTGGAGGTAGATGTACTGAGAGGCTTTGCTGGTAGGCCACGACCTCGTGGTGATATACGGATTGATGGAGATGGGTTAAATTAATGTAAGAGTTATTTAAAGGGAGGCTGGAGCTAATGGGCCAAGCAGTGTTTTAATGAACATGGTTTCTTTGTGGTTATTTTGGTTCTGGGCAGCTGGGACAAACAAGCGGTGTTCCTGTTACAGATATTTCTACTTAATAATTCTGAATATTTTGCTTGTTTTTTTTTTTTGAGGTGGAATTTCTCTGGGTAGCTCTGGAACCTGTCCTGGAACTTACTCTGTAGACCAGGCTGGACTCAAACTCACAGAGAACCACCTGCTTCCTGAATGCTGGGATTAAAGGTGTGGGCCACCACCACCCAGCACTGAATACTTTGACTGTTGGTATTTATACCCAAATTATCATGGCAAGATATCTTAATCTATAAAAATCCAAAAATAGTAATTTACATGGCTGGATATATATAGATGTGTGTACACTTTTTATATACATACATAATATACATAAGGAGTCATGCTGATTTAATTTACACTGTTTGGATTAGACTTAAATTTTACTTTCAGGCATCTTCAAAGATGGAGACTTGATCTAAGAGAATTTATAAGCAACTTGACAAAAAACATGCTTTTCAAAGTACAATTAAATTGAAGGGACAGGTAAGAATTCGCCATCCTACACATGAGAAAGCGACACCCACGATTGTGTGAGCCTCTTCTTGCCACATCCACTCATTTCAGCAGCATTGTAGCTGTCTATCTTGTCTTCTTTTGGAGTCAGAGGATGGACAGAAATCTGTTCCTGGGGCTTTTTTTTTTAAATCAATGAAAGAAGATAAGAGAAAGTAGGCTTAGCTACATGCTAAGGAAAGATGCCTCATGTAATTTAGCCTCAGAATAAAGCACTTGTTTGCCATGAGTTTATGTTCATTAGTGAGAAATGAATGTAGTGTAAGTTCTTCATAGCCAAGTCAAGCCTGTAACTTCAAATAAAGGAATTAAAAGGACAAGTACTGCGTTTTCTGAATTTATTGATATGGTCATTGTACAGACAAACAGCCAATACTATTGGCCAATCAAGATCTCTGTAGTCCTCATGGAGTTCACAATTAAGAAACAACCAGTTATGTCTGTGGAGAGTATGGCTTAGTGGCAGAGCACTTGCCTCTCATGCCTAAGGGCATAGGTTCAATCCTTAGCACTGCAAAGGAAAATAAATTAAAAAAAAAAAAAAGAAAGGAAGGAAGAAAGACCAGTTGGATTTGTTCTTGTGTGAACTGTTGGGTGAAACCGTATTCATGTAAAGTGGGCGACAAGTTTAGACTTCAGGCTTCTCAGTGAGCACTAATTAAAGCAATGAAGCTATTGTGTGCAGTGAGCTCAGGTGGTGGCTTTGTGATTGTTCTGCAGGATAAACATTTTATTCAATCCAAAAAGAAAATCCTCTTGGCACTCTCTTTCAGAGTGTGTGAGGATGAAAATCGGATCCCTCACAACTTCTGTGGAAGTCACTAGGATGCCTAAAGTAAAGCTAATTTGTCATCGGGATCCTAAGAGTAAAACTTAGTGACAGTATTTGCTGGATTTTTAAACCAATGTGTGAAGGGACAATGTGCTATTGAGATCCCTACCTAGACAAGCAAAGGTTTTCCTTAGCCCTCCTATATAGGATTTTCTTTTGCAAGGTATAAATTGTTTCAAAACACTCTGCCTATGTGGTCAAGAAATATCATTAGCTAATTCTTAGATGAAAGCCACAAAGCCTTGTGTAAAGAACCCATAATATTCTCCAGGAAATGAGAGATTATAGCTTAGTGTATCAGCACAATGGGTAAGTTTAAAGTGCTTGCACTATACCTTTCAAGTAGGGTTTTCATGACAGGTATTCAAAGTTTTGACAATTTGAAAACTTTAATAGCTTTTCACTTACATATGAAAAGAGCGACAATGCATACGGAGATTTTGTCTCTTTAAAACTTACATTTTTCTTTCCCCTATGGGGAATGCACAGTTTCATCAGAACCAAATGGATATTAGTAGAAATAGTTTATTTTTAAGATAGTGCAAGAAATAGGCTATCGTGGTTTATAGAAAGCTTGCTGAATTTACACCAGGCACAGTCCTGTATCTGGAGTAATACCTGTTCAGAGAGAGACGCTGTAGGCACTTCTCGAATGCAAACTGCGGCTCCTTTGAAGTTGTAGCTGCAGACTGTAAGATTTCCACTAGAGGGCAGTTATTTGGACAAGAAGAGCTCTTCCTCCCCCCACGAGTGAAAACCAAGTTACAGAAATCTCAGGCTCAAGAATAAGGACTTCTTTTCCTCTTTTCTAATACACGTTTTTATGTGGCAGGAAGTGAGCCCCAATTCTCCACTCATATGCATGCACATATGTAACAAATATAGGTCTCTATAGACTTTTTAAGAGAGAGTTATCCCATAGGCAACCAGTAGCAACAATTACAATGAATATTAACAGGTTGAGATTTTTCTTTCCTCTACCCTTCATAAAGGTATTTTGGAAAACGGGTTCCTAAAACTTCTTATGGATTTGCAAGGATTTAAAAATCAATATCCGAATCACTCACAATATCATCAAAGACTTTGATGTGGGCCTTTAATACTGACTACAGTTACTAATAACTTTTAGACATTTTAAAGATTTTAAATAAAAACATTAAAGCACTTCTCATCGAGAGGTGTAATCATTCTGAGCAATGGAAAAGCTGATCCCTGTTAAAACCCAGAGAATATTCCAGTCATTTGTCTTTCTCTGGGCATGGATACACAACTTACTTTGTGAAAAGCAAAATAGAAATCATGTTTTAAAAAATATTAAAAGGATTTTGCTAATTTCAAAGCTATCCTTCAACTAATTTGATGATATCAACACTATTTCAGGATTATATCTGTTAATTATTTTAAAGCTATTAAAATTTCTGTGCAATACTGAGACAGACTTCCAAACCTCCTTTGAAATCTTTGCTAAAATCCATTGGCCCCAATTTATCTTTTGTTCTGAAATGAAGTAATAGGGACGACTTCAATGTGCTCCTTGTCTTCCTGCCTTCCTTTCTGGCAGCCTTTCCCATCACTTCTCTGCTTTAACCACTCCCTCTTACCCACTCTTTCCCTCCTTTTCTTCCTCTATTCAGCAATTAGGAAGTGCCATTGGGTGCTAATGTAATCGTGGGATCTTTGAAATTTGAATGAATAATGATAAAAACATCAGGGGTAAAATCAGAGGACATCTTAGGGGTAAAAGAAATCAAAAACTATTTTTGTTGTAGGGGAGAAGAGGTAATCAAGGGGGTTTGAGTTACCTAGTTGATTTTAATCCTCCCCAGATAGTATTGATAACGGTGTTCATCAAGTGTTCATGCACTGCCTGATGTGATCTTTCTAAAGACTTGTTAAGTGAACATTTGCGATTTCCTGGTGTCAAGGCTTCCCCCATTTACATATGTTTAAAACTGACTTCGAATATTGGTGGGAGTGCAACAGTTTTGGAAAGGAAAAAGGTTCTCTCTGTGGCCTTCTGTCATGGTCAACAATGGTCTCACAATGCTCAGCTCAAGGAGTGGCTCTGGCTGTTGTATCCGATTTCACACTAAATTTGGTCTGTTTCCCATGGGACCATACTTTAACTATGCTGGTTGGTTGATATGGGAAAGTATTCTGTTACTAGAATATTTAGAGTTATTTATTATAAACATCTATCATCTTGTTAAATCGTATGAGATTAATTTTACTTACAAAAATGTTGTAGAGTTTAAACCACTCTCTTAAAAGTAATTCGGATAGGAATTGTGGGTAGAGAAAGGATCAGAATGTAGGAAGACTTGAAGCTTGTTTTATTTAATAATCCATGAAGGAGTTAAATTGCAGTCCTTTGAGCTTACATTTTTAAAAATATACAAATTCTTACCAATGTTGTAAAAATATGCAGGTTTAAATTGTTTATACTGGATTGCTGGATTTAATTACTTTTCAAATAAACACAGCCAGAACTTTTGCCAAGAGAGCGGCAGGAAGGCAGGAGTCATGCTTTTATCCAATGGGCTTGATTTACTTAATAGTAAATGGAGTTTTCTTTTGCCATGAGTAGAATACTAAGCATTCTCAGTGAAGTTAAGATATCTAATGGTTATAAATTTAACAATCATTAGTTTTTTAGAGATTTTGTATCTTGTTGCTAAAGTAAACAAATTATAACATAAGCTGTATGTTTGGCAATGCTTAAGATGCTAAAATTTGATGGTTGAACTCAATTGATGTGTTTGCGTTTGTAGTGATAAAATCTGTCATGTAAGAGACTTAAGTGATGCTGTACCACATCTGTCACCTCAGCACTCTGGAGGCAAAGGCATTTGGGTGCAAGCTGGAGACCAACATGATCTACATAATGAGCTCTTGGATAGCCATGGCTTCAAAAGATCCTGTCTCAAAACAGAGTAAACAAAAGCAAACCAAATATGTGAACACAAAAAATATTAAACTGGAAAAAAATTGAATAGTCAATATGACAAGATTAAGGAAACATTGAGAGAAAATACATATCACTTGTGTTTTTGAATGAGAATCACCCCTATAGGCTAATAGGTTTGTATGTTTAGTCTGTAGTTGAGATGTTTGGGAAGGATTAGGAGGTGTGTCCTTGTATGAGGAGCTTCGTTGCTGGAAGTGGGCTTTATGGATTAAAAGCCTATCCCAGGCCTGGCCTCTCCCTCTCCACCCCTTATTATCTCCACTACTGCACCAGTACCATGACTGTCTGTTTCTCACCATTCATAGAGCAGACTGTCCTCTGAATCTGTAAGCATCCCCCATCAAATGCTTTCTGTTATACGAGTTGCCTTGGTCATGATGTCTCTTCACAGCAGTAGAACAGTGACTAAGACACAACTAGATATGAATTGTAGTATGATGCATTCAATTTCCCAAATACAATTTTAGGAAAATAGGTTTTTATGTTTGCTATTGTTAATTGTTTTCCATAATTTCCAGTTAGTAAAAGAAAACCCAGTACCACTTCAAAAAATTTCACCAATAGATAAAATTGTAAAACACAAATCGGTCAGTCATAATCCCTAAACTTACTGCAAGGCATGGTTACTTCTATTGCTGTTGTAAAACATCATGACCAAAGCAACTTAGGGTAGCTAAGGGGTTATTTCATCTTACAACTAAAGATTATGCTTAGTGGCACATGTCAGCACTCAGGTGGCAGAGGCTGTGGAGCTCAAGGCCAGCTTGGTCTATATGGTGAGTTCCTGGACAGTTAGAACTATATAGTGAAACCCTGCCTCAAAAATAAAAAAGCCCCGCCCTCCAATATTTTGTCCTACAACTTTCAGGTCACAGTACATCCTCAAAGGAAGTTAGGGAAGAATCTCAAAGCAGGAATTTGGACGCAAAACAAAACAAAACAAATCAAAACAAAACAAAAAACTGTAGCAGAGATCATAGAGGGGTTTGGTTTACTGATTTGCTCTTCATGGCTGTTCAGCTTGCTCTCCTATGGCACTCAGGATCCAGGTAGGTGATTTGGGCCTTCCTACATAAATCATCAATCAAGAAATTGCACTCCATGCTTGCCCATAGGCTAGTCTGGGACATTTTCTCAGTCAACGTTTCTTCTTTCCAATGACTCTAACTTGTGTCAAGAAGATATCAACAGGCCAGCACAACTACACATATCCGTAGCCCTAGAAGCTGGAAGGCTGAGGTCTGGCTATCTTGAGCTGCACAGACAGGGCTTATGTCAAAAGGAAAAAGAAACAAAAATGGAAGGAAAGAGAGAAGGGAAGAAGGAAGGAAATCAAGAGATAGAGAGAAAGGAAGGAAGAGAGGAAGAAAGGAAGGAAGGAGAGAAGTAAGACAGGAAGGACGAAAAAGGAAGACAGGGAGTGAGGAAGGAGGAGGGATGGAGGAAAAGACCCTGTGAGATGTTTCAGGAGTCAAGGCACTTGGTGCCCCAGTCTGAAAACCTGAGTTCCATTTTTGGATACCATAGTGCAAAGCGAGAGCCTGTAAATTGTCTGACCTCCACATACATACTATGGCACACACCCATGACGTTGACATAAAGATATATATGCACACATATAGCACATATGCATACCCCCACTTTAAAAAGTAAAATTATGGAGAAAAGAATCATTATTCTTGCATTAGGCAAACAGCTATTCACCTATATTCAGTCTGTCACTATGTTGACCAGAATGGCTCAATCAGCCGGATGCCAGTGATCCTGCCGCAATATCTAGAGTAGTTGCAAGTACAGCCACACATCACTATGTCTGGCTTAGCTTTGTTATTTTCTCTAAAAGTAGAGCTTTCCATGTCAGTGAATAAAAATGTCAACTTTAACTTTAAATTGTTGAGTAATCATTTTATTCTTCGACCGTTATGTGTTTAATTATGTCCTCAAAGCAATTTAGTTTGTTCTGGTTTATTAATATCACAAACAACATCCCACATAAAACATGTAACACAAAGTTTTTTATGCTACAGTCTTGCTGAGAATAAATTCTAGAAATGAAATCTGCTGAATCAAAAGGAATAGTTATTTTAAAATTGGAAATCATAAACAGCCCTTTTTCACCCTAACTAGCCCTAACTTTTACTTCAGTAAACAAACAGTATATCCTCAAGATTGTTCACTATAGTACTTGCTACAATGTAACTAAATTGCATTGGGTTTTAAGGGATTCATATCACAACCACGGCTACTGTGTTCAAAATGTGTGCACATGGATGTTAGTTGAATCTCTATTTGTACTGTGAGGGACAAACAACACCAAGGATACTTGATAAAGCCTGAAGGATTTGTATTATTTTATATTTACCTATAATTATACATAGAACAAGTGAGTGTACATGTGTATATCTATATATAGCTTTCTCTATACTGATATCTGTGTCTCCATATATATGAAGTTAAAAAAGAATTTGTCCTAATTCTTCAAGTATGTCTTGTAATATCCCAAGGCTAAGGAGTTGCTAGGATACATCATACCATTTCCTCTCTTTTGAAAAGTAAAGGGAAGAATGAGAAGGCAAAGTCTATGTTTTCAGAAAAATATTCTCTCTCCTACCCACTACTTAGTGTGTGTGTGTGTGCATATGTGCACCTGTATATGCACATATGTGTGGATGTGTGTGTTTCCAGTAAATAAATATTTTCAAACAAAATTATTTTAAATTATTATTTTATAATATTATTAAAATATTATGCTAAAATATTTTAAAACTACTGTGCAGGTACCATGACTATAGAATTCTGTACTTTTTCCTTGAATTGCTGAAGAGCCAGTCAGCTAAATGAAGCAGGTACTTACATGATCTATTCTAATGAGAAGTCAAAGCAGAATCTGGGCTCTCATAGTCTGCAGAAAGACTTTAGTATTCCGTTGAAAACAGCTGTCAAATTTGTGGCCTTGACTCCAAAACAAAACACTCAAAACAAAACCATCAAAATGACGAAATTTAGTGGAAAATCTGTATAGGATTCCCTGAGATGGCAAGAGGCAGAGGCAAGAAGAAATATATTTTTGTTTTAGTCAGTATCTAATAGGTTTAATATTTTAGTAGTTACCACACAGAAACTTATTTCTAATGTTTCTGTGGAGTTAGTCTCAGTTAATCCTGTCTGAATAGATTCAGAACATTGAGGGATATCCTAGATACTGTCTCATAAGGAGCGACTCATGTTTTAGATTTAAAAGAATATATTCTTATTTTCAGCCTGGTGCAGTTCTCTAATTAAATCCCACCGGAGCTGCGATTGAAGAAGTATTGCAATCAGAGCAGAAGTTCATCAAGATGAAGAACAATTGAGATGTTATTCTGATAATTAAAGAGAGGGGTAATAATGGGTTTATCACAGAAGCAAAAGTAAGTGTGGAGGTTGAAATATGTGTGCGCACCACAGGTAAAGTCGAAGTCATTAAGGTAGTGGATGTGGAAAAGAGAAGAAGAAACACAGAAGAAAGTCAGTGCTGAATCTGAAGCGCTTGGGGTTTAGGTCTTGTTTCTTTTGTAATGTGTGTTCTAAGAAACTGAAACATTGGTATTGCTGTTTGCTGAGATGAGAAAGGCATTAAAATTTTATATATAATCAATATATACAAATAAAGAGTATTTAAATGAACAATATATAGTAAAACAATATCCTATTTCATAATTTTGTTTATGTATTCTTTCAAAATTTTTCTTTAATGAATACATGTAGATACAGGTTTAATTAATATGTGTAGATACATGTAGACTTTAGAGTGTAATTTTTGTAGATACTATGTTTTATTCAGTATTAACCATTTAATCAAGTATTTACTTTTGTTTTCATTCTTTTCCTGATTAAAAATAATACACACACATGCATAGATACATAAATACAATTTACAGTGTCAACTGAGTATGGCTTGGGTATATGTACTTTCAGGGATAGCCATTCCATGTTATATTGGACAACCATTAGGGGTTTATCTGTGGGAGAGACTAATTCTCCCTCTCCCATAAGCCTTTAGTTGCCTGTAATTCTTTGTCTGGGGGTGGGACTGCAGGAGATTTTCTCTTCCACATTAACATGTCTTGAAATTGTCTTTGGGTCTTGTTTAGGTAGCCATATTGTTAAGGTATCAGAGGTATAGTTTCCCTGTCACTTGTATGAGATATAATTTTATTTAAACTTCCAGGTCCTATGACTTGCAATCTTTCCATCCTCTCTTTCACAATATTCTCTGAGTCTTCGATGTAATAGCAGTGTTGTAGATGGGCTGGCCTCCCCAATATCCATTCTCTGAATAGTGTTGAGTTCTGTTTTTTCTATAATGGTTTCCACTTATTTGTGGGTATAAAGAGAAGTTTTAGATTTAGTTAAGAATTACACTGGTCTAGTGGTAGAGGTAAGATATTCTCTTATAAGATCCATGAACTCACTAGTTCCTGGTAGATGGTAATGTTTTCAGATTCAGACAGAATTTTTTCCTGTTTGAGAGTACCTTAAGTCCAATTATACAGTTGTTGGTTACAGCCAAGATATGGGTGTCACCATTGCATCTTCAGGGAGAACAATAGACTGTGGGCATCACATCTAGATGGACTATTGATTATTTCCTTACTTAGCAGCTTAAACAGTACTTTCTGCTTCTATGAAAACTAGACCACAGGAAGGATGCTCTAAGATGATCCAGCTCGAATCTTCTGAGTCATATGAAGTGAATGGTACCTGTAGGAGTAGGAACTTATCTTCCATCTCTGAGAGACAACCATAGGTAGAAATACCCTATCGTATTTGGTGAGTCACTTGGACTACCCTGGCTAGCACCTATAATAGAGGTTCTCATTCCTGATATTGGGAATTTATTAGATAATCTGTGGCTCTTGTTGGCGCATGTCAGCCCAAGCAGTATAACTTCATTTTAGATACATGTGTATATAACACTCTTATATGCATTATGTGTAGTTGTAGGTAAATATAAAATAATACAATTCTTTGAGTCTTTAACAAGCATCCTTGTTGTTATTTGTTCCTCTCAATACAAATATAGCTGTATTTAGCATTGTGTACACATTTTTTTTTAACATTTGGAACCTGAATTTGTAGTATGCGTGCATACCACCAGAAACTTCAGGTCCATGCTTCATTAATTTGCATAAAACTGCAATTTTGTTGTCCAAAAAGGTTGCTGTCAATTCATACTTTAAGAAAGAGTATAAAACATCCTATTTTCTACACTTTTATCATGATGAAGTCACTTTCCTTTAAATGAACACTGTAACTGATTCTAACTTATAAAGACATATGATGCTAGCTTGAGGAGACAAACCCAGAAGGTGAAGCATCCTTCACATCTCCCAGGATGTAGGTACAGATACAGGTTAAAAACAAAAGGGAGGACAGATAAGAAAACGAAATGCAGAGTTGCTAGCTACTCACTTTATTATGAAGGACATACAGACATGAATTTGCTATATTTCATAATTTTATCTATGTATGTGTTCAGGTAAGGCAATCAATATAACATTAAAATTGTAACAAAGGAATGAAAAATCTTCCAAAGAATCAAGAAAAAGAGCGTAAAAACTGGTACCCAAATTTCCTAATATGGCTCTGTGTGAGAGCGCCCCTGACAAAAACAACATATCTGGATGGTAACAGATTGAATTCCAATGAACCCCAATTACTGACTGAACTTTGTTGGGTGGGGTGAATATGCTTCCATTTTTGAGTTCTCTTGGGGAATAAGCTTTTTGCATGGGTAAATTTTTTTGAAATAAAAATTATGAAATGTTTCATTAAAAAAAACAAACAATCAAAAACTGGTACCCAAAACTAATGAATTAAAAGTTTTAGGTTGTTACAGAAGGGCTAGCAAACCATCTTCTGAGGTGATTCAAAATGGAAAATTTCTATCACTTCTTTCTTTAAGATACCTTATTGATAAGATTTTAAATTTGAGCCTGGAAGGCATATTTTAAAATATATCTATAATACATCTATTCAATAAAATTTGTTAGCGGTATGGGAAATAAGCAGTGAATATTTAGAATAATGTGAAATTTCTTTTTCTCTTGATTGCTACTGACTAGACCCAGCAAAAGTCACTTTTATTCTTAGGTTACTACCCAAAAGAAATACAGTGCTATTAAAATTAATTATTCATATAGATGCTTATGGATAGTCTATAAATTTATATTGCTATATAGGTTAATAAGTAGGACTGAGGGTTTAAAAAATATTACCAATACTATCATGGAACCCACATTTAGTTTAAAGAGGTAAAAATGATCATGAACTATAGGTGAAACTGTGGGTCTCTGTATCTTCAGTTCCTGTGTGCCTTGAGAATGCATAGTTCTCAAAGGCTCCTGAGCTCATTGTTATCATTGTGTTCTTTGTGTCTTTTACAATTCTTAATTTTGATTAAGATTGGGTGGGAAACAAAGTTACTGACTTAACTTTGAAAATATTGTCCATCCTTCTGATCTTATCTGCAAGTTCTTGATAATGTTTGTCGTCTTGGTCATCAGAGGGCTTTTGGAAAGGTAAATATGGACTATCTCACAGGAAGATTTGACAATGTTGTAATACATATTTTTGAGCCTAGAGAAGCTGTAAATAGAAAAAGCAGAGAATGGGGAACACCTGCTATTTCAGGAAAATTATGAGGTTTGAACAAAGTAGTCGGATTGGAAAAGAAACACCCTGGATGGGGAGCTGGGGATACAAACTTCTTCATTCCTGTATTTCCTTTTATAACACAAGACACAAACATAAAGTGCTCTATATTAGTCTCAGAAATATTTACAATATTAGCCTTTGATAAGTGATCTTAATTACACCAACTGATCCAAAAGAGCTGAAATATGAATGTGGTATACAATAATATGTTAGACACAATAAACATGAAAAGCATTGATATCATGGAACATTCTGCTGTCAGAATCTATCCATGGGATTGTTCATAAACATACATACAGAGTCTCTTAAAAACTTCAAAATTGACTCAACTTACAAATGGGTGGTTTTTGAAATGTTGTCAGAGACAAGTTTTTAGTCTATAAAGCAGAGGCATTATCTGAGTATAATTCTGGACTTTTCTTGGATTCCTATCTCATTCTGGTTTAGAAAATGGAACCAAGGTGGTGGGGTCTTCACTGACAAGTGTACATGTGTTTTGTCTCACATAATTTAATGTACATGCTTATTAAAAACAAAGCAAGAAAGTGCCCAACGAAGACCAATTTGACATGGCTGGGTGACATGTGGTGTTTGTATCTGGAAGGCTAGAGCTATTCTATCTGCAGCTTCAAATTCTGCAATAAAATTGATACTGTGCCCTGTCAATTTCAAGTGAAATCTTAGGGTTAAAAGACCAGCTCATCAATCCAGCAATCAATAAATTTTTAGCCGTGTTGTCTATCTTTTTTGCTTCCCCTCAAACCAATGAGGAAAACACTACTAAGTAAGAAGGCAACATTGGATTCTAATTCATTTTAAGACACGTTCTTTCTCACATCATACTAAATCCTTAATAATGGATTATATAAGTTATCCTATACTACCCATTTAGAACGGATGAAGTCTTTTCATTCATAGTTTTCTTGTCCATGTTTAGCACAGTTCTAAACTACTGAAGATTATTAAAATAAAATAGTTTTTTCTTTAATACCTGTACAATCAGTAATAGAGCATAACGAATTAATTTGCGCATTGTCCAAAAGGCAAAGAATCATTTCTTTCCCTTAGTATATTTAGAAGAGTTATAGCCTGTAAAAAATGAAGACAATGAAGCAAAAAAAATAGGATTGATGACTGAGAATAGGAAGGAGGCCTGTTTATTCTAATGTACATTTGTGTCTATGCAGATAAGATTTATAGGTCGAGGACTTATCCATGTCTTCTCACTCTCCAATAGTACAGACTTTCAATTGCAGACAAGGCAATGCTTTACTTTCTGTTGTTCTTATGCTGACCTGGAGTTTCTGATGTGGCTTTATTAGAGATATAATCCTGGCACAGAGTTTTAAAAGTTAGACAGTTGTATCAGATCCTAAGAGGAATCTTAGGACCAACAATTCCAATACTGGGTTCTCATCGCCATTGTCTTACTGTGACCTTGTTGATGACATGATATATTAGGCATGCTGCAAAAGGAACCATGATATTGACATATGGGAGGAATATTCTCGTGGGCTGTCTGTCTCAATGCAGATTATTTACCCTTAAAACAAAACACACGTGGTCCTGTCCTGGGCCTGTTAAGCATTTACTGAATCTGAATGACAAAGGTTACACCCTGTGGGTATAAATTTCTAAACTATGTAGCATGACTATATATAGGAAACAGATGAAATATTTTATGTGGCCTTAAGTGTAGATTTCACAGAGTTGTATCTAGTTATTAATTTGTAGTAATACAGAAAACCAGAAGAGGCTTCTTTTAAAAATACTGTTGAAGGTCTCTTCTGGTTTTCTTTTGAATTAACTTGTCTTTTGTACTTTTGCATTTTAGTTTTACATTTATTTGCTTTGTATATGTATGTATTATGAATGTACATATGTATGTTTGTATATGGGCAAAGACCTGCCAAGGACCCTTTGTGGAGATCAGAGCACAACTCTTTGGTGTTGCTTCTTTCCTTTTACCAGATGGGATCCAGGGATCAAACTCAAATCATCAGCCTTGGTAGAAATTTCCTTTGCCTACCAACTCTCATGAATAACGTCACTGAACACAATGGCAGCTAAAGGTGAAAAAAGATACAATTAAGGACCTGGACTCACAATTTCCTCCTTCAGAGATATTTTCCGACAACCATGAGCTTCCCCATGGTAATGAAAAAAGTATTTCATTCTTTCCATATAGATGATAATGTATCACATCACAAGGAAAAGAATAAAAGAATTCTTATATAGGCTTTGTCAACTTTTATGTTTTTAGGGCCAAAGAAAATGACATCATTCAAGAATTCTTATTTTCACTCACGATCTTGTTCTTTACCTTAAGTGAGCATTTCAAAATAATATTTGGTAGTTTTCTAAAACTATTTTTGTTGCAGCCATAAATGACCCCTGTTTTCCTTTCCTCTGAAGTATTTTTCTTCTATCAAACTACATTTACACTCTAATACTTACATTCATTGAAAAAATTGCCCACAGCAAAAAAATGTTGTGCATGTGAAGTGGGCACAGCAAAGAGTAACTAACATTGTGCCTTATCTTGGTGTATAAGCAACCTAATAAATAAAGGGAACAGATATAGAATCTTAGCAGGGATGTAGTGACTATCACAAACAAGGAATACCCCAATACCAAAGTAAGATCTTCTACTGAAGCAGTTCGAGTCATCTCCAAATGGTGAACATTGAGAAATTAAATGGTAAAGTATCTATTATCTAAGAAAGCATGAGGAGAAGAAGAATAACAGTTTGAAACTGAGCAATTGGGTATCTACCTTAAAAAGAAATATCGGGTTTTTTTTTAAAAAAGATAACTATCCTTTTGACTTTGTACACATTATTTTTATAGTTAATTTTGAAAAAGACAGATTTGTCGCTATCCATTAAACACGGGAATTAATGAATGTTTTATCACCAGACTGAAGCAAAGCCTGTTAAAATCTAGGATTTAATGAAATTATGGAGTTAATAATGGACTAGAAGTTGGTTGACTAATATTTGATGAATATAATAAAGAAATTTGTATTTCTTTGTTTGTATATAATGAATTTATTCTCTAGAAACTCAAGTGCTATCCTAGGAGTTTTTAAGGTTATTGAAGATCAGTTTAAAGAGGCACCAAGCTTTTGGGAACAGGAAATTTAGTCATGTGTATTATTTAATCCTCTAGAGGACGTGGGATGAATGACAGAGAGCAGTGCATCCGATAACAGATAGACCCCATACATAACTATAGAATGCTAACTTGCTGTAAGATGTCTCAGAAACGTGGAGAAGAAATGAAGGACAAAGTTTCATCATAATGGCATGAAGAAGTCTTAATTTACTCCATGCTAAGTAGTTTTGCTTTATACAGCATTGAGAAATGGACTGAATATCTAAACATAGAAAATTAAATAATGTAACAATGAATATTTGAATATAATAATTTTTGAAATCTGAACATGGCATACATGAATTAATATTTATACTCTACTAATGGTCATATAATGACATAAGAAGTAAGATTTCGTTTAATGTCGTCTCACACAAAGCTTAAAATCTTCCAAGGTTTTCATTCTCTGGTAGTAGGTGACCAAGGTCTGTCTTGCTCAGGTCCTACTCTCTTTTTTCTTCCTTATGCTGCAACTCTGATTTTTCATGCATTGCTTTCATCAGCAGCACAAGAATAGGGAACAATTGAGAAGCTGGATTTTAGGACATAATTGTGAGTTTCAGAAAATTAAATTTAACTAAATTTTAAAAATCTCCAAACAACGGAAAAATTTCATGTGGAGAAATCATAACACAGACCAAGACCCTGCAATCTAAATTAAGCCCCCCAATAGTATGATAACCTGGCTTTTATTTATGAAGTTAAAATAATTTATATTAATTAACAATTAATAATAGGTTCCCACTAAGTCTTCTAGCATCCATTTGTGACCATTCTGGACTTTGTGCTCATCAGATCTTCCTTATTGTAAGAAGGTCCATAATGAAGACTTTGACTAGATTTAAGTAGAAAGGCAGTTTAAAGGGAAGACTTCAAGACAAGGTGATTTGAACTCTTAATTAGTAAATGGGTCCTTATGAAAACAAGCCTGAGGCACCACCGTTCTGTTCTTGAAGTGAAGATATTTCTTCCAGGATAATCTATAACCGATGGGCCTTAGAAAGCTGCATGGATAAACTGAAGGCTATTAGCACCTATGGCAAAGAAAAGATAGTAGCTTACTCCTCTCCCTTCTATTTCTTTCACATTTATTTCCTTTCTGTAAGCAGGCACTGTGCCAATGAAGCAGATGGTCAGAGGTACACACTTAAGACTGTGTAATGCAGCGATGTAGCTGGCTTCCAGGGGCAATGGAAGAAACAGCCACCCTGTGACTCGGAACACAAAAACATCATTTTTTTAAATCACAGACATAGCCACTCTAGCACCTGAGAGCACACTGGAGGATTGAGATCAATACTCCATACAAGACGGAGATCTAATCCATGAGTTAAAAGACAAATCTGGTGATTTGAGCCATATTTGGGAATGAATGCAGCAGCAAATAAGCTCTGCCAAATCCCTTGGGTGGACATTGCAAACTCCGTTAGCAATTCATGGTTTAATGCTGGTCTTATGTGAGTCACTGTAAACAAAAATTTACATTTATAGACGTAGTCCTGGGAAAGCATATCTAAGGAAGTTACTGAACAAAGATATGTTTCTTGTGGAATGACTAAATAACACATCTGCCACTTGCCTACCCACAGATTCTGAGTTACTCACTCTTTTTCTGCCTGGAACTTCATGTTATCCCACATCCTTCTGCTTAAGGCTCGGATTCTGAGCTACACTTTGGCATTTCGTTTCTCTTGAAACGAAAACCACAGGGTTCCGAAAGGAGAGAAGTAGTTTTCCTCTGTGCCTTCAGCAGGTCCACATCTGCCGACAGCAGAACGGGGATGGCAAATGTCCTCCCGAAGTTGTGTTGGCCGTGGAAATATCAAATGTATTTCAAGACTATAACTTAGCAGGATTTCCTGCTAAAATTTATTTGTCTGGCTTTCATCTAAACAGTTTGGGGAAGTGCATAGTGTTATGCTAGGGTTTAAGTTTGAAAGTGTGATTGTACAAAATGTCAATAAATGCAAATGAGTTTTGTAGAACAAGTTTCATGTGAACCAATATATTGCTCTGCTCACAGAGACTGGGTTTAATTGAAGCTGATCTCATTATACTCTGGGGGATGTAGTCAGAGCTTTGACCTGCCTTATTTCAGTGCCATTATTGAATTGTGTTCTTGGTATTAATGTTGATCATGAGTTGCATGCATACACATGGATATATTTTATTATAATTGTAAAAATGAATACAAAATATATCATTCAGCATTTATTGCACACAAATAATACTTTTCATTAAAATATTATATAATGCCGATAAAAAATTGGACCATTTTCAAAACATACAATGTTATAGTATATATAACATTTTCCTCTTTTAGTTATTTTCAAAACCATTGATTTCTGTTTTACCAGTAATGCTGAAGACACACAATGTGACCCTTATCATATCATCTTGTTATGTGATGTAGATGGAATTCAAAATGTTAGCAAGAAGCTCTGGAAATCAAAGATTTTTAGTTCAGAAGTCTCAAATTAAACTTACCCAATACCACGGACTTCAGCCATAAGACATATGGGTGAGGCGGGGCTGCTATTCATCCCTTCTAGGGAGAAAACACTAGGTATCCCAAATATTCAGTCTACCAATTTTCATGAATGATTTTTTGTATTACTTCTAAGATTGAAATACAAGTTATGGAATCCACACAAATTACATAAATTTGTTTCAGTGATTGGTTGACAAAACAATGAAAGTTAAAGAAGGATTTGTCAAGGTCGTTAGCAAATTTCTTTTACTCCAGTTTAATACAGTCTTTATTATCCTTAGGATTTATTACTGAACAAAAGTGTGTATCTAAAGAGGGAAGCATGTGAAAATTATTTGTGCTGTTTTGCTTTTGATAAATTAATAAAAAAATTCATTGCTTATGATAAGTATTATTTTCTGGTTTTCCTTCATAGACCATTTAATGATTCTTCTAACTGAGCAAAGTTACCTACTTTTGTATATGAAATTACTTGGTGTAAGTTCTTAATGGATTGAGATGAAATTCTCATGTGCATTTAATGATCAAACCACAGGCAAACTTAAAATAAAAGTCTCAAAATTTGTCTTATTGTAAGATTAATAAAAAGCAAACACTGAAAAGTTCTGTTATGTTATATTTATGTTGTCAGGAAACTATTAGGCATGGCTTGTTCAGTTTAACAAGCAAATGTAGTTGTGGTGGTATATAGTTTCCATGTCCTTTTTTGTTTCTTAGACTTTTTATTTTTTTCATTTTCTTTATTATTATTATTATTATTATTAAAAATTTCTACCTCTTCCCCTCCTCCCATTTTCCTCCCCCTC
>LOEQ01001794.1:260605-285911 GCA_001685075.1 Bramus lutescens
GGGAAATGGGAGGAGGGGAGGAGGTGGAAATTTTTAATTAAAAAAAAGAAAAAAAAAGAAATTCTGAGATGGACATATGAAATGGATCCTCAGAAATGATTTCAAACTAGAGGGTATAAATTTTTAGGTGAATTATTCTAAATCATCTAATATTATATAGGAGGCTTCCTGGAAAATAGGTAGCAATATTATTTAAATGACATTTAATTATTTTTCTTCACCCTATCTTTTTATGATCCCCTTATCAGAAATCTGCCAAAAGCATCAGAAATAAAAGAGATGTATTAGAATAAAAATATGGTATGACCTTTCAAAATCCAATGGCCACCAACAGTGCTGATCGCTTAGTGTACCTATCATGAGAATAATGTTGAGGAATTATCACAGTACATCAGCCAATGGTGTCCATCCAAATTGGATAGATAATTCTATGCAATTCTTCTTCATAGGTATGGAGAAATGATTTTTTCTTCTTTACTAGAAGAGACGTTCTGTGAATGAATGTTCTTGATTCAGACCATTGTCCATATCAAGCACCTTGTTCTGAATCAGATAATCGCACATAGCACTTTTTCGGAGGGAATCATTTCTTCAGTAAAGAACTGAAGGAGAGGAATAAGGCCAGGCTCAGTGAGAGTGGGAGGGCCAGCTGAGCTTCCAAAGGATACAGTTGCAGGACATTTTGTTGACTTAAGACTGAGATTAAAGTTCTGTTCTCCCCTACACCCCATATTACATGTTAGAACAGATGAAGGATGTCTTTACACACACCCTTAGTCTAGTCATGATAATTTCTAGACTATAACATTTCTAGGACTTCCTTCTCTGAGAGTCATACTAGATTTCTATTCTCTACTATGCTGAAGTTAGGAGGTCTATGTGTCTCGAAAGATGATTCATGATTACTTGCAGCTGCAATTATGAAAGTCAATGTTGAGATGCTAAATCGCACAGTCTGAGAAAACAGAGTGGCTACAGGGTGCAATCCCTCTGACATTAGTTTATGTGGGATGTGTATTGCTGTGGTGCTTCTGCAGGAAATTCTGGTTTTGCTACGGTGGTTCAGTGGACTCCAATTCAATACCAACAGCAGGATTACCAACCTGAAAAAGACCCAATAGTTTCTTTGTACATGTATGTGGAAGACAGGAAGTTGGGGGACTAATTCAATGCTAACTATCATCAAAGTATATTGTATAGAACTCTGAAGGAATTAATGAAAATGATATACTTAACAGAATTTCTTTGCAGCGATGTAAAGTTAAATGCCTCACTTGTGTAGTGGATACCTACACGATTCTTGCATGTTCTCGTTATTTTTAGCTAAAGCAGTAACTGGGCTGTTTTTCACTAACTGTGAAAGATAATTCGTGGATATTTCTTCCTATAAATCAGAAAACTAACATAAAAATAAGGAGGGGAATCTGAAGAACACTCTATGTAGTGTTGAGACTACACTGTCCAGGGCCTGGCTTGTCTTCTTAGGCAAGTGAGGACTCATTTCCAAGGCCACGTTCTACAGGCACAAGGCAGTTCTGCTACAATATTAATGAAGGAATAAATAAATGACATTCCCGCCGAATTTTCAGATGGACCACTTTGCTGTAGATGTTACAAATAAAAAGTTATTTATTTTTGAAAATTTCCTTCGAATTTTGTTTGTTTTTTCAGTTTTTCACGACAGGGTTTCTCAGTGTAACCCTGCTGTTCTGAAACTCACTCTGTAGATCAGGCTGGTCTCAAACTCAGAGATCCACCTGCCTCTGCCTCCTAAGTACTGAGATTAAAACCATGAACCATCATGTCCTGCTCTAAATTTCTTTTTTATATGTCATTTCACATATGAATAATGTGTTTACATAGTACTCCTGCCCTCTCCTTCCTCCAACTCCTTTCATAGTCCCCCTGCCCTAATTCATCTTTTTAATTATTGTTGTTACACACACACACATACGCACACACACACACACACACTCATTCCCTCACTCACACTCATAACTTTATAAACACAAGATGCTGAGTTCATTCGATGTGACTATTATGTACATGTGTTCTACTAACTGCTTGGGATAGGATCAGTAATCAGAGTTCTTTATTCCTGAGCCAACTAAGTCTTTTTGTCTTTCTCTCAGCAGTCATTAATTGACTATAACTCTTCATCTCAGAGAGGGGCCTTATGAGATTTCACCCACCAGTACTGGCAATTCATATTTTTAATCTCAATTATTTATGTACAGCATTGCACGTTTGGATATGCTTGCTTAAAGAGTACATACATGTTTTACCCTTTTAAAGATGTTACTTATCAACTTATATGGAAATGTTGTAGCACTTGAGTACAATTTTTAAAATAGACAGTAACTTTCAGAGGTTCAAATAAAGCTACTTTTTTGAGACAATATATAAAACTTTCCCAAATTAAGCCTTTACTACCTTTTATTTTTCAATATTTATTTAATTTGGTGTGTCTGTCTGTATGGATGCTTGTCTGCATGAGAAGCACATGCATGCAGAAGTCAGTAGAGATCAGAAGAGGGTGTGGGTTCCTCTGGAAATGGAGCTACAGGAGGCTGTGAGCTATTCAACGTGGGTGCTGCAGCTATTCAACGTGGGTGCTGCACGTCCACTGTAGCATGGCTGAGCTGTTTCATTTTTAACTAAATCCTAAAATGGAGCTAAAATACTCAACCTCATATAACTGAAAGGTGCAGGGAAGTTTATATGTAATTAATTTTGGATTGGTTCACGCCTAAAAGATGGATGCGCACCTCCCACACTATTTGTACGAGTAATCCCATCTTCCTGTGAGGTGGGATTAACAGGAGTGGGAAGTTACTACCTCTAAAGAGCTCCTAAAACTCCTCTGTGAACAGAAAACAATAGTAAATTCCAGTTATTTATATCAGTGCATAAATAAAAATATCCACATTTATTTGATTTTATCTATGAAATTAGTAAATTAAGAATGTGTCATGGTGGCATGTGTCTGTAACCTGGCATACCCATTACAAGCCAGGAAGTGTAGACAAAGTCCTGGAAATTCATAAATCAGCTATGTTGGCATACAGAATATCAAACAAAAACTCTGTCTTGAGCAAATCAAACACCCACATCAGATTTTGTTCTCTACCATTTATATGCCCACTGTGGCTCATGTTTACTTACAATCCCTATAAACACACACACACACACACACACACACAGACCTCCCCTCCCCCACAGACACATACACGTGCAACACATTCAAACACACATACATAAATGTACACAGGCATACACACATGTGCACACACATGAATGCACACACAGACATAGACACACACAGATTTTCACATACACAGAAACACCCAGAAGTACACACCCAGATATACACACCCAGATACACACACACACACACACAAAGTGTATGGAGACCTAAGAATCAACACCACCATCATGTCATAGTTAACAGTTGAGATTCCTGTAATAGTTAACAGTTGAGATTCCTGTAATAGTTAACAGTTGAGATTCCTGTAATAGTTAACAGTTGAGATTACTGTAATTGTTAACAGTTGAGATCCCTGTAATAGTTAACAGTTTAGATCACTGTAATAGTTAACAGTTGAGATCACTGTAATAGTTAACAGTTGAGATCACTGTAATAGTTAACAGTTGAGATCACTGAAATAGTTAACAGTTGAGATTCCTGAATACAGTTTGGTGATCCCATTTGTGTTATTTCAGGCAAACATATAATTTGATATAGATATTGTTTTCTAGATAAGATAACATATATCTTTTTTCCTCTTTAAGAAACTATAAACAAAGTTTACACGGATGTGGCTTGGGTATGATGGGGTAGAATACTTGGGTGTCATTTGAAATTACATGGGCATTCCTGGCAATTCTTGGTTAGATTTTAGTCTGACATTGACATATTCGTGATATTTTTGATGTACAACTTTACATTTATTTTTCCCGATATGCTATTATACAAGCATCAGGATCCCCTTATCTGCAGTGATGTCCAGATATTATGCTGGGATGGAGACAAAGAATGTACTTTTTACATTACATAAATAAAATTTATAGACTTTTCTATGTAAAATGTGTTAAAATTTGAATTTTTTCTAATTACTGATTTTTATCTACATTATAATGTTATTACTAAATTTTTAATTTTTACTTATGGATAAACTTTGATTTATTTCTGATTGAAATTTTCACAAAGGATAATGTAAATTTAATAATATATATATGTATTTTAGAAATTTAAATATTCTTATGCATATTACATTTTTCCTATTTTGAACAATGTTCAGATTTTGTGTAATCTGATAACAATGTCCTCTTCTGAGGAAATCCAAAAAAGCCATTGATGATTACATATTCAACCTTTTTCGGTTTGTGTCTGATCTCACAAAGTGCTAATTTGAAACCCTAGCTACCTTATTAGTGTGACAAAGGCTATATGTTGTGAACTGTTAAATAACCCCTAATATTTATGCCATGCTTGGTTAAACAGGAAATGGGCTATTTCACTATAAATAATGCACAAGTCCTCTTTAATAACCCACCACAATGCCACCTTAGAAATTGGTTTGCATTTATTGATCGCTAGGAGTGAAACTGAAATATTTGAAAACATTACATGACCTTATATCACTAGCTACAGATAAGGGGAAGCACAATCAATCTATTCCTACCCCTCAACTCCACATTTCTACCCTCACCAATTCTCTCGAGTAAACCCTTCAACAATTCAGATAACCATAGTATATGGTATAAAAGGCAACTAGTCAAGGAGATTAACATTTGTTAACAAGGTTGTTAATGAAAACATAACTTCCTGTGTGTGACATGAGACCCACAGAGTCTAAGACAGGTCATTCTTACAGCGATGGTCCCCAGTGATTTGAGTGTCAGTGCAAGTGTCAGAGTGACAAACTGGGTTCAGTGAATATCATACTCCTAAAAAATACTCAAAGCAAACTAGGTAAAAGGGAGTGGGTGGGAATTTGAATTTGATAAGCATGACTATTTTAAGGGATTGCTTCTTGTCCCCTAAAAGTGTCATCCAAATTTGTACATATTGCTTTTAATATACGCCTATAGTATACTGGGGGATCCTCACTTGCCACCTGAATTAAATGAGCCAACATGCATTAAACACCTGATGTCATCACTGCCATTTGGAAGTCGTGTGCAAACTGTAATGCTGACACACAATTCCTGAAAGCTTTTCTGGTTAACCTTAAGGGAAGTTTGCTTTAAAACCAATTCCAACTAATGACTCATTTTCTGCTTTTCTTAATAGGTATGTTTTGTTCATTAACTCGTTCCTACTGATTACATCCAGGATTACTGAACTCTAGATGTTCAAAACTACAGGTAATTTACATTAAATACACCAGTTTCTTCCTGAACAAATAGGACATCACACTTCTTGTAATATGTGAAGATTTCAGCAACTCTAATCTGAGGTCAAAGGAATCTCTCTCACACACATACATAAGCATGCATATCTACACACAAAAATAAAGGAAGTCTGTAGCTAATTTCAAGCAATGCCTTAAATAAAGTCTATTGAGCTCTTTCTTACCATGAACATCAAATGGCTAAAACATTCTTTTTACTTTGTTTTTCTTATCATTTTCAGTATCAGTTTAAATGAGTAAACAAAATAATGAATCAACATTCAAATAAAAGAGGCACAAGGTGCTTGTTTAATCACAGAGCATGAAAGATTTTCTGAATTATCAAGAATTTCCCATAACATCATATATGAGTAGGTTTTCTTCATAGGTGAAGGATAATAGTCCCAAGAAAAAGATCATTCAGTTGATTAACTTTTTCTCACTTTACAATAATTTCATTGCTTTCTTAGTTCCCTTGTAGAAAATAACCATAACTCTATAAGTTTATTACTCCACATTAATTTATCTGTGATAGTTCCTCAGGGGGGAAAATACATGGAAATAAAAATATTTAAATGCAACATTTGACATTAAGTTCATTGTTATTTAAGAACTTTTAATTCAATGCTGTAACATATTTTATAAATAACATTGAGGAAATCTATAAAAGACAAAGAGCAAATCCCATTAGTGCATCTAAACAAAGCAGTTTATCCAGACAGAGTAAGAATAAGGAAGAACTATGCTGATGAGAGAGCCCCAAAAGGAATGCTACCTTTGATTCCTCTTTCTACAAATAAAAACTACCCTGATCTGAGTGTTCTATTAAGGGTGTAATCTATAGCTCTTTATTGCTACATTTCTGGAAAAGGAGGACAAACTTGCCATCACCATAAACTTTGGTCAGTTAGCGGTCTGCTCTCTCTGCTTAGGAGGAAAAGGGGAATGAGGAAACCTTGAGAATAGAGACATACAAGCATGTTAAATTGTCAATAAAGGTGTTGTTAATTTTAGTGTTTATTCCAAGTGTTTAAAACCAAAAATTGGGATAAAAGGTGAAAAATAATATGCCTATGAAGACACAGAAGACGCTTCTAAAATAAATTGTCAGCTTATTGTTTCATAACAAAGTGAATGTCTCTCGGCTCACTCTGCTTAGCACAATCATGGGCAAAATTGTGAAGACAGAAGAACTCTCTCTTATCTCTTACCACTCCTGTCTACAACCTACCCCAACACACAGTCAGGCAGTGCCTGCAAAGAACGCTGTCTACATGCACCGCAGAAGGGGCATAATAAAGCTTCTACACGCCAGACCTCTATTATATTACTATCTGATTCAATAAGCTTTAAGTGGTGTCTTTTATTCTTTATCCTTGTCGAAAGTTTCAGTCAAATTATCTCAGAGTAAGGGATTGTAATTGTGTCATTTACACAATTAGGCTTCTAACTCTACTTAGAAATTATGCCGGGAAGATTCTTGTATTTTAGCACTGATCATTCTTCGATTTTGTATGTAAATTACTCCCAACACATTAACTTAATCTGTACTTTTATGCTGATGTATACATGTGTCTACTTCAGAGTGATTGCTTGTCAAGATAAGCATGCTTCATGCAAACAAAACCCAGAGATGTGAGTTTTTCATTATGAATTCTGTCACATTTAAGAGTCTGCTTAAAAGTACAGCTAATTTTGAAACGTAACCACTTGTAGGTTCTTTTCTTTTGCTGAAGCTAATTCGATAAAATATTAAATCTCTAAAAGATGCACCCTTCGAAGTAGGTGACGGCATCCACGTTTCCTGAACGGCAAACTTGCTATTAAAAACAGACAAGCACTCTAAGTTCAGGTTTCGTGCACAGCTCTGTTCCCCATTGTATTCACATTTGCAGTCGGACTTTGCAAGGACAGAATGAAATCTGGGGAAGGAGGATAAGAAGGGGCTTGTGACTGTGAGCAGGAAGCAGGGATGGTTAGAAATTTTGCACAGGTGGCTAATGACGGATGGAGGTGGAAGCATTTCAGGGGGAAGTTAGCATTTGGGAAAGAGAGACTCTACCTGTATAGCCCAGCGAATTGTCATCATTGTCAGAGGTGGGGGCTGGTGTTCCGTTGCGGTCGCCCCTCTCTAGGTCCTCAGGGTCTGTCGGAAACAACACCACAGCTACTGCTGGAGTCACAGAAGTAACAGTAGATACCATTTCGATCGCAGCATGTCCAGACACAAGTAAATCCACATGTGACAGGAAGACACACAAGGACAACACACAGCACACGTCTTCCTTGCCCTTCCTACAGCACACTGAGCCCTGGGCAGGTCTCCGCACCATGCTTAGACTTTCCCCTTCTTCCCCCTAATTTCCCTAATTCTCTGCTCTGCCTGCACCTTTGCTGCACTTCAAAGCTAGTAAAGGGCTCCGACTGCCCTCTGCGAGGCCGCCAGCATGACTGAGAGAGCATATGGAGGAGGGAGAGGGCAGGGTGGCTGAATGCTAGCATTGCTAATTTTCTACCTTATTGTTAATCAAAGCTATTGACTGTGATCACTCCCCATCATCGCTTCATCTCCTGGCAATTACAGACTCCAGGGACTGTACTTCAGATGAGAGCAGGAGGGAGTGGGGAAGGGTCTTGTGGAGGCAGAAGGAGAGTGATATTATAAAAATGATCCACTTCCCCTCACCTTATAAAACAGTAAAAGAAGCAGTGCACAGCCTATGCCTTTGGAAGGCAACAATTTCTGCTGAAATAGGACTGAGGAAAACTGAATGACTGTCTGGGTAAAATAGCACCTAACTTGGAATATTTTTTCTTTGAATACTTAAAGGCATTCCAGATTACTTGATAGTTTATATTGCAACTATCCATATAAGTGTTATCATCCTTATAATTTTTTTAGTTTTCTTAAGGACAAAATGCTTTTTAGTGTTTTTGAAATTGTACATTCATTTTCCTATGCAGAGTTTTTGAGATGAGGCTGTTCCGTAGTAGCAGAAGTTGAGTCTGTGAGTGACAGCAGTCTAGTGATGCTGTTGCTATGTGCCAAAGCTTATGTGCTAGATAATTTCGACCATCACCTACTTCTCCGCTGCTGATAACTAGACACGGAAACAATAAAGAGCACAAGTATAGCTCCTAAATCAAATAATGTGGAGTCCAAGGTCATTCACGTTTGCAGTGTTCTATGGGCTTTTATCCCCTTAAACAGCATCTGCAGAGCTTTCTTCCATGTTGCTTGGGGAAGAGCCCTTGATTGCTTAGAAAGAAAATGAATCGCTCAGAAACGAGGCGGTAAGCACACACAGGTAATGTCCCTCTATAAACGTCACAACCATCATTATTTCTGTGTTTCTGCTGTTTTCAGTTAGGGCAGCAAATTTTGTCTCAGACAAAACTATTCAGGAATAATTTAGGAGTTTTTAAAAAGAAATACGAAGTCTGTCACAAGACTGCCAGCTTTTGGCCAGATACCTGCTATTCACTCAAAGGATGAAACTGTTGTGGTTAATGTGGGAAGAGGCGGTTTTGGATCTGGGCAGACAAAAGGGGGACAGGCTCTTTTTGCTTTTTTTATTCTTAACTCTAGGGATGACTTTGTTGTGTTTATCCTCAAAAGTGACTTTGGAAATGGTCAGACAGTGAACACGTCGGCTCTTTAGCCACACAACTTCTTAACTTTCTGGATGCATGAACTGTTTAGTTCAGAGCTGTGTCCATTAGAGAGACCTGGTAGTGATCTCACTATGTAAATTAGGGCAGTATTAGTTACTATAGTCCCGGACCACAAACCAAGTAACTTCACTTAAGGGGTTCAACAAATAAGAGGCGGACACAGAGAAATAAAAAGAAATTTGTTATTCATGTGTATTAAAAGGCCTTTATGGGAGGGTACATTCCTGCTTCATAAATTTTGTTAAAAAAAAACCCACAGTGTGTGCTGGGTCACTTTAGTTTTATGAATTAATTAGCATTAGTAAAAGGCACAGACAGTCAAGGCAAACTCTCTACCTAATTATGAAGGTGTAGTTTATTGATTGTGGCTGCACTCTTTCTAATCACTTTGTTTAAAACATGGTAGCATTCTTCCAAATCTATGACTCAATTAAATCGGCTTGTTTATGCAGTATCATAAAACTATGGCATAAGGTTTGTACATTTTTGTTACTGATACCTTTCTAGAAATGTGGGTGTTTTCCTAAAATCCATAGAAATAAGGGAAGTGAGTTCATTATCATGGAAATGAGTTGCCTAAATCTACTTAGAGAAAAAAAAAAAGACTTCACTTAACTCTTAGTGCTCTGTAAACTTACCTCCTTGCGTCTACCCACCATGCCAGGCTCTCCTTGTAGGCTTTGGGAAGATTAGACTTTGCGTTAATCAATCAATTTTACCATATCTGCAAAGTCCACCCTGTCTATCTAATACTGCCTTTAATTAAAGACATGCTGGGCTTAAAGGAAACAGAAGGTGCAATTTTCACTAACTTCACTATTTTTTCTTCTTTCTCCTCCTTCTTGTCAAAAGATAATGATAATAGGAGTTGCCCCGTTGTTTCTCTCTGTGTGAGCTTGAGGCTGAATGTTGAGTTTAAAAGGTAGATACTTTGTGTGTGTGTGTGTGTGTGTGTGTGTGTGTGTTGTTAAGTAGTATTGATTACTGAGCCACATGCTAGAAGATAAGGAGGTGAGAGGTTATTTTGTTTTAGCATATTTGAAGGAGGGCTTCTCTGCAGTCTCTGAATTTGCAGCCCTACAAGCCTGAATTCAAGGGGCTGAAGCTTCTGTTTGTTGATTTAACCCTCCATGGCTTCTCAAATGCACTGCTCAGATGAAAATGTAAACTCGCTGAGTCAGGCACTTTATTTTTTATTGTTACACAGGATTGAATTGAAGGTAACAGATTAATTAATGAAGGCAAATTTTACTTAAGTAACTGACTCTAAGTAAGAAACAGCTAAAATGTAAAAAAAAATGCATTTTCTCCCTTAGTATCATGTACTGGAGGAAAATGACTATGTATGAACTCAGATGTTTTCCATCCCTCTATTTTCCCGGTAAGCCAATATTAGATATAAAGTATTTTATGAAATATAAAGAGGACATCTGATTCATAAAATTATATATATCTAAGGCTGGAAAAAAATTTATGTCAGAGATATACCTCCTGGGAAGTTAGTGCCTATTTGGTGTTCCCTGTTTCCCAAAGCAACCAGACTCATTGTTCTGAAATCCTGTTTTTTATTTGTTTGTTTGCTAAGAACAAATCCACTTGTTTATATTCTCTGTCCCTCAACTTCATTTCTAATCTGTGGGGGCAGACCACTCTAATGCTCACTGAATGATTGCCTTATTACTATCCAAATTCTTAAAGGCTTATTGTTTCTAGTTCTCTGGACTTGAAACTTTTCAACCTGCTTTCTCTATGGATGCCATCATCCAGTCCGAAGGCTCTGCTTTTTTCATAAGTTGATGAACTTCCATATTGCTCAAATTCATGCCCCACCTACATCCTAGTCATATCTGATGGCCAAGTCAACTTCTTGTTGACACCAACAAATTTCACACTTTTACTTGGTAAACACAACACTTACCAGCTACCACTGCAATGTAATCTTTTCCTAGTGTCCCTTACAGTGTTATCTATCTTACATACATATGCACAACATTTTCATTATTTTACATTTTAGTAAATGCTGCTGTCTATGATAAAATCAACTATAGACTTAATAAAAATTTGCCTTAGTATGTATAAAAATGAATTTCTTGACTTTATCTTCTGGATATGGGACTGTTTATCATATTTGAAAAAATAATATGCAAGATCATATATATGTAGTAATAGCTTTGCAATATATACTATTTATCTCATATAAGATATGCAAGCATGACCCATCCTGTCTTTCCCATATTTAATAAGAATGAAAATTACAAATGAAATAAACACTAGAAGTCATTATCTTCTGTAAACTGTTTATTTAAATACAATTCACTCAACAGTTTGTCTGATGGAAAATTATGTATTTATATATGCCATTTATTATGTACTACATAATGTAAAATATGTCTACATTTTAGAATCACTTGATAGAGCAAATGAATGTATCTGTGCTGAAAACACATCCAGTCTGCCCTCTGTGATTATCAAGAATACATGCCTTGTTATTACTTCTTCACTGCATTACAGAACAGAGCTTTTGACTCTACTCTTCATGTCTAACTGGAATTTTGTATCATTTAATCAGCAACAACTAGCCCCAGATCTTTTGTGTGGATTGAGGTTACAGAACCATAGACTCCCCAGTACCAAAGTCATCTCAGAAACCAACTGCTAACTGTAAGGTGAAAACAGACTGACTTTGGCTACATCACGTAGCCACCACTTTAACTCAGTACTCCACCTGAGCATCACTGTAGTAGGTATTCAAGAATGGAAAGAAATTGTGTGGTACAGCATAGTTTTATTTTTCTACAAACCATGTATGACTTGTATGCAATCAAATTTAAGGCCTGACATAAAATACAGAAAACATTATCTATTATAATTAGACTATGCAGATAGAATAAATAAATAAATGGTGAGACATGGAACAGTGGATAAAAATACTGTATGAAAAGGAGCTCAAGAAAGAATATGGCACATATAGCAATTAATTGACTATGGAAACAACAAAAGTGAAAATGTGGAACAATCATGTGGTCTCAGCAAGTTTGGAATGCACTGGAAATACTGCACTGAAGCTTCTCTTCACCTCTCATGTGAAGATGACTATGTTCATAGGACGGAAGCTTTTGTGTGTCTTGGCTTACTCATAGTTCCCTAAGTTGTTCCCTTAACTTGGCAAGTAGTGTCACAGTAAGGAAATATAGATGTTCAGGAGAAAAGAAGCTCTGATCATCAATTCGGAGTTTCTAAGGTGGACTTGGTAGTTCATGTGTTTACTTACAGCACTTGGGAGGCAGAGGCTAGCACATCTCTCTGAGTTCAAGGCCAGCCTGGTCTACACAGGAAATTCTAGGACAGCTAGGATTACATAGTGAGAAGCCCAGCAATTGGGAGGCAGAGGCAGGAAGATCTCTGAGTTTGAGGCCAGCCTGGTATATAGATTTAGTTCTAAGAAAGGCGGCGCTACACAGAGAAAACCTGTCTCAAGAAAATGAAACCAAGCTATAAAATGAATAAATAAACTTGGTGTTTCATTTGCTATATCAACAATTTCAGTTGATATTGCAATTCATCATAATTTAGGATATTCACACTTAAACCATGTCCTCTTACTGTAATATCCATCCAGTCTGTATCAGCTCCTGGAATTTACATTAGAGACAAAAGTCTCCCCTTTGGTCTACTCTATAGTGTCCACCTGGCTTCTTTATAGATTTGAACTATCACTGCACCACACTTTGGCATTAATTGACATTTGGAAGATGACCATTAATAAAAGATTAGGGGAAGGCAAATGAATACAAAGTACTATCAATATGAGGATTGTGTTCTACAAATTGGATCAATTCTCATTGATTCTTTCCTACTAATCAAGAGGAATGCAGGGAATGGGTCCTCTAAATGAAGTACTGAGAGCATTTAATTAGAAACCTAGGCAATGAATTACAAAATTAAGTACAAAATTATGAAGATTTGATCAGCATCAAAATCCTACAGGATTAAATCAAAATTAAATTTTACCTTTTGCCTTTGTCATGTATGGTCAAAATGATTATTGAGTATGCATTATTATTCTCTCTATTCTTTTGTATTGGAATGAAAGGGAGATATATGAGAATTGTTATAGAGATTTAGAGGGAAAACGAACAGTGGCTTTTGTGTAGTATCCACTTAAAAAAATCAGAGAATAAAATAACTTTTGTAATGCACAATGCAACCCAAAAATCACTATCATGTTTTCGATCATCAAACATGATACATGTCATTAACATTGTACTAATACATGTTTCTCTGTCTCTTGTGTTGTACATGCATGTATGTGCAGATCTGTGTGGAAGTGAACGTGGCGGCCAGAGAGGATGTGAGAATGATGCTTTATCACTTCCCTCCTTGTCCCCTCAGACAATCTCCCACAGAAACGTGCTAATTTGCTAGTCTTGCTGCCAGTGAGCTCAAGGAATCCTCCTATCCCTACCCCAGGTGCTGGGGTTACTGTCACATACAGCAATGCCTAGCTTTTTGTGTCTGTGCTGGGGTTTCATACCTATGTTCTTATGTTTGCACAACAAGCAGTCTTACCCACCGAGCAATCTTCCACCCCCCTACCACAGCTTCATAAACTAGTTTTTCAAAGCAACAACATGGTCACCGTCAAAGTCTACAATCACCCTTATATTTTCTATAATTGGAAAGTCAAAGAATTTCCTTTGCTCTAAATTAGAAGAACTATGGTTGTAAGAATTGTTGCAGGCAATAATTAACAGACTTGGTTTAGTAAAATGAATCACAATGTTTATTTTATTATAAGGTATATATTCAAATGCAAATTTTATTTACTGAATATGTCTTCCAAAATTTAAAAACATCTTTTCCTGATAAGAAGAAAAAAATTCAGAAATGTGTGTTATTTGTCAAAAGTAAAATAATCTTAATGATAGACAGGTAATCTTAGCCTATAACTTGGGATGGCAATCATACATAAAAGTACAAGTTTCATACAGTGGCCTATGATTTTTGACATAATCTTGTTTATATGATGAGGTTACCAAATAAATCAAAATAAAGTAAATGAAGTAACTGCACTGATTGTCATCAAAATATTATTCATATCTCAAATTTACTTAGCATACAATGTCTATTTATATCCTATATATTTTTAGAGTCTGTTATGAACAGGGAATTGCCAATTGTCACTATGTTCCTATATGTAAGAAACAGACACCAAGAGCAAAGAGGGTCCCTGGTCTTATGCAACTGGCAAAGTGCAGGTTGGAAATTTGATTTCACATTCCAATCACTGTTAGAAAATTAGGTGGAATTCCAATACCATATGTGCAAGGGAACACCAGGTTCATTGCTTTTATCCCAACACAGAACAGTAAGGTCAGATAGTTTCGTAAATCTATCCCTTAGCTCCCATGAGCACACCACCAGGCTTTCTTCATCATCTTTATACACACAGTAAAATATTTAATGAGGCATTCAAGTGACTGTAAGCACAAAATAGACAAAATTACTATTATAATAGGGATTTTAAACAGTGTCTCAAGGTAGCTTGGTTTGGGAATTAAACTACTGAGATTAAAAATATACCTAGATTCTTTGCAACCATTATTTTTTTTAAAAAATATTTCTTATTGACAGACATATTTTTATTTTAAAGGCTTTTAACTTATATGTAATTTAAATATATGTCTAAGAAATCGATATCTTACTTATAGTGCAATATTTTATTTGTATTTTCCTAGTTGTTTTTTATACGGGAGTATGATTAACACAGTGTGTATCCAAGAAGATGTAATGAGCAGCCATGCACTCAAACTGAAAAGAGGCTCTTACATCAATGAATCATGACAGAATTTTAAATATCTTCAGGTCAGGTGAGTAAACTATATTTTTGTTCTGAAAATTTATTTGTTCTTTGATTAAGTACTATCCAGTGTAGGTGTAGATAAAATACAGACACATTCTGGTTTGACTGGGTGCACTTTTTTTCTGGCGGTTTCTCTTGAAACTGAGTGATATGATAGCAATTTGGAATTAGTCCTTGTTTTTTTGGTGATACATCCCAGATTTGAATATTCAAAGAATACTATAACTCTGAAAAAAAATATTAGAGTACACAACCATTCTAAACTGTCACTTTGTTTACATGACTTAGAGGCCCATCAAGTTACAATGCAATAGTAAGTAGACATTTAGCACATATTTAGGTACAACATCAATAAGAGATGCAAGTGTAACAATTGTGGTAGCACCAAGCATTGCGTGAAGTGTTAGGGAGGCAGAGGCATTAAGAATATGACTGTGACAGAATATCAAACACAGGGAAGAAGCTTTTAACTCATGGAAATGCAACTTCATTCAACAAAAGAGGACAGAATGCTTTCAGTATGGAAATTGCTCCATTGATAGAGAAATGCTTATAATTTTAAAACCATTCGTTGCCAGATCTCTTCTCACAGAAACACGACAGAGGCGAGCTCTTAAAGTAATTGGGAAAATTATTCTCCAACATGACAACATGCTTTTTTTTTTCTTTGATGTCTGAATGTTTGGTGTAAGAATGTCACGGGGGTTTTCACGGAAACAGTGATGACTACCCCCTTGTATAACTAGAAACTAAGCCAATTGTCCAGTTGAGACCTGCATTTATTCACAATCTTCCTTAGCATGTGATGTGACAGATACCTTGCTGGGGTGGAATTTAATCTTCAGAGATTTGCTGTCTTGAACTTTATCTGTGAGAGTTAATTTCCGGTTCATTTTACTTAGCATCTCTGGCTGACTCTGTATGTTAGCCTTTCTTTTCTTTTTTTTTCCTGTTATTCTCTCCACCCACTTTGCCCTGGTACTCAAAGGCTTTTCTTTATCGAGCTTAGCATCTGCTACCATTCCACTCCCTTCCAGCCAAAGCATAAGGTAACTTCACCATGGGCTAATTAAATAGTGCTTGAACTGAGTTAACAGGTGGTGTCCCAGCTGCCCTCAAAGCATGCTCAAATACAGTTAAGAGGCAAGGATGGCACAATAGTAATATCTGAATGAATAAAATGTTCATTCTATACAAAAAATGGTGCTAGCAAGTCAGGATCAAATGGGATTTGTTTACCTTTTACAGTGGTAGAAGTCTGATTGCCGGAAGATGAACATATCTGAGACTGAATAAAAACTCCGATGTCCTATTCTTTGATTTTGGATTATATCTCATCATAGACTGCATCAATCTATTAACATTTCAAAAATATGTTAATAATCCCACTTGAAATTGATGCTACTAGTAGCCATGATCAATGATGTAACGGATCAATGCTTTCTCATATTTAATCAGATATCATACATATATTTAGTGTTTTGGAATCCCTAAAACTAAGTAGTTATTGTTATTTAATTTAGGTATTTTATGTAAAACTATGTTAAAAAGTTACTAGCTTACTTCAATATTTATTTACTTTATTTATTTGTTTATTTACTGGCTTTGTTCCTGTCATCTAAAAGTCATATCTATTTCACTCACAGGTGTGTTGTTACAAAGGAATTAAATAAGCAGAGCTCATAAATTTTTTTATAAAATTTCCAAACACCTTGTTGAAGTCAGTACATTATTTTTTTAATAGTATAAGTATTTCAAATCAGAGGTTTTATTCAAAAGTCACTTGAGGGCAGGAAAGGTGGTTCTGTTCTCTGAGAAGCCCAGAGTTCTCTTCCCAACACTCACATATGGAAGTTCATGGCAGCCTGTAACCCACTTCCAGATTCGTTATCCTTTTGGGATCACCATGGGCACTGGAAAAATACCCACACATTGACACTTGGGCATAAACACACTTAAAAAAAAGCCTTCAAAGCCTTTTAATAACTAAAATATATATCTTCCATGTTAACCTCTTTTTTACTTTAAAAATTTGATTCCTATCTTTTTAATTGAAAATAGATAATTTTTCATACAATATATTCTGATTACAATGTCCAGTCCTCCAAGCCCTCGCGGATCCTGCACCTCCCGTCTCCACACCTCCCCGTCTATTAAATCTACAAGCTTTCTTGCTTTTTTTTTTCACTAGAAAACAGAAACAGCTATCTAAAAAAAAAAATACGTTGATGCCTTTGAATGAGAAAATGTACACTCCGTTTTGATGTTAACATGCTAATTTGGAGCTTAAAGGAGAGAATTTTTAAAATTCAACAGAATATTGGCTTGGAAAATTTCAATTTCTCTAAGCCACATTTTCTGTGTGTTCAGCAAAACTCTTATAGCCTTTTGCACTGGATAGCCCACTTCTGATTCAGGAAGACTCCACACCATCCTTTTTGGCTTAGGGAATTGTGTTCACTTAGTTGCTTGGTTGGTTTATGCTCATAAAGATGGATGGATTTACTGAAATTAATTTCCTACAGCAGGGGTGGGGTTGCGGGTGGATGCGTGGTTGGGCAGTGCACAGCATTGCGGCTACTCTGCAGATTTCTTCACTACTAAAAGAGAGCATTTCCCTGAGCCAGGGCGTCAACATCTATCCCCTTCTGCTATATCTTTAGGCTGGGGCCAGGCTGCAAAGGGGGCCAAGTCTGAAGCAACTGTGAGGTCTTCTCACCTGCTCTTCCTCTTCCTCAGGAGTTGGGGGAAGCCCTGGCAGTAAGCCCTCTGAGACAATTAAGACCATTTCAGGGCTGCATTCACTTAACTGTTAAGGGAACACATTTCCTCCACAGGCTATTCATTGGACGTCTTTTCTAACCACAGTCACGGTTTTGCCCTCTTCACTCTAATTGTGCTTTTGATTATTGGGTCATTTTATGCCTTCAGCTTGCCCAAAGGTCACAGGGATTAGTAGTGTCGGATAGAGTACCAGGGAGGGAGTGTGACCTCCTTCCCATTCATCCAGCTGCATTGATTGCCCCTCAGCATGAGCCCACAGTGGCAGTGGTGGTTGCTTTCTTTTCTAAAGGTCCATGTGTTACTTTCCTTGCAACCCTCCCTGGCTTTTCAGGAGAAAGCTTTGGGTAGCAAAGGCTATGGTTTTTAGCCAAGCCCAGTCAGTCACACATGATCTGTCCAATTTGCCCCTGAGTCTGATTATAGAATTTCAGTCTAGGAAACTCACAGCCGTTGGATGTTTCTACTTCACAGTATCACACTGAAATGTAAACAGTCTCGTTCTTCTTACTAGTCTATATGTTATGCAAATATGCTACACACACACACACACATAATCATACAGAAACTATTAACTCAATTACATACTGTCTGTAGCAGGTTTGTTTTTCCCTCTCCATTTTGTTTGCCTTTTCACTCTTGATTTGCAGTCTTTAATTTGTATTTAGGTGGAAAATATTATCATCACAGGCATTAATATGACAGGCATTTTTTTACAGTAAGATATGCTTCACTTTGGGATAATTTTCATGTCATTATTTTTGTAAACCAATGGAAATGTGTAAAGACAAAGACTATTAAAGAAGAATTTTTTATGCAATTTGTCTGGATGCATGCACTAATAGCAAGCGTCTTAAGCCATTACTCCCCCAAATCAAGCACCCTACAGTCTGATAGGCTATTCATAGTACTATTTACATTCAAACAACCATGGGGATAATTTAGTATGTACAAATCTTTTTCTGGGCAGCAATGTTCTTGGCTAGTGTACCAGTCACTTCATTTACTGATGGTAAACAGGAGTCAAATCTCCTTTTAGGAGAATTTAGTAAAATTTCCTTCTAGGAGGCAAGTGAAAAATGAATCTGTAGTTGGTATGATTATCCATGAAGCTCAGATAAAACAATATGACAGATTATAGCATATCTGCCCCAAATTATGAACTCTTGTTTTTCTTTGAATGGTCTCTTGAGATATTGTTTCATACTGTAGCTCAGGCTGGCCTAAACTAAGTGTTTGAGTTATGCTTTAGCTTGCAGCAGTCTCCTAGCTAGAGCCTCCCAAGGGCTGGGATTTTGATGCAAATTACCACGCCAAACACAAGAATGCATTTCAAGTACAGAATTGCATATTCTGGTTCAAAAACACTGCAGTACTTCTTTTTTTCGTCTTACATAGTACACTTTTTAGAGTATTGGGGAATGTTTTCATTTGTAAATTAAGATGATATTGTATTTTCCACTGTATGCTGTGATTACCATTGGTTAATAAAGAAATTGTCTTGGACCCGCACAGGGAACAGAGCTAGGCTGGGAAAACTAAACGGAATGCTGGGAGGAAGAAGGCAGAGTCAGAGAGAAGCCATGGAGCCCCCCTGAGACAGACACTGGGAAGTTTAGCTGGTAAGTCAGTCACAGCCACATGGTGATACACAGACTAATAAAAATGGGTTAAATTAATATGTAAGAGTTAGCCAATAAGAAGCTAGAGCTAATGGGCCAAACACTGATTTAATTAATACAGTTTCTGTGTGATTATTTTGGGGCTAAGCAACTGGAAACAAACTTGAAGTCTCCTTACTACATTCAGAGGCTATACAAAACCCTTTCCCAAATTAAATGTTTAAGATTTTCCATAAAACAGTCAGAATGCCAACAGCATTAGTAGGCAAATGCTGTTTTTGTTTCCAAATATGCAGCCATAGAGTGAATGCTGTTGGTCAGCACATGCATGAGAAATGGGTAAAAAGCCTAATATGGTAACTTAGACTGTTTCCATCAGGTTCGTGTGACCTCTTTTAAATAGAGGTCTTAACTGCAAAGAAACACATTTTCCTGCAAAATAAGTAGAAATGCTTATAGATGCTGAATAAATTTTGCTGAACTGTATATGGTTCCAGAATTATGGTAATTTTTTGTGAATATTTTAAGGAAAAGTAGAATTTATAAATACACATAATTAGTTCTTAAAGATGGATAAATAGAAAGGAAAAAATCTCTATCATTTTTAATATGCAACATATATCTCCAAAAATATCTTTGCACTTCCACGCATACCTTAGAATTGCAATGGTGGCATCAGAAGTACCCTAAGATAGACAGGTTTCATTTAAGAATTGGATGGTCAGAATTCCATTAGAAGTAAGTTATGTGAATAGATTAAGCACCTAAGAATGCATATCTTTATTATGTTTTTCTGGGACATGAAAATGTTGTGTGCTAATGTTAAAGCATTTCTACAGAGTGTATATTTGAAGATTTAAATATGATTCTAAAAATTACCTGACATCCTAGCACCTGGCAACTGAAATTGCCAAAAAGTATAAACTTTTCATTGACTAACTATAAATTATATACTTATCTATGATTCTATGGCCCTTAGTTTAAAAATAATTCATAATTGCACGTAATCCTGGTAATGCCTAGTAGCTATAAAACATAATTGTGTAGGAGAAAACACAAAGAGTAGAAAAGATTCCAGAGCAATCACAATGTGTTTCACTTATCATTATAAATGTAAAACAAGATAACATATTATATTTAATTATAAGAGAAAAATATATTATTGTCAATTTTCGTATCAACCACATAAGCACCATATAATGTTGCTAAGAATTCTGCTCTCTATGTCTAAAAATATGTTGACCCCAGAAGGCTTTTAGATCATAACATGATACCTTCTGATCTTCCTGCAAGCATTTAATGCCTGCTTGCATCTCTACAGTGTGGGAAAATTTGGATGCTCTCCTTTGTTGTTTAGCCAATTTAAACAATATTTTAAAAAATGGAGCTACTTGTAAGCTCAGTAAGAAGTACAAGAAGTCCTATTGTTCTTTCTGCCAAATTTCCCTGAATGGTAACACTTCCAAAACTAAAAGCATTATCATAGATATATTATCAGAGTTGCTACAAGTGTGGCAACGAGCCTTTATCTCACCTAATAGAACTTGCAGTTCTACGTTTCTAGACACATTCAATTTCTCCCTGCCCACCCATCCTTTGAATACTAGTCTTTTCTCCCCATATATTGCTTGTCATTCTGAGACACAGTCCTCACCAAAACCATACAGTATGAAACTTTTTGACAATGCTGTCTTTTCTCAGTGAAATTCCAAAAAGATTCTTCTAGGTTTCCGCATGTTTCAAGAGTTCAGGCTTGTTTTTATTGCAGTCTAGTTTTCTGAGATTTGGATTTACTGAAGTTTGCTGACATATGGAGGTATATATTGGAGGTTCCCAGGTTTACCTATTATGAATGAAGATGTCACAAACACCTGTGTGCAGGATTTAGTGTTAAACATAACTTTCCATCTCTCTGGGATAAATGCCCAGAAGTGCAATTACTAGGGCATGTGGTAGTTGAATACCTTTTTGATAAAGTGCCAATTTATTCGACTGCCTTATAATCAGACAATCAGATTTTGAAATACACTCATGTGTTTATTGGAAAAGCTACCTTTGTCATGTTAGAAGCAAATGTTAAAAGTAATATTCCAAGAGCCCTTTCCTTCCTTCACTCTCATCTCTTTCCTTTCCTTCACTTGTCTTCTTCTCACCTCCCTCTAGCTTCCTTCGCCTTGCCTTCCTGCTTTTCTCACCTCCCCAACACTTCTCTCTTAATAAAGGTCTGTGAAATTTTGATAGAAAGCATAGACTTTGAGAGTCTAATCCAAAGTAATAAAGGCAAGTGATATCGCTGCTTGTTAGCTCTTCTGTGGACTCAGATGTAAGTTTTGTAGACTTTTGTATATTTAGTAATATCTTATTCTTCTCATAACAAAAGAGGGAAAAGCCAAACAATGTGTATTAAAAGTGAAGACAAGTGAAATAACTTTGGTACCTTTTTCTACGTTGAAAGTAACAAGCAGGATGCCAATTAAAAACAAACAGACAAACAAACAAACAACAACAAAAACCATGAGACAGAAATTTGTTCTGTTCTTATTTTGAATTATAATCTATCTTCTTAAATAAAAACATATTCCATGGTAGAGTCTTACCATAACCATAAAATGTTTCAGTCTTTACTGGTGCTTAATTATAGAGAAGACTGAATAAAAATATGTGTAATAGAATCAAATTCTCTGAAATTTATTTGTTTCTATAGATCCTCAATAGTTTCAAGTACCTAAAAGTTAGAGTTATTTCAGTTTTACACAGATGCTCAAGTTGGTTTTGGTTTTTCCTCATGAGCCTATGTTACTAGCTTTTAGTATTGAAAAAATCGAATAAAATATCTTGATGAATTTATTTTGACAAGGACAGTAGTTAAGGCATCTATCTCATTACAAGAACAAATCAAAAGAATCGATAGTCTTACAATATGGGAGAAAACACTTGTCATCTTGAATTGTCAGCTTTAGGTGTTTATTGGGAGTTGAAAATATTTCTGATTTCAGAAATACCTATCACAAATAATCTTCCCATTTAAAGCTATCTTGTTTTTCTCAATATAAAACTATAAGGATTGTAGAATTGCTATCATATAAAGGCTCTCTTTAAAGAAATATGTTCGACATACTTTGAAAATCTTACAAGATTCTAAAACAGATTTTTCCCAGTAAATAAATAGAAAACAGACTATAACCATAACAAACAGTGTAATAAAAAATTTCCCAAAGACTTAATCAAGTTCTATGAAAATGGTGGGGGTTAGGAGGTGGATTGTTCAGGATATCAACCATTACCTTTGGTTTGATAAATTCTGATGCTTGAAAAAGAATGTTCATGTCACACTAATATTATTTCCTTTGAAGAATAATGAAATAAAAGAAATAAAATACAGTAGAATAAGATAAAATTGAACAACTTCATAGTGTTGACTGAAATGAATGAGGACTGATGTAAACAGATATGGGTGGTATAGACAATAAATTAGAGATCATTTATTTGTTACTAAGTAAAAGCTGGTATGTTGTGTGCTCAGTCTATGAAACCTTTGAGAATAATTCAAATGATAAATTTATATTAAAAACAAATGCGGAGGAAAATTCCAACTTAACAGAATTGCCTAAGGATGCTACTTATGTTTATGGAACAATAAAATTTATGGTAAAACAAACAGAAGCCTTTATTTAAAAACAGTCTTAAATGTTTTAAGGCAATAGCATCAACAGAGTTTGGAAATAATCCCCACCTTCTCTTCTGTGGCTCACACAGCACCAAGATCTTTCAGGAGTGCCCTGTGAAAGTTGTGCAAGGCCTCAGGATGGGTCCCAAAGAAACAGAGGAAGACAAAGGAACCGTGGAAAACTTCTTGAAAAAATAATGTCTTTCAAAATATAGAAGAAGAATTCTCTGAGCTATAAGGATTTCTTGTCATTTTTGTAAACACAATCAATGCAAAATGTTTATTATTGTATTTGTAGAACTGAATGTAGATTGTCAGATAACAAAGCACACATTTTGGACTGACATAGAATATGCAGAAATAATACCAGTAGAAATATCTTTCCTTTAAAATTAATTTTCACTTATATTTCATTTATACTGATATTATCAGTGTGAAGAATTAAATATATTACTAGAAACAATATGAAGAGGAATGAAAAGGGAACACTGGAAGGCAGATGAAAATAACAGTCTAACAGATCTGAAAAAATGGTGATAGGTTTTTAATGGATTCTGATTGTTTAAGGGCTGAAAATCTGAAGAGGTGTGTGTCTCTGAATTCTAGCAGAAGACAGAGCTAAGCATATAGAAATGGTGAAAAACATACTAAAACAAACAAACAAGCAAAGACAAAATAGACTAGTTCTGTAACGACAGTGTTCTAGCTATTTGAAAAGAACAGGGAAAAAGCATAGGAATTGGGTTTGTTACTAATGGCAAATTAGTGTTCATGTCTCTATGAAATAATATAGAGCATTGTGTATCAAAACTAGATAGATATATAATAAAATGTGTAAGTTCATTTTGCAAATTGCAAGGAAAGACAGCACTGAAGATTTGAGGTTAAATTCTAACTTAGCCATTTCTTTATGGTGTAACTCTAGCATCTGCCAGACAGTAACTCAAAATATATGAAGTAGACAGATAATAGTTGGTTTCCCAATGATTTAAAAGCTGATTTTACTGTGTGTTGAACATCCAACCATGCCTGCTTTAGAGACCATAACATTCAGAAAGTATTCCTGTGTGGCAAAACCTAAGACGGAAGTCTGGGACTAAGATAGTTTTTTCTTGAAGAAGATATATAAACTGTGTGTGTGGAATGGGGTGGGGGTTCTTTGCAGCCGAGGAATCCCATTTCATGAGATCAAAGGTGTGGAAGATAAGATCCCCAATATTCAGGGAACTAGCTCCCTGGACAACTATATTCCTTCCACAGCTGTTGTCTCAGACTCCAATTAGTCGCTCAGAGTATAAACTAAATAATCCCATCCTTCAAATGACTTTAGGAAATTGGGTGTTAGGCAGATCTATGGCACCATTCAATCAAGTGGTCCTTGAATAGGAAAGTGCCTTTCTTTGAATGGGAAAAGTTTGATCCCATTGAAGGTAATCTGTCATTTATCACACCCGTGGATGAGATGTTTAATGGCTCTATCGATTCTTTTGGGTGCTGTTTTATAATCAGCCTTTAAGCAATGCCAGGCTGAATATGGGGTCTGTTTTCTGTTTGTTATTGATGCACCTAAATTATTTTTATTCATCACCGTAATTATTCAAAAGGAAACAACTGATGTCTACAGGAAAGTCTCTTAAACATATTTCGGAATTACCTTTTGTTTCTCCTCTTTACTCATCTTCCTGTGCCATACCCAACAGCTTATTTTTGTAGGTCTCTATAGTTTTAAATTCCTACTTCCTATTTCTGGTTTATATGTACCAGTTCTAGAAGCCAATCTATTTTCCCCAGAATAAAAAGAAAGAAATACACAAGAGTAGGTGGCAAATGTTTCCTACTGTCAGAATAAAGAAGAGGCCTCAATATTAATGAGAAGAAGGCTGTATTCTTGCCTACAGAATAACTACTGTAACGTGTTTAAAAATTAAAAGAAAAAATGATAGTTATAAGATAGAAGCATGGGTGCTGTTTGGCTTTTGTAAACCTGACACAAACCTAGGTACATCTGGAAGAGGGACTCTTAAATGAGAAGAACGCTTCCTTAAGATTGTGCTCTAGCGGAGTCTGGAAGGCATTGTCTTTATTAATGATTGCACAACCCACCATGGGCGGTGCCTCCTTGAGCAGTTGGTTTTTAGTTGTATAAGAAAACAGCTTTTTGGAACCCATTCTCTTTGCAGAGATAACTTCCTCAGTCTAGATATAGTGGGGAGGGCCTTGGCCCCGTGATGTAGGAGGGTCATCTGTCTATGTGTTAACTTTCATTGGTTAATAAAGAAACTGCCTTGGCCCTTTTGATAGG
>LOEQ01001794.1:285987-301826 GCA_001685075.1 Bramus lutescens
GGGTGAGGGGTGGGAATGGGAACTGGGATTGGTATGTAAAATGATAAAAGACTTTTTTAAATAAAGAAATTAATTTAAAAAAAGGAAACAGGCTGAGCACGCTATGGGGAGTAAACATGGTCCTCCAAGGACTCTACTTCAGTCCCTAACTTCAGGGTCTTGTCTTGAATTCCTGTCCTGGCTTCCCTAAGTGACCAGGTGGGACCTGAGAGCTGTAAGCTAAAATAAACCCTTTCCTCCTCAAGATGTTCACAGACTGAAAAAGCAGAATACAAGGTGTGTAGCAGAGGAGAAATATGCAAATCCCTTTCTTAGGTTGAGCTCCCTTGCAGCAGTGTATGATTATCTGTGAGTACTTGTGTACATGTTTCCTGCACTAGTAAAGCATGAAAAAAGTCCTAGAGCTGTATAAAATCACCATTATATAAAAAAATAAACAATTCAATAAGAATCAGTTCTTAACAATCACATTCATTCCTAAGATGCATTTTCAGAAATGCTGAATTTTTAATATGTGTTGTCTAATAAGAATGATGGATTAGAGAAATACCTCATGTTGAAATCATTAATACTTAAGATCTGGATATGATGTGAATATGACTTTAGAATTAAGGTGCTCAGATCTGTAAAATCAAAGCTTGGGTCTCAGCTCCAAATCGATTATTGTTTCCTAAGAGTTGGAATGGCCTAATTGTAGACACTGTTTTTTCCCCAACGATCTCTTCTTAACTCCATATCCACAATGTTAGCTAGATACTCTTGACAGTGGAGATAATTATATCATGAAAACACTATAATTTTGAATTCTTGGTTTAGAAAACCAGTAAATCACTGTGCAACCCCCAATTTCATTCAAAATATCATTTTTCTATTAAAAGAGTTATCAAAAAATTAAAAGATTTTTCACAAACTCTTGAATTTGGGGGGCAGTGGTTTGCTTGTGTTCTGTGGTAGAGCAAAAAAAAAGTCAGTTTTTCCAATTTGTCTCACTTTGTACTTTTTGCTAGGTAATGGTGCTGATTACAGTGTTGATGGCTGCTGACTTCTCAGGATGATAGTCACTGAAGTATAACAATTTCATGCAAGATGACAGTGTTGCATACCCAGTTTGAATTATTTTTTTCATGAAACATTTCTCCACGTCCTGCCATGCTATTTAATAGCATTTTACCTGCAACAGAACCTTTTCTAAGATTTGTATCGAATCTTGACAATATTGGCACACTTTTTCAACTAAGTTGAATCCCTTCATTGTGGCTAAACTATAACACCGTGATTAACTGAAAGAAGAAGTTTCATGTTATTGCGCTCTTTTCCCATGAAAACCAAATCACCATCTGTTGAAATTTCGTCAAGAGATTGAAACAGAGGCAACCACAGGCTCCATATCTAATTCTAGGTATTTTTCTATTTCCACATCTTTAATTACTGAATTAAACTATCAAACTCCTTTAAGTTGTCTATAACAGTGGTGATCAGCTTCTTCAAATGTTGATATTTTTACTCCAACTCAGAAACAACACATAGTCCCAGTAACATCTTCAGAAGTGAATCTGCTTTAGAAGGTTATCAGTTTACTCTTTTAGACCTACCAGATGAAACACTGTCTGTGGAAGCTATGTCCTTTGAATTTCTTAAACACTACAACTTGATGGCTGAAATTTCTTTGTGACCCAGGAGTTTCAGAATAAATACCTTGTTAGGAAGCATTAAGCACCACTGATAGAATTGTACACTTATGTAACAAGGCTTGGGCAATCAAGTATGACATAAATCAGCAGCAATATTTTGCTTCTTGTGGGAGAGATGAGGGAGCAAAAGGTTTACATGAGTAACATTTTCCCCCTGGGTACTAAGTATCAATAATGAATTAAAAATACTCATTAAGTCATGGAATTACGTTTGAGAAACCGGATGCAGAGTAGACTTAGTAGAATTTTTTTTTTTCCGAGATAGGGTCCCTCTGTGTAGCCCTGGCTGTCCTGAAACCCTCTTTGCAGACCAGACTGGCCTCAAACTCACAGAGATCCATCCGCCTCTGCCCTCTAAGTACTGGAATTAAAGGTATGCACCCCCCAGCAGATTTAGTAGAATTCATATTAGAACACTAGAAGCTTCAGAATGGAAGACAAATGCTAATTAACTTCAATTACAGACACCAACTGCATTATCCTCAAATGAGAATGTCTGCTTCCCATTTGGAGCTTTACAATCTGCCACTGACCTCTTTTCCTTGGGGATCAAGTCCTAGATGAATTATCTTCTAATAGATACTGTATAGACTCGGTCCTCCTGTGGCTCATGGAATGCCTTTTAATCAGATAGCTGGACCTTATGTGTATCTTGTTGGAGCATCTACATTTGACAGCCCACCTTCCCTCTTTTCCTTAACTCTCACAGTCCACACTTCCCCTAGAGATTTTACTCAACTCTTCCAACTATAGAGTAGCAAAGTTTGGAACTTTATTCTGAACTTGGATTCAGCTCAAATCATTGAGGTTGGTTTGATTTTCTTTCCAGATCATGACAGCTTTCTTCACATCAGCAATAACTCCAGCTCACTCTTGTTATCATTCACGTGTTCAGTGGAGCACCACTTCCATTGCCTCCAAGAACCCTGCCTTTGCATTTACTCCTTTGCACTTTCCTCAAAACGTTTGGCCTGCCTTGCTTTCAATACAACCTCCTTAAAAATCTTCATTATCTCTAACTTTTCATTTAAAGGGAAAGACAGAAAACTCTCCTTTCACTTGAAGACTCTGAAGTCAATGGAAGATTACTACTAATTGACTTAATTTGAACACCGGTGTTGTGTAGCAAATAAGGAAGTCTAAGGTGAGGGAAAATGGTGAGAAAACAAGGAAATGAAAGAGTCAGACACAGGCTTGTGTATTAAGCTCCTTGCTTTGGTTTGCATAGACAGCGTTGTTTATAAGCAATTATAAATATAACATCAAAGATCACTGATTGATTACAGGTCAAGGTAAAAGGTAGTGATGTTAGTTTGAAATATGATGTTTATCAAACTGAGACTCACTGTAAACATACACTGCTGAAAATAACATAATACAGTAGCTCAATGCAAGGTTGCCCCAGAAATACAATTGAAAATGTACTATTTGTCAAGTTTAATAAATTTGCCTATAACAATTGCCAATAGTTGCATTTCAAAGACAAGAGTTTGGCTAGTAGGACTCATGTAGGAGATTTATTGTTATTTAATACTTAATAAATAATGATTTTAAGTTATAACACACATTTTTTTAGCCCTAACATGAATCTTAGAACATGCTGATGATTCAAAGATAGAGACACTTAAATATTTTTAAACACTGAAAAGAATCTAAAAGTTTTTAACTACAAACACTTTCATTGGAGTTTGAAAAGAAAGACTGTCACTTGTGACTATTTGCCACATGCCCATGGATGTTTAACTGGTCTCTCCACCACCTCACATGACTAGGAAAGGAAGTCTGCACTTTAGGCCTTTAATACTCAGACATATATAATTATACTGAGAGTACAATCTGCTTCATTTTTCAAACTAAACACTTAGGAAACTTTAATTTCTTGGCCAACCCTTGAATCTTGCATATCATAATGCATTCAAAACACCTTGTATTACTGACTGATGCACCAAAGCATTTCTCAACTCCTCTTTGTGTTGTTGCCTCGCATCCTCAACCATCTTCATGTCTCAATTAGACCCCTAACCATGGTCTGCGGTTCTCCTACCATCTTTATAATCCAGTCTCCAGAGAAAATTAGTATAATTAATTAAAAAGAAAAGTTAGACACAGTTCTTTTATCGTTTTAAGTGATCTTTCTTTTTGTGATCATAAATTCAAACTCCTTTTATATCCAACATTCACATGTGTGTGCTTGCATGTGTCTCTCTTCAAAGTTGACAAAGTGGTCTTATTTCATCAATCTCCATCTTATTCATTGTAGGAGGGTTTCACACTTTAACTTACTCCTCACTCATAAAGCTAGTCTAGGCATCCAGATTGCTTGTACCCACCTTCAAATCGCTGAAATTATAACAGAGATCCACACCTGGTCAAGATGCAGAAGGTGAGAACTAACGAAAGTTTATCCTTAAGTGGAACATCTATATAACACCTACCCACTCCATGACTCAGGGATTGATTCAGAAGAGGGGACAGAAATATTTTAAGAACCTGAGGTAGTGGATGATTCCAAAGAAACTCTTTTCTGGACACTGTAGAGAAATTGCACATATGAACTCAGTAATTGTGACAGTAGTCAGACCTACACAAACTCAAGCCAGACAGAATCACAAAACAGAGATGGGAGGTGAGAACAAAGTCCCATCCCTAGTCAAGGAGTTATTAGCAAATTATAGATGGTGAGGGAGGAAGAGGCAATTTTCTTTAAGAGTATCACTCTGATCACTTTCCAGTGGAAGAATACACACCCAAGAATATAAGGGCAGAACTACACACACACACACACACACACACACACACACACACACATCACACACACATATATTAAATACACAAGGTTGGGTATAGAAGGAAGGATGGGTCTAACTGTAAGGAGGGAATATAATAAAAATTATATAAAATTCTCCAAAAACATAGAATATGAGTCAAAACGAAACATGATAATGTAAAAAAGGATCACTAGATTTATAGGTGAGTTTCCTCACCCATGTGGCATTTACATCATGGAGTTCGAAATCCAAATTCCAAACTGTACACTTGTAAGTGCTTTATCTATTGAGCCATCTCCTGCCATAGTCTACAATATACTTCATTCCTTTATCTTCAAGCACAATTTGCAAAAATTTCGACTGTGTTCACTGCAATCAAACATTGGCCATTCTTTGCAAACATTTATAATTGTATTTCAAGAGTTCATTCTTTCCTGTGTTTGGAATTTACTCTCATTCTGGTGAATTGATTTCTGTTCTTCATTTAGAATTCAAGTCATGTCCCTGCTTCACAGTGACCCTCTTTCACACTCCTGTCTGACCTTTGCAGTAATGATGCCTCCTTCTTTTCCCCATATCCCTCTGTTCAGTTTTAAAGAACCTTTCACAAACTGGTTTTGCTTTGCTCACATTTATTTGAATATAGGCAGAATGTCGCCCTTTTCCCACTGAATTTAAAGTTCATGAGAAAGGGGCTTGCATAATTTAAATGTTTTTCATCTCTCTGATAGTGTCTAGTTCACTGTTCCAAACATGTTTAAATAAATATGTATATATGTATTTCATTTGTGAAATAATTAAAATATATAGCAGATAATATAAACTCCAATACATAGCAGATGTAGGTACTTAAGGGGAAACTGGTATTTTCACATGATTAAGGACTCATCAGCTAGACCAAATGGAGATGATGGGTGAAAAGCACTTGTCAAAAATGACAAAAAATGACATGAACTTATTACATAGTTACATAAAATATAGGTCGTCGTACTTCTTAGAAATCCATCTTATTGTAGGATAAACTTGAAACTATTTGATTGTAGTAGAAAACATCAAAATCAATTTCATTTACCTCACCATGGTTTTATTCTGTAATCAAAGTGACAATGAATATAATGTATATGAAAGATTGGGGTTTTCCACATGAAGTCTCAAGTTTAGAAGTGTTTCCCTTATCCTCTTGATTCTTGGCTCTGTAACTTACTTTAGCGAAGTAGATTAGAGACCTCGGGAGAGTCTCCTTTCTTTACAATCTAATTCTGCCATTTGCTACCTCAACGAACCTCTCTGGGCCCCAGTTTCCTCACATAGAAACTGAAGATGATTAAAAACTATCCAAGTCATAGAATTTGTGCACAAAAAGATTGTAATGTTTTACATATGCTTGATTTTTGCTTAGTTTATTAACATCTCTTTCTGTTTTGAAAGCAAAATCTAGCTATTTAATGATATTTGTAGATACTTATTTTAAATAATTTATTTATATTTTGTTATCAGTAAAGGCAAAAAAGAAAGAAAGAAAGAAAAGAAAAAAAAAGGAAAAGAAAAGGGAAAACAAGAACCCAAGGATTAAATAGTGGTAGTTGTGTTCCAAAGAGCTTTCCTGGATTCCAGAGGTCAAGTGACTGAAGCCAGTTTTAGGGGTCAGATAAACTCTGATGTCCACTTATTTTTCTAAATAATACTTATAGCCTTATAGAGAAGAACCTCATTTAATAAATGTAAAGAAATAAAATGTTTTAATTTTTCTTGCATAAAAGTCTTGGAACATTTCTTTACATAAATGGAAGGGTTTTAGTATGGTTCAATGACCTCCAACATGCTGGAATTATGAAACAGAGAGTGCTTACACGTTGAGCAAGCAGAAAATCTCAGAGCAGCCAGTCCCTACCCCGAACTTGGCCATAGATAGCAGTCTAGGAACCTGTGGTTTTTGCGTAACTGTCTTCCCAGGATACTTAACACAAAAATGATGTTGCTCCTTAAAAGTACATATTTTAAGGCCAGCCTTAGTAAGACTAAGACTTAGTAAGAATGTGTCCAAAGAAGGCTTAGTACATAGATTAGTGTTACAGCACATTGTGCCTGAGATGCACAATGGATCCTGTGTTCAATTCCTAGTACAGAGTATGGTGGTGGCGGATGTTTCTGAAATCTGATGAATGAGGAGTCACCTACTTGAATATTTTGGCAGAAGATCCACTGTGTACAAAGTTTCGTAAGTGGGGAACAGTTGTAGGTATTTGCTTTTCCATAAACAAGAAAAAACATCTAATTTTGAAAAGTGAAATTCAAGTATGGCAAGGTTCAGAGCATATTGCAGCAGACAGGTTTTGAAGGATATTCAGTGGGACCTGATCCAATTTTCGTTCTTAAGATACTAGACTGGCTGTCATGTAGAGAAAAGATGTGTGTGTGTGTCTATGAATGCGGGAGTGGGGGTAGTATGTTATTCTAAATGACACTTTACAATTTGGGAAAGTACAGAAAGTGCAGGTTAGTAAGAACTGAAGGCTTCTGTTCAGCAGTAGCCTAGTTTATCACGCTCTGCCTTTTCACTCTTGTCAGGGAGCAGAAAAACAGGTCTCCACAAGACAAAGACATCAGCTCTACCAACAGCAACAAAAGCAGCCATTCTCAATGCTTATTCAGACTGTCCTTGAGATCAAGTTGTATGACAACTTTTCACCCTAAGCTTTCTTAAAGATGAAAAGTAAAAGCTACTATGTGGAGAGGTTTGCTTGCTGAAGCCTGTACGGCTTGTTACTCAGCAAACCTTCCATTTTAGCGTTTGCTCTCAGAATCTAGAGCTTATATTTGTATCTAAGATTAGAGAGAGAAGATTGCTAAGTGATAAGGAACATATTGGCTTAGTATAGACAAATGACAAAAAGGAATAACTATCCAATAAGTATTAGTTTCTCTTAAAATATGTTCATCTGCTTAAGCAGGTCCCTGCTACAATGCAATATTTTAAAAAATCATGTTGATGGGGCTGGAGAGATGGTTCAGCAGTTAAGAGTATTGGCTTTTCTTCCAGAGGACCCAGTTTCAATCATGAGCACCAAAATGGCAGATCACAACGGTCTGTAACTCCAGTTCCCGTGATGTGACTCCCTCATACAGACATATGCGAAGGCAAAACACCAACACGCACAAAATTAATTAATTAAAAAACAAAGCCATATTGTAATTTTGTATGTAAATAATATACAACCAGAACATGTTAAGTTAGATTTTAGCCAACATTTCACGATTCTTTATCCTTGAAAAATTCTATATATATGACAACTGTAATTTTATTGATTTTATTCCATAAGAAGCAGTTTCAACGGTTATTAATATGTGGCTGAACATCTGCTTTCTGTCCAAGCTAACCCTATATATCTCTACTCAGTGCCACCCACCTGCCAGTTCTTATTTTATGGTCTTCACAGCATTTCTCAGTGTTTGACATTATGTTGATTTTAATATATGTATTTTAATATATAAATATATTTTCAATCATGGAAACAGGCATATATATGATTAAAAATTCAGATCAATGAGATGGAGGCTTTGTTTTATTCTCCAGTATCTACAGCTTGTCTTCACATAGCAGGTTCAGATTATGCATCTTCTATTTTATTTTTAAGTGGCAAAATTAGGTCTAAACTGCAAAGCCAAGACAGTCATATCTTGATGAACTTGCTTAATGCTCCTTCTCCTCTGGTCCCATCATCTCAGATCACTGGCATGGGAGTCCATGCAAGATCACTAGCCAATGACGTGGCATTTTACATTTCAAAGAGAGTTTCAGATAGATCCATTTTTTTTATTTCAAATTAAATACAGCTACATGTCTTTGCTGTGGAATTAATTTTTATTTTGTTGATGTTTCCTGTACTGCATATGACATGAAGGAGGTGAGATCAGTCATCCTGGCCACTCGAGACTGATCAAAGCATGAAGTATCATATTAAACAGCTCACATTTAACCTTTCCAAATGAATAAGTAAAAGGAGATTCATGAATTCTTAAAATATTGCCTCTTGTTGAAGATAGCAGCTTCTTTTAGTTTTAGGATTAATTCCCAGGGACTTTTTTCTTTTCATAGACAGTTTGAGTTTTTCCTAGTCAACCTCAGTTTCCATTGAATTTTACAGAAAGAATAAAAGTGAAAAACATAAGCCTTAACATTTTTATTTATTGTGTATTGGCCAATAACATTTAGGATGCATGTTCTATTTTACTATTTTGATATTAAGCTTGTAACAGTCAACCCCATGAGCATTGTTGTGAAGGCTGAAATTGGTTTACCATGAACAACTGATATTTGCCATTAGTTTTTTTTTAAGCACAAAACGAGAATAGAATCAAATAAAAACACCTATCTCTTTTCATTTGCTCCCTGTTTTTCTGTGGTTGTATTCTGTGACAGCTATTCTGAAAATAGATGTCAGGACAGCTCTGCTTGCGTATACACATGAGTTCCCTTCAAAGGAAGTTTTGGCCTCCTCTCCCATGATGCATGTGGTTCACAAACAAAGACAGAAGCCTATACAGGTTTCTCCATCATTGAGGGCAACATGTCACTGTGGACATCACAAAGACAGAGACTTAAAGCTCCATTTTTGTTACAGTTTGCTTCATTTCTTGCTAAGTCACCTTCTACAAAGAAAAGAAAATAGGACACCTTTTGAAGAGGGTTGGATGAGAAACGTGTGTCAACATTTACGCAGGTACCTAGGAAACACAGTGACAATTACTTTACTGAATGAATTGTCCTTATGTGTTGAAACTAAGCCCAATGACAAACAAATACAAAGATCTTAAAAGTCAAGTATGCTGGAATATGAAAGGAAACATTTTCCAATGATGCATTTCTTCTCATCTCTTCTCTCTCTTTTTGCCTAAAACTATTCAGTGACTTAAAGATTTTTTTAAAATTTGGATGTATATATAAGATGGAGATTGGTACTTTGTATTTCTCAAGGGCCAGAGATACTCAGAAAGGCTAGATTCATTTCTGCAGTGGTGGACACAACGCGTGTGCTGAGATCTGCCTTAGCACTGGGCATCATGTCACCTACTCCCAACAGCTATAAAAGGCAGGACCAGGTGTGTCTTTTGTTTTATGAAAGAAGGATCATAGTCTCCACGAAGTTAGAAACCTATGAAGTTTAAATAGTTAGAAAATGGTAGAATCAGAACTTGAACCAGAATCCCAAGAGTTAGTCAAATCACACTACAAAAGTACCTTCGGGAAAGAAAATTTACTTTATAGTCACAAATAAAGGTCAAGTTTCAAGCTTGCCCAATCCTCCTAGCACAAACTATCACTCCGTGGCTCTTAGAACCAAGAACTCCCCAAACAGTGCATTCGGCTTACAGTCCCGAATGTCTGCTAAGCTAACTTGAAATTTCTCAGGAAAGCCTGCAAAGTCTTGATTGCTGGTCACCAAATAGCTATCCACTTGCCACTGACTCCTGAAGACCCTTAATTTGAGCTAAATTCAGATTTCACTTAAAATGCGTTTTCACTTCTGTCCCTGACAGAAGTCCCTTCAGCAGGCTCAGTTCTGTCTAACTGTATCTTCCCTTCTGAACATCACATGGAATTGACTGTTCTTTTTCATCAATACAAAGCGTTCTACATTTTGTAGTACTGTAAAAATGTCATGTGTCAAAGTTTTGAAAAGATAAGTATTTATTTATCACGAAATGAATTCTTTACTCTGACCTCCTTTCACCCTATTATGACAACCTCAGGGCAGATTGGCTATCTAGACAGGAATGTTCACATATAGATATTTCACACATACACATACAAAATATTTAATTTTTTTTTACATGATCACTTCATTTAGTACAGTTTATTATCTGACAGCAATCTGATTTAGTCATGGGGTAGAGTACTCTTATGTGAAATCAGAAATAATTTTCAATATTTAATATTTTATTTTATGTGTGTGGGTGTTTTGCATGCATATATTTTTGTGCATCATGTGCATTCCTGGGACTCACAGAGGCCATAAGTGGGAGTTGGATTCCATATCATGGAGGTGGAAGACTGGGAATAACCATGGGGGTACTGGGAACAGAACCCAGGTCCTCTGGGAGAGCTGTGAGTGATCTTAACTTCTGAGTCATCTCTAGCCCCAGAAAATATTTTCTCACTGTTTTTAAAGCAATACTTTAGGGATAGTGTAGACAAAAGATACTTCTATATAAAACAAACGTAGCAGAAGTTTCTTCACATTGAATATACAATCTTACAATTAGCCTGTAACTATGTAATTTCTAAATTAAAATGGCAAAATAAGATTATGCCCAAAACTTTATATGACTTTCTTCATCAACAATGAAACTATAGGAGTGCATAAACAGACCACTGCTGGGAAAAATACTCTACTTCAACCTTTAAATTGCTTTTGAAGCTTTTTTTAAAGATTTATTTATTTATTATGTATACAGTGTTCTGCAGGTCAGAAGAGTGCACCAGATCTTATTACAGATGGTTGTGAGCCACCATGTYGTAGCTGGGAATTGAACTCAGGACCTCTGGAAGAGCAGGCATTGTTCTTAACCACTGAGCCATCTCCCCAGCCCGCTTTTGAAGCTTCTAACAGTTACATAGACCTGACAGTAAGAGGGTCATAACCATCTCCGTTGAAATAAACATCTTGTTGTGGGTTTATTCAAAGAGCTCTTTTAAATGTGCTGTTCAATTTGCACTCATAAGGTTGGAAAAATGCAGTCAATGGGACACAGACTCCAAAGACTCATATTCATTACTACCATTACAACTGCTTATATACTGAATATATATGTGTATATATATATATTATTTTTATATGTGGTGTTGACTTCAATTTCCCAATCTTTCTCCCTTGCGTCCTCCCTTGCCCTCCCTTCTCCTTTACTGCTGTTTTTACATTGGGAACAGCTCTTTGGGGGATTTTATTTTTGAGCTTTGTCCCTGCAGTGATTTGGTGAAGGTATATAATTTTTTATTGTCCGCCATCACTGACAGGCTGCCCCCCAGGCACAGGGTAGTGTGCAGTGTGTAATGGTTTATTGATGAGCAGTGGGAGCTGAAGCAGAGGTGGAAGCTGGCAGACCGGGCAGAGATCCTTGTTTAGAAGCCAACTGAGCATGCAGTAACAAGATCATGCAGTCTTGTTTGCAGAACTCAGCTCAGGTTAATCTAAGGGTGTTGGAGAAGGAAAATAGCTCAAGAACTTGTACATTCCGAGCTGCTGTGGCATCAGCATCTAAAATCCAATACCAACTCCTTACCACACAGAATTATTCAAAGTGAAGTTTTAGACGGAATCAAGAGCAAACTAGGCTTTCAGGCAAGTATTTTGAATATGCACTGAGTCTTGCCTCTACCTCAAGAATAGCTTGAAGTAGTTCTTATGTGAGAAAAATGGCATCTGCATGTAATAAAACTTAAGAAATAGTTAAATAATGGGGAAAATAATTGAGGTAGGCACAAATGTAATAATTGCTGCTACTTGCTTAAAAATTTCTCAATAATCCTCAATGTTTACTTGTTTTTGAAAGCCAGAAAGTACATGGAAGAGACCATTTTATTCCTTTTTCTTTTCTTATTTAAGTGCTGTAGTGCAGATTATGGCCTGTAGGAGCTCATGTATTTGCTTCATTTATTTTTATAGTGACTCAGTGTATGCTGTCCTATTTTATTAAATGAATTCTTACTTTAGTGAACACACAGCACATATTAGAACGTTATCAGTTTTCAATTATGTGAGTATTTCTTACAGTTTAATTTTTATGGACATGTTTCAGTTAAAACTTTGAGAACTATCTCTCACCACTGTCGCCCATGAAACATTTCCTTCACAGTATTGTTGAAAAACTGAGTGGCATTGATGATGCAATGCTGTAGATGATAAGTAAAATTAATCATATCTTTATGCTTTCTTACGACTTTTTCACTCATGTAGCTGATTAAACTATCTCACTGTTTTTTAATTTTTCTAAAGTTTTTTATATATATGTATGAACCAATTACAAAACACATATTGTGTTGTAGCATTCACATATATTATGTAACGTACTATCATCTTATGTAATATATTACAAATATCCTTGTAGCTGAATTTTCTATATACATACATACATACACACATCTCTCTCTCTTCATATATATATATATATATTTTTTCACAATTAGGTTTCTCTGTAGTTTTGGAGCTTGTCCTAGAACTAGCTCTCATAGACAAGGTTGGCCTTGAACTCACAGAGATTTGCCTGTTTCTGCCTACTGAGTGCTGGGATTAAAGGTGTGGGCAACCACCACCCAGAGAATTTTATATATTCTCAGTGCACTTTTCTATAAAATTCATTTATGTTTTTCACAATCTTTGTAATTATTTCTTTTGGTACTTTTGTGGTTTTTATGTCCCGGAAATACAATCCCACTCCGTGCAATTAAATATTCTCATCTATTTCCTCTAGATAGTTAACGGTATGTACATATGAGTACAGTTCACCTAGTCTATATATTTTGCCCCTAGAAATTCATTTTGGTATGAAGAACACGACAGAAAAGTAAGTCTTTACTTGTACCAGACACTGAACAGCTAACTTAGGCATGATGTAAGAATTCTTTCTTTTTACCAGTATTACGAATGTGCTGCTGCCGTGTACAGACTCTATCTCATTCTTGAATCTCTTTTCATAAATGTATTCATCCATTGTTAATACCTTCTCAGTACGTGGGCTTTTTTATTTACTAATCACAATTTCTTCTGGCATTTTATATTTACGGCTGCTTTTTGGGGCTGTAAACATTATTTAGGAAGTAGTCTTCACATAGAAACAATTTTCATACCTTCCCAAAACTCAGTTGTCAAATACAGATTATTTACCAAATCATCAAGGAATGAAACAAAGCATGTATGATTAAATTAGAGTTGAAATGTATAATAAATATTTACAAAAACAATAATATCCCACATATATGCAGCACCATTTTAAAGAACTAAGAAGAGAATTGGCCCGCTTATTTGATTTTGTGTTTGAAGATGAAGTGAGCTCCCATGTTCTAGCATCTGTGACTTTCTACCCAGTTTTCATTTACTGTTTGCTCTCTATGAAGCCTAATTTACTTACTCCATTTTATGGGTTGTTATCAAGAACACAAACAATGTGAGTTTTTCTACAATTGGGTACATCACCATTGGGATGACTTCAATTATTCTTAGAGTCATTCAGTTTCAGTGTTCTATCAGGTGATGCTATTTTCTAGCTTTGGGTGAGCTATATACTATAATCTGAAATGATTATTTCTCAGCTTAATGATGAACTTGATAACAGTACTATAAAATAAAAATATACAGGTCTACTATTTTATCTTAGATATTTTAGTTTAGTTAACTTTTCCAACATTTGAAGAGTGTCCCCATTCAATGCTTGGTGCTAAAAAATGCCAGATGAATAAGCAATCAAGTCTTCTAAGCTATTAGATTTATTACTGGCCCAATTGCCAACTTGTAAGTCAGTATCTCTTATGTAACCTCTGGCAAGACTTAAAATGAGTTATAAAAATGACTCCGAAGTTATCAGTTTGAATCCATTCTTCCTTGTTGTTATAATGACTTTCATGTTTCTGTGTCCCTTGCTGGACATTTCATTCAGGTCTGGCTATGGCAGCTTCACTCTCTGGCCACAGTGAATAATATATAGATGGATATGTTGCTAGCAGAAACCCAGGAAGCATGATGGGGCTTTAACTGGAAAAGAAAAATCTTTCCCACGTCATTTGAATCTGAGCGGTCATAAAGGCCAGATCTACTTCAGCAACTCCATATGTCTGAGAAAAAAAAGGCATATGGAAATATTCCAAGACACAGTGGCATTGCTGTATATTTTACTATATGAAAAGCGGGCTCATATGTTCATTTCTCTAGAGTTATTATATATATATATCTTTAAAATTTAAAAGAATACATAAAATATACATAAACTTTAAAATAGATTTTTGTTAAGATCTTTTGGTACATCAGTGCTTATTTTAGTTCAGTGAGACGTTCTTTAAAATATACTTTTAAAATAAAGGATTTCAAGCATTTCAAAGGTTTTTCATTTGAAGTCAAATAATGTTATCTAGAATTGCACTATACATGACAGTATTTTTAATGGAAGTGTTTACAAACTTAGGGTAAACTGAGAGCATAATTTAGATTCTGTTCCATTTCAGAAATGTAGTGAAGAGCAGTTCACAATGAGTACTGCTGCCTGACTCAAATTATCAATGGAGTGTAATATGAATGTTTAAAGACACAGTTCGATACCTTAGCATCTCTCGGGCTTTTACACAAGTAACTGTTCTGATATGTCACACAGCTGGTCATCCAGATAAAGTGTTGTGTTCTGAACACTATATGACCACACTAAAATGTGACAGAATGATCAGTGAGAAATGCTAGCATAATCCCACAATAGATTCTTCAAGTAAGAGGAAAATTAAGAGCATTTGCTTGTAATAAACTATCTAATAGCACCATGATTTTAATTAAAAGCCATTTGTTGGGCATGGTTGTTTCAAACAACAGATGTAAACACAATCTTCTCATAGATAACACCTCAAGCTATTCTGTCATATTAACTGTACACATATAGAACATTAATGCCAATATCTGTTGAATATATTTTACTCTTGAGATTCTTCTCCAAGTTTGATAATAACACAGCACACTGATAGATATGACTTGCCTTTAACTTCCTCATTAGAATGGCAAAGCTCTATTTTGGTAATCAAATGGGAAAGTGGCATGAAACCATAATAAGGGAAAGCCAGCTGAGGATCCGACTGTAAGACAATGCTATGTATAATTGCACTTTAATTATGCAAATTTAACAAATGGCAGAAGGGTGATTGGGTTGTTATAGTCCTTGACCAAAGATGCCTGCCAAGTCCCCAAGCAGTATAAATGTACAAAGGAGCTGTCCCTGTGTTTTCCACTGCTGAGTGTTTTCTACCCTGTCAAAATACTGCTTTTATTCTTTTGAGAATAAGAAATTAGTTGATTTCCTAAAACAAGCTAAATTTCTGTTTTAAGTATGAGTGAAAAACCTCAGTAATAAGTTATTTTCTTAAGGATACAATCAACTACCTTTATATCAGAAACCTAAACAAGAATACTAAACAAGAATTGACCTTTACACTTGTTACAGAAGTTGTCTTCATAACTCCTGACCAAAATAATCTCTACATACAGACAGAAGGTTTTGCAAGAGAAAAAGAAAACAGTATTGAGAAGCTAAACAATCACTCATAAGTGGATAGATACTACTTATAAGCAAAGGACAATGAGCCTATAGTTCATGATCCTAAAGAAGCTAAGTAATAAGGTGAACCCAAAGA
>LOEQ01001795.1:0-13796 GCA_001685075.1 Bramus lutescens
GGTGATGTTTCTCTGATTTCTTTCTCAGCCCTTTTATCATCTGTGTACAGGAGGACTACTGATTTTTTTGAGTTAATCTTGTATCCTGCTACATTACTGAAAATATTCATGAGTTGTAGAAGTTCCTTGGTAGAATTTTTGGGATCACTTATGTAAACTATAATATCACTAGCAAATAGTGACAGTTTGACCTCTTCTTTTCCAATTTATATCCCCTTGATCTCCTTTTGTTGGGAAGACAAGGTTTTTATATCTCAGGGTAGGGAGTTTCCAAATGGGGGACTTTGTAGACAAATAGGCAGGGCTACAGAAGCAGAGCATAGCAAGGTGGTCATAACAACAGGTACTCATCACCTTTTTAACACAAAGGTAGGGCTGCAAGACGGTCATTATAACTTTTTAAAACAAAGATATGGTTGCTGTTTCCTGGAACAGAAAGTACAGAACCATTTGTAGCTAAGGTTACCATTTGTAGCTAAGGTGCCACAATTATTGATATTCTGATGGCCTTCATTAGTTCTCAGCCATTCATAAAATGCAGGTTCCATGAAGCCTGAGACGCCAGTGTGTGAGACTAGAAAGGTACTCTACACACACACATATTGACAATGAGTTGCTGGAAAGTCTACCAGGAGCCACATAATGTGGTATGGACCAAAATCCCAGCTGTCAAGTCAAAGGGGATCAAAGAGTTTATCCTAAGCCAAAATATGAGTGTCTATGACCAATAACCAAGGATTCAGGTAGATTTGTTCCCCTCTTGAGGTGGTAGGACGAATTTCTTATAGTCACACGATGAAAGATTCTTAGAAATCATGATACTTATCAAACGCATTGGAGAGTGCCAAAAAGCTGTAGGTTTCTGCTACCCGATGACATTCTTAGTCCGTGGGTTGATGGAAACTATCGGTCTGCTAAGAATACATTCTGGGGCCAGCAAGATGGCCCATTGGGTAAAGGTACTTCCCACCAAGTCTAATGCCATGGGTTAGAGCCCCAGGACCCATGTGGTAGAAGGAGAAAAACTTACCCTTGCAAGTTGTCCTCTAACTTCCCACACATGCCCGGTGGCCTCTTTGCCCTCCGGCATGCAAACACATAAACAAACAAATAAAATAAATCAAATAAATAAAAAGTAGTAGTAGTTTTCTTTCTTCTCTTAAGAAAAAGGTAGTCCAAAGGCATTATCTGATAATTCAAAAAAGCATAAAGTTAGATAGCTAGAGATGGGGGCAGTAGTTGACTCTTCAGAGGACTGTGGTGGTTTGAATGAGAAATCTACAGAGACCCATGTGTTTGATCAGGTGATATTGTCTCCTTTGCTGGTTTTGTTTCTCAAAAAGGTCACAGGTTTCTGTGATTTAAATGTTGTCTGTCTCCTAAAAGCCTTGACTATTTCGAGCATAGTACCCAGGTCAGTGGCCTGCTCTGTGTAGCTCCGGCTGTCCTGGAATTCACTCTATAGACCAGGTTGACCTCAAACTCACAGAGATTGGCCTGCTTCTCCCTCCAGAGTGCTAGGATTAAAGGTGTGCGCCACCACCAACCAGCGCATTTCTATCATGGTAATGTTTAAAAAACATAGGGTAAGACTTTAGTGACCATGAAATGGAAGGGCCCGTGCTTAACTAGGCTGTGAACTAATGAGAGAAGAGAGCGGTGGGGAGAGCTGAGAGACACTTCCTCCCTGCAGCAGCTGGAGTGGGCTTCTAGGACCACAAGCTGCTGTGGTGCGATGCTCTTGAGATAGTGAGTTTTGTTTCTTTTCTTTTCTTTTCTTTTCTTTTTGTTTCTTTAGCTTCCTTTTGCCTCCCTGACTTGCCTGGTTCTCAGCAGCAACTCTCTTGTTGAGCCAAATGCTTTGCCTGACTCTTAGCTCCTCTGTATCAGTGATTATGTTTGTGTACAGCTTACTAATACAAGTGGAGTGAGTCCCTAGGCATGCTAGTTGAATCCCACCTCTTTCTCTAAGTGCTGGGGTGATCTTAAGTGATATCGCTTCTCTGCATCTCGGCTTCATAAACCAGTGTTTCTTGGTACTAATGGGGAACTCAAGGGACATGGGCCTGTGACCGGGCACGCACTGGGCGTGATGCTTGCTATATGTTTTCCCCCCTGTCTTCTGTGGTGACCACTCCAGTTGTCTCACATGGTTATAGCTGCCTGTTGTCCAGTGCCTATTGTGCACGAGGCACTTCCCACATATATGGCCACTTCTTTATGACCACTTTGTCATCAGATGTTTTTGTCACAGTCCACTGAAGTTACATTGCTTTTCATTTGTTTGTTCTTGAGACGGAGTATCTCTGTGTAGCAGCTCTGGCTGTCCCGGAACTTGCCTTGTAGACCAAGCTGGCCTCAAAATCACTGAGATCCCCCCTGTCTCTGCCTCCTGAGCGCTGGGATTAAAGGTGTGCGCCACCATGCCCGGCTCCCCACCCCGCTTTTTTTGTGAAGTTGCATTTCTTGACAAACTCCCATGTTTCTGTGGTTTGGATGGATGGTACTTGTCTCTTAAAAGGTTCATGTAATAGGAATGTGGTCCCCAGGATGGCAGTTTCAAGAGGCTTAGGTCAAACAGGAGTATGTCCTCAGAAGGGTCTAAGGCATGCCTTGCTGCTGGAGTCCTGGCTACAGTCTCTGTGGCCTCCTGTTTGGCCATATAATTTCTTTCTCCTGCACATGGCCCCATAATGACATCATAAGATCCTTACAGAGCCAGGTCCTATCAGCAGCATGACCTTGAATGTCTAGAACATTTTTCCCCAACAGTAGCTTACCAGCTACCTATGGTGGTGCACACTTTGGATCCCAACTCTGAGGAGGCAGAGGCAGGCATATCTCTGTGAGTTTGAATCCAGGCTGATCTACATAGCAAGCTATTGAGTTCCAGGCCATCCAGGGCTATACAGTGAGACCCTGTACATATACATACATACATACATACAAACACACAAACACACACATACATCTTGCTTTAAGTATTGTATGATAGTGACACCCTGTGTGTGTGTAGCTTGCATTAAGCACTGTCTGTTAGTAATGACAAATGGTTTATGTGTATGTGTGTGTGTGTGTGTGTATTAGTCACTGTCTGATACTAATGACAAATGGATTATGTGTGTGTGTGTGTGTGTGTAGCTTGTATTTGGCACTGTCTGATAGTAATGACAAGTATATTATGTGTATGCGTGTGTGTATTAGTCACTGTCTGATAGTAATGACAAATGGATTAATACACTAAATAAGTGGCAGACCATGAACCAAACTCAACTTTTTTTCCACAGACAACTAACTGTACCTTTTCCAGAACAAAACCCAGTAGGCACTCAAATGATGCTTGACCAAAATAATGAGTTTCTCATCTACTCAAAACTATGACCTACAGAGAGGTCTTGGGAACAAAGTAATTCAAATATCTTTTCAGTGCATCAGAAAATTAATAATTTTTTCTTGCAAATTTGTTATAATTTTTTTGTTCAGCCTGTGATGATGGGACTTAAATGCTGAATAAGGCTTAAAAGGTCAAACGAAGCTCCTGCACATTTCCCAGAAATGTCAACGAAGCGCAGGGGTAAGAGCCATTGCTTGTCAGTTCTTGGCAGATAGGGCTAATGATGCCTAAAGGGAAAATGGAAAGCTTGTCACCTTGCAAAGGAGCTGCCCTGGGGTGGGTCCAGGAATATGTGGGTATGGAGAGCTGAGAACCTGCCAGACATCACCTGGTTCAATTCTCTCCTTCAACAGATGAGAAAGTTAAGGCTTGAAGAGAAGAAAATCATTTGCCGAAAGAAAAGTTGAAACCGGTGACAAACTTCATAGCCCGATATAAATCTTTCCAGCATCACCGGTCAATAGGGAAACAGCGGCTATCACTACACACTTATGCAACAAGTAGGAAGACAGTAGCAGCTACCACTACACATCTATAAAAACAGCTAAAACTGAAAAAAAAAACAATGTGACACTAACAAATACTGGAAAGAACGTGGAGGAATCTGCTCTTGCCCCATCCCTTGATGAGATGCAGAAATGTAGCAAGGTCCAGCCACTCTGCAGCTGTGGTTGCATAGTGAGTTCAAGGCCAGTCAGGGCTAAGTGAGACCCGGTTGCAGAAACAGTGAAGTGGGGGGTGGGATGGGAGTGGGAGGGGGTTAAAAGTCACTTGTTTGGAAAATGTTTGCAATCGTTTCCACTGGTCTGAAATCTCACAGACGAAAAACCCAGGATAGTTACTACCTGGCTCTTGCTACTCTGTTGCCTTTCATGATTTGAAGATGTCTGTACCTAAGGTGATTGTCCTCTACCCCATAGGTCTCAAAGCTCTCAGTGTTAGGTAGAAGGAAGAAGCTCCAGAGGATCTGAGCTTTAAGTCCTGTTTACTCAGAGGTTGCCTTTGTCCCATCTAGTGGGTCTTTCTTTCTTTCTTGTCTTTTTTTTTTTGTTTGTTTTTGTTTTTGAGACCGGGTTTTTCTATGTAGCTTTAGAGCCTGTCCTGGAACTCTCTTTGTAGACCAGGCTGCTCTTGAGCTCACAGAGATCCTCCTACCTCTCCCTCTCCCAAGTGCTGCGATTAAAGCATGCGCAGTCCAGCCTACTTAGCATAATCTAAAAGGTGGAAAGGCTGCTCCTAGTTTCAGTGGCTTTGCTCCCCATTTGGCTGGATCCCTTGCTTTGGGCCTGGAGGTGAGAAAGAGGTCATGACAGGAGGAACTAGAGCAGAGCCTGCTCATTTCATTACAGGTGGGAAGAAGGGAGCATAAAGAGGCGACAAGGTACAGCATTCTAGAACGGTCGCCAGTGATCTGCTTCCTTTAAGTAGGTACAACTCCTCTTTCTATCTTTCTTTCCTTCTTTTTCTTTCTTTCTTTCTTTTTTGTTGTTGTTGTTTTGGTTTGGGTTGTTTTGTTTTGTTTTTCAAGTCAGGGTTTCTCTATAGCTTTGGAGCCTGTCCTGAACTAGCTCTTATAGACCAGGCTGGCCTCGAACTCACAGAGATCCTCCTGCCTCTGCTTCCCAAGTGCTGGGATTAAAGGTGTGTGCCACCACTGCCTGGCACAACTCCTATTTCTTTAATAACCCAAACAACACCAGTGATTTCATACTGATTATGTCAAGAGTCCTCAGGGTTCAGCCTATTTGGCACATCAGTTGGCAGAATCAGATCCCTAACCTCTGATCCTCTGGGGGATATTTAATACTCAAAATACAGCAATAACATACTGAGGAATAAAGTGCACAGAAAATACATTTTAAAAGTAAGATTTTGAGCCTGGTGGTGGTGGCGTAAGCCTTTGCTCCCAGCATTTGGGAAACAAAAGTAGGTGGATCTCTGTGAGTTTGAAGCCAGCCTGGTCTTCAGAGTGAGTTCTGGGGACAGCCAGCACTACACAGAGAAATCCTGTCTCAAAAAACAAAACAAAAGGTCTTGGAAAACAAACCTATGAGGTCGTGAGCTCCAATGTGAAATCCAATGACAGATAACTTGGGAGCAAAGGTGGTGCCGTGTTTGCATGTATGGTGTATGCACGTGTGTGGACATGCTTGCCTGTGCCTATGCATACTAAGCCAGTGGCCAACTTCAGGTATCTTCCTTTATTGCCCTCCAACTAATTTTTTGAGAGGGGTTCTCTCTCTGGAGCTAACTAGCTAGCTTGACAGACACACACCCTGATCTGCCTGTCTTTGCCCCCTCAGTGCTGGGGTTACAGGCACCCGTCACCAAGCCTGACTTTTATGTCAGTTCTGGGCATCCATACTCAGGACCTCAAGCTTGCCCAGCAAGCTCTTCACCCATGGAGCCGTCTCTCCAGCCCACAGGGTCTAAACACTGAGCCTACCTATACCTCCTTCTCCTCCTGGAGCCAGGTGCCAGGCACATGGCAGTATTGCCTCCTTCACTGGTTACATGGGGCCTTTCCAGCAGAGCTGAAAGCCAGATTGGTATGCTGCCTGCTCACCTCTCAGCTCCCTGACCTCAGAGACAAGGATCCCTGATGACACTCTTGCCAGAAGCAAGTGTTTTGAGCTGAGAAGGAGCAAACTCAGTATTTCTTGCGTCTATTTAAGAGCTTATCTTTTCTTAATCTCAATTTTCTCAGATCCAGGGTTCTGAGACAAGGATCTGTGCTTGCGATTCTTATCAATACAACCTGGTTTCTGTAAAACAACCTCCAGGAATGCTCTGGATTTTAACTGATACAGGACTGCAAGAGAGTAGTCGGTAGAATTAATGTGCTAATGAGGTACTAACACAGCTTTGCTCAGGATTAACACATTCAGGAGCCAACCAATTAACTGCCCTTCCTAATACCTCCCAGGCATTTTCTGTGTTCAGAACTTGGTGAAGCTGCTGGCCTATGTAAATCTCAGCTCTCCAGAGCTTTTTGTTGTTCTTTTTGCAAGGCCTGATGAGCAAGGGGAGTGGAATAAAAGAATGGCCTTAAAGACTGCTCATGACAAATCCCAGGTTGAGCTATGGTTATGGTTAGACTAGCCATGCAATCATGTGTGGGTTTAGGTCACCTTCACACGTTCATACCCACCGGGGTCAGGGCAGAAGCTGTGTCCTCTGGGTTGTAAGTGTTCTATTTTGCCTACTGTTCTGGAGCTGAACTTCTCTAATTAACATCTGTCAGTCAAGCAAATCGAGTCCCTGCCAAAGTGAAGAGAATGTAAGCCTGTCTGGATCTAAGGTCACACAGTTGAGTCAGCCCCAGACGCCTGCAAAGAAAGGCCTTCAGAAATTTCACACCACACAAATACTTCCTTCCTCTCTGAGAACACCCTTCCCAAGTCTCTGAAGTATCTCTCCTCTTCAGGTTTTCTGTCTATCAAGATGTTTCAAAAACCAGATCAGGTCAGGCAGTGGTGCATGCTTTTAATCCCAGCACTGCAGGGGCTGAGAGAAGAGGGATCTTTGTGAGTTCAAGGCCAACCTGCTCTGCACACTGAGATTAAGCCAGCTAGGGTTGCCTGGTGAGACCCTGTCTTAAAACAACAAAAACAAAACATACAAAGCAAGGGAAGGTGTTGGAAAATGTTTAATGCTTGCACCTCTATGTACTGCTCTTCCCCTCCCCCTCCTAGAGAGGTTCCTACAATGGAGAACAGCTATTCTTTTGTCTCCTGAATCATTAATTGAACCCTCATGTGCTGATTGTGATTCTGTGCAAACCATCTGGAACACTAGGTGTTGAGAGGACAGAGGAGGAGCAAGTCTTCCTGGAATGCCAAGGCTAATCATGTCATTTCACTATTCTGCCTGTCTGTCAAAAGAAAAAAATCCAGTTTTATAATATATTCCCTCTTCTAGACAGTTGTGAGAAAAATGAAATGCTTTATAAATATCCCAACCCTTTCCTCTACCATCTATCTGTCCATCCATCCACCTGTCTATTCAGCCATCCGTCTATCCATCCACCTACCCACCCACCCACCTTCAAGAGCCCCTTCAGCACCCGAGTGCCTCTTGTGGACCAATGTACTGAGTACTGGAGACACACCCCCGGGACAAGACCTGCCTTCTAGCCTCAGGGAAGTCCTGGTATAGAAGTACAGCCCTGTGATCAGACTTTGAAATAGCATGCCACTGTAGCAGAAAAATGTGTGCAAAACACAGGGCTCAAATCCTATGTTCCCAAGAGGTGAAGCTGGTGGCAAGTTAATTCACAGAACAGGCTTCACCACTTTAATTCCTCTTGGGGATATTTGGAAGGAAATTTTCAAACAGCAAAGCCCAGAATCCAGCATGATATGTTTAATCTTTGAATCGGCAGGGGTAATAGTTTGGTCCTTGCCTTTTTCCAACTTCCTCCTTTATCTTTAGGCTCCTGACCTTCTCAAAGGTGAGCCGCTGGTTGTTCCCTTTGTTTAGCCCAGCGTGTGTTTTCCCTTTCCAGCCACAGCCCTGCTTCTGACAGGCAATGTTTCAGGACCCCAGAGAGCCTGGGCTGGCAGAACACACGGGCGGGCATGTGGGAGTGTGGAGAGAAGTCTTTCAGGGAAAATGAAGAACGAAAGGGATAAATGGCAGGCTTGGAGAACAGGGAAGGAAAGAGAGAATGGAGAGAGGGAAGAAGCCAGGGAGAGGCTGCAGGAGGACAATGCCAGCCCTAATCCCCTCTCTTCAAACCATGGTGCTGGGCAATTTCTGCAACTAGGAATCGGGTTTCCCAAAGGGCTAGCTGTGACAGTCTTTCCAAATACGGGGCGAGGTGGAGCAGAATTGCTGGAATACCAGAGGACCTGGCTCATCCACGTGGCCAAGTCTCACAGGCTGATTTCCCTTGGCTGTGATGAACCAAGGGTGGGGCAGGGGTGGGAGGAGGTGGTATAGAAAACCCAGCATCCATCATGTGTTGCTTTTGAAAATTATTATTTTGGAGTGCAGGCTGTTTCCTGTCTTTAAAGCCTATTATCTAGTTCCCGTCCAGGTGGAGCCTGAGCTGCCTGCTAATTTAATCCCCTGGGTTTCCCCTCTACCTTCAAGATCTCGAGACATTCAGGCTTCATAAAGAGGGCATCTTTGTGTCTTCTCCCCCGAAGGCGCCCATCTACCCTGGCAGCAAAGGAGATGCTATTCTGGGAAACAGCAGCTGAGGAGGGAGGGTTGTTAATTGTTTGTCAAATCCTTCCACTCTAGTTAGATCTCACGCAGAAAAGAGAGAAGCCATAACCTCTCCTTCATTCTGCCCTTCCTCTCCCGTACTCAAGAGGAAAAGGGAAAGGGGCTCTTGGTTCTTCAGGCACAGACAGACAGACAGTCAGACAGACAGACAGACAGACAGACAGACACACACACACACATACTTAAAAAAATAAGCCCACTTATTTAATAGAAACACATCAACAAACATACTATTGGTCCAGGAATCAAACAAAATAGTTTTAAAATCACTCATGGTGCTGGAGAGATGGCTCAGCAGCTAAGAGCTGGTACTGCTTTGGAAGAGGACCTGAGTTTGGTTCACAGTACCAATGGCAGGTGGCTCATAACTGCCTATGACTGCAGCTCCAGTAGATCTGGCATCCTCTTCTGGATTCCGCAGGCACCTGCTCTCATATGTTATAGGCACTCCCACTCCCCCATGTACACATGCTTAAAAGAAATCTTCAAAAATCACTTATAAGACTCAAACAACAACAACAAAAACCAAAACAACAAAACAAAAAAAACCAAAANNNAAAAAAAAAACAGAGCAAAGCAAAACTAGCCAAACAAAATACTCATGGTAAATTGGGCGGTGGTGATGCACGCCTTTAATCCCAGCACTCGGGAGGCAGAGGCAGCCTGGTCTACAAGAGCTAGTTCCAGCACAGGCTCCAAAGCTACAGAGACACCCTGTCTTGAAAAACCAAAANAAAAAAAAAAAGGCCTCACAGTGATGGAAAAAGAGATACCAGGGACTTTCTGAAAATCACATTTGTTCATACTGTGGCCAAACTGACTAAGCACATCCAGGCTCCACCACTCCACTGACACGCTTGACAATGATCCCACCCAGGGCCCACTCACTGGAACACTCATCCAGCACACATTTACTCCATTACACACATTTACAGACGCAAAAACAAACAGAAAGTGACACAGACTGAGCAATAGCCTCTCAGGACTCTGACCTCAGGAGTCCTTTGGGACTCTGAGACTTTCTAAGTATTAGGTCAGCTGGTGAAGGGGGCAGGAGCTGGAATACCATCTGATTTCTTTGAAGAGAAGCACTGCACGTCATTACTAACCAGTTCTTTGCTCCCTTGACCAGTTCTCACCTGAACTCTCTCCTCTCTCTCCTTTCTCCTCCTTCCCCCACCTCTATGGGATCTCGTCTCTCTATGAAGAACAGTGTTGCCTCCAGTTCCCACTTACCCACTTATCCAGGTGTGCTGTGACACTCGGCTCCTCCCACTTATCCTGGTGCGCCATGACACTTGGCCCCTCCCACTTATCCTGGTGTGCCATGACACTTGGCTCCTCCCACTTATCCTGGTGTGCCCTGACACTCGGCTCCTCCCACTTATCCTGGTGTGCCTTGACACGGCTCCTCCCACTTATCCTGGTGTGCCATGACACTCGGCTCCTCCCACTTATCCTGGTGTGCCTTGACACTTGGCTTCTACTTGGAAACTTAGAAAAGTTCTTTTGTTGTTTGACGGGACCCGTGAAAGAACTCTGGCTCTTATGAATGGATACCGTGGCTGTGAGGACTTTCATGAAGTGATAGTGGTCAAGGGATGAGATGATAGCTTCGCATGTGTGACAATCATCTGCCCTCAGAAGAGCACAGGATGCCTAGTCCGTCTGCTAATCCACACAGGCACCCTCAGTTAGACAGCAGGGCTGAAACTTCCGTTTATATTAGGGGAATGTCTGTATAAATAAATATTTACTCAGTCAGAATTTGCTTAGTCAAAATGATCACGACATTGTTGGAAGCTTAGGGTTTCTTGAATGAGCATTCATGTTCGAAATGAGATCAGCTGTGTTGATCTAAAAAGGATGTGACTGGTGAATTAGAACAGGTCTTATTGGTTACAGCAGTTAGAATGGGGGGTGAGGCAGGCTTTCTTATTGGCTAAACAATAAGGTGATGCTACTCACTGGTGGTTTCAGCATGTTACTGACCCACAGTCGTTGGATAGAACCAGCAGACACTCTGTTACTTTTTCAGTAATAAAAGGACACATCTGAAAACAGGCAGGTGGGGTGCAGGCAATGAATGATACCATCTTCCAGCATTTAGTAGTGTTCAGGGGGAATACATGTGTCTACAGAACAGGTGAATGTATAATATGCGAGTTAAATAAATTGCAAAAATATATAGTTGTTGTCAAGAGATGGTGGTTTTAAGTAACAAATAACTGTTTGGGGGGAGAGAGACAGACAGACAGAAAGACAGGGAGAGACAGACAGAAAGGGCAGAGGAGAGAGGGAGGGACAAGCCAGTATACTATAAACATTAATGGGCACTGAAGGCTTCCTGAAAAAAATGATGTGTAGATGTAAGGTAGCAGCTGAGAGGTTATTTTGTTGAGGGGATAGGAAATGAGATGTACTTATTTATTTATTTATTAGCTTGGTGTTAGTGGCCATAGCAGGGATTTAGGTATGCTAAGTATGCACTCTACCACTGAGCTACATGCCCAGTGCTAAAAGATATACTTTTGAGATTAGAGATGTGTATGTGTCCATATGGGCACAGCTGGAAGCCAGAGCTTGACTTCTGGTGTCTTCCTCTATTGCTGTCCACCTTATATCTTAAGATCGTGTACAGGTATCAGATGTGGAGCTTTACTGTTTCAGCTGGATGGTCTAGCCAACAAGCCCTTGGGATCCACTTGTCTCTGTCCCCAGTCTAGGGTTACAAAAGCATGCTGCCATATACAAGTTTTATGGGGGTGCTTGGGATCGAAACTCAGGTCCTTGTGCAGCAACCACTTTACCCATTGAGGCATTTCTGCCTCCCAAGATACATTTGTTTCTGTTTGTTTGTAGACCAGGCTGGCCTCGAATTCACAGAGATCCACCTGCCTCTGCCTCCCGAGTGGAGTGTGCCACCACTGCTCAGTAAGATATTCTTTTTTGAAACAGGGTCTCACACTATAGTCCAAGTTACCCAGGCTTGAACTCATATCTATCTTTCTGCCTTGGCTAAGAGTTATACATTTAAGTGGGGGTATTTAGCTGGGACACAGATGGAGTGTTTGTGGTCTCAGAGGAGTAGATTTGAAGAACCCTAAACTGTTAGATCTGATCCAAAGCCAATCAGCTTGGCTACTCTTCTCACTGTCTAGACAGTATAACCACCTAGAGAGTTTTGGAAAACTGTGACAAAGAACTATCTCCCCACAGAGCCTCTGATTTAAAGGATCTGGTAAGGTCTGGGTGCCTGGATGTCGAAGGGCTCTGCAGGATGCTAACATGCAGTTGTGGTTTGAGGTTACTAGCCACTTTCACAAGAATAGGAGCACCTCCCCGCTCCCTGTACCCAGACTCAGTCTGTGAGAACTGCCATGGTGTTCAGAGGGCTTCAGCCTATCCACAGTCCTGGCATTTTGTTTTGGACATTGCATTGCACAGGATTTGGGAGACCAGGTCAGAAAACTGGAATCCCACAATAGTCATGGGAAGACATCTATGGTGGGTCCATCCTGCATCCCCACCCCCACCCCCAGGAAAGAATATGGCACATTAAAAGTAAATGTACCTGTACCTTCCAGGCAGACATCAAAACTAAAGAAAAAGTCCACTCCAGCAACCCAGGAGGGTGATGCTATCCAGGTGAGCACCCTCAGAAATTTATTTGTACATTTGCATATTATTTTGTTTTGTTGTTTGCTTTTAAAACAAATTCTTCTGTTGCTCAGGCTGGCTTAGAACTGAATTCCCTATGTAACCAAGGATGACCCTGAGGCTTTTTAAATGATTTTATTTTTATTTTATGTGCATTTTTTTTTGCCTGCATGTGCATCTGTCAGATTCCTTGGAGTTACAGACAGTTGTGAGCCAACAGACATGTGGGTGCTGGGAAATGAACCCAGGTCTCTGGAAGAGCAGCAAGTGCTTTTAACTGCTGAGCCATCTCTCCCTCCACCAGCCCTTAAAGTCTTAATGCCCCTGCCTCCACCTTCAGAATGTTTCAATTACAGGTATGTGCAACCACACCCTGTTGGTATGTTTGCATTTTGAATTAAAATATTGTTGGGTTGGTTTATGTGATACTATGTCCAGGTAAGTGCTTTTCCAGCATTGTGGCTTCTTCTCTTCGCCCAATGAACTGTTTCTATGGTGTTTTAAATATGGTATGTATTTATTTTTTTCCTTTAACACTGCAACTGTTTTGTGTTTCACTTTCTTTCTGTTTTATCTTCCTTGTTCTTTCTCTCTTCTCCAGTTAAAGACATCTGTTAGTTATCCTCAATACACTCAGGCATATTTATATGGTTATGCTTAACTACCTCCTTATTGTCCCAAGAAATATAACTAGAGCCATGTATATAAACAATTACAGTATAATGATATAGTAACAATATAGAAATGCAATATATAATGCAATTATATAATGATATATTAATTGGCTTAAATTATTTTATTTAACCCAATATAACAAAAATTTTGTCATTTCTATACATAACTATCATAAAAATATTTTATTATGACTTCCATTGTGATTTGGGGGAGGATTTTGCTTGTCTGAGACCAGATCTTTCTATATAGTCTTGGGTAGCCTTAAACTTTATCCTACTTCCTTAGCTTACCCCAGCACTTGCTCTGGGATTACAGGTATGCACTACTATGTTCTGCCATCACAATGTAAATGAGGCATTTTACATTTTCTTTTGATCCTAAGTTCCTGAAGCCTGCTGTGGAATTTATATTTGTCACACTTATCACTTTAAGCTTTAAAAATATGACTCAGTAAATGGATTCTGGGGGGGACACTTCTTGTTTTGATTTTAAGTTGATTGAAGTCAATAAAATTGAACGTTTAATATCTTCGGTTGTACTAGCCACATTTCATAGCCACTGTGTCCCCACTTTGTGGTAATAGAAGCCTCCTGATCACAAGTGCTTGGTCCCTTGGAGATGGATTCTCAAGAGTCCATTCCGTTGGCTCAGGATTACAGGAAATCCTGGCAATAATTACGAAAGCACAAACGCAAGTTAGCTGACATTTACTAAGGCTCCATTGTAGTGATTGGGGAGCTGGCCTGCTTTCGTCCTGCCCGCACGGCTAGCTTATACTCTGAAATAACAACACACAAATTATATTCATTTAAGCACTGCCTGGCCCATTATA
>LOEQ01001795.1:40405-53473 GCA_001685075.1 Bramus lutescens
CTTCCTTCCTTCCTTCCTTCCTTCCTTCCTTCCTCTCTCTCTTTCTTTCTTTCCTTCCTTCTTCCCTCCCTCCCTCCCTCCCTCCCTCTTTCCTTCCTTTTTTCTTTTCCTTCCTTTTTAAAAACAGTGTCTCCTATGGCCCAGACTGGCCTCCAATTCACTATGTGGCTGCAGATGACCTTAAGCTTCTGCCTCTCCTGCCTCTAGTTCTCAAGAGCTGAGATTACAGGTGTGTGCCACCATGCTTAGCTTCCATTGCATTTTTTTAAACCACCCAGCATTTGTAGGTAGTACCTGTAGTCAACTGGGAATACTGAAGTTGTCATTTTCCAGAGAATTCTGGGCTCTCACCGGTGTCTCTAATCTGTGCCCCTCTCTCCCTAACACACTCTCATCTGTGCCTGGCTCCTGCTATGAGGCCTTTCAAAGAGGCTGTGTCTTGTGTTTCCCAGACGTCCTTCCTGATGCCCTCTGCCCCTCAGCCTGGAGGAAGGTCTCCCTTCTGTGTCCTCCAGAGGGGTGTGGGCAGGCCCCAGTCACTGCTGCTACTTTCTTTGATTGGATTGTGGTGCTTCCATCCTTAGTCTTGCCAACAGGGAAGCATTTTCTTCTGGGCTTTCTCGGTGTTTAGCCAAGAGCCTGCTATGGCACTGGTGCTTGCTGATTTGTTTAGCTGCTGATTGTCCGCATCCTCTTGTCTCCAGTAGAGTGTAAGCTCCCCGTGAACAAAAACTTGCTCTCCTCATTGGCTCTTAAGCTGGTATTAGTATAGCCTGCGACAAATGGCTGTGGCATGAATGCACAGACAGCATGGGCTGTGATTCACTTTTCACTTCCCCTGGAGTGCCCTAGTGACCTCATGTGAGGTCCTCAGCATACCAGATGGTGCGGTGGGACACGTGTCCAGTGTTCAGCCCTTTCGTGGCACTTCTGATCATCTCTGCTGTCTTTTCCAGTCTGCTGTGGTGCCCAGTTCTGTGGAGGAGTCCGAGCCCTGTGTGTGAACCACGAAGTACAAAGGGGTTGGGCCTTGTGAACATGACCTGGGCCAGAGCACATGGATGAATCCTCTCCCCCTTTCCCCTGGTAGAGCATCATTTTGATATACACTGCAATTTTTTTTTTCTCGGATGGGACTGGAGAGATGACTCAACACTTAAGAGGTCTTGCTGTGTAATCATGAGAATCAGAGTTTAAATCCCAGCACCCATGTAACAAGCTGGGCATCCCCCAAATGCCTATAACTTCAGTTCTAAGGGTTTGACACACCTGGCCTCTTCACTTGTTTTCTCTCTCTCTCTCTCTCTCCCTCTCTCTCTCTCTCTCTCTCTTGCACATACACACAATGTTAAACTTAAAAAATAAGTTTGCTCAGATGGTTCTGTAGCATTGGTTAGACCCTCAGCAGTGTCTGCTCTGGCTGTCCCTCTATCCAAGCATCACACCTTCAAAGGTATTCCTTGCCCGGGAGCTTTTGTTCCAGGTTCTGCTTTGGAAGAAGCTTGGCTGAAAAGAACCAGTTTCTACTCTTGGTTCCATCACTAGTTCTAACTTTGGGCCAAGCCCATTAATCCTTCTTGCTTCTCCTTCCTCAGCTGAAAAGTGGGTGCTCCCCACAACTGTGTTCTGTGATATTTGGTTAGGTGCAGTCCTGCCTGTATCAGAAGCAGGCACTTGCGAAAGGCATCTTTCTTTCCTTCCTCACTGTTTTTTTTGCAGAATGGCTTGGCCTCCTGGCTGGTGAGGCCTGGTGAGCAATGTTGTCGAACATGAGCTCCACTCTGGTGAGAAAGCGAGACCAGGAGCCAAGGGTGACTAGGCCAGATGACTCAGGGATTTGGCAACCCGATCATTCTTTGGAGCATTCTGTAAACATTGGTCAATAGAGTCTTGCAACAGGCCTGGCAGGTGGGAGGCGGGAAGAAGCAAGGGTGTGGAGGATGTGGAGGCAGGGAGGAGGCCAAACGTGTTGCTCACAGAGGCCAAGGGTGACAAGTCTGAGATGCTCCTCCAGCACACTGGCAGGAGGCACCTCCACAAGCAGGCTGTGGCAATGATAAGTTCCCACGGTCTCTTTCTGTCCCCATTCCTTTCCCACCAACCTCACAGAATTCTGTTGCTGCAGAGAGCAGTCCCAGCGTTCTTTACACCCCCTGCCCAAATACCTTATGCTCCAAACCCAAAGAAAACCGAGTCCGATTTCTAGTCTTACTACAGGGGTTAGTTAGAACAAGGATTTGGGGAACAGAGACTGCCCAGCTCCTCAGCCTGCAGGTGTGGTTAGGTTGTGGGTACTTAGGTTGTGGGGAGCTTCAGAAATACTCAGGAGGGGTGGGTGAGCTTTCCTGGCTTTTAGGAGTTGTGAGGCCTCTGTTACTACCCAACATGCTCAATAGTGAGCTGGGGTGCCAGGGGCTTCTCTTTCCTCAGCAGCCTCCCAAGACAATCACAGAGTAGAGAGATTGGGGCCAAGGTGCATTGCTTTCCTGCCCCCTCCACACAGGTGGGCCCCTCCTCCCAGAGATTCCTTGTTCTACCTCAAGGAATTGATTGCTGTCCTCTTGGGAACGCCTAATTGGGCTGGGCCCTTTGCAGAGGGAAAAAGGGAGGTTGTTACATAGTGACAGCCCAGCCTGGCTTCAGTGTTTGCTCTTCTACCTCTCGGACCCCATCTCCTGCCTTCTCTTTTTGGTGGTAGCTGGAGGCAGGAGGCCTCACATGGCCAGTGAGTCACTGGTCACACTCCTGCCTTCAGGGGCCTTGTGGTCAGGTGCCTTGGAGACCCTTTGTTCTGCTCTTAGCTCACACCGATGGCCTTAGGGGCCTCAGTTCCTCAGTCCCTAGACAGCTATGCACTAGTGGAGTGAGCCAGCTATATGGGGACTTTGTCTCCAGGGGAGCCCCTGAAAGGGATGGAGAGAAGGAGGTCGGCAGTGAGAGAACCGAAAGCTAAGTTGCCAGGGGATGTCGTCGCTAAGCTGCAGTTCCAAAGCTGGCGCAGTCATTTCCAGATGAGCACGCTAGTAGTCACACATGCCTCCACTGCCTGCAAGCCATCACAGGTGTTGGGCTAGCTTCGTTAAACTCCCTGAATTCCTCCTCCCCTTTCCAACTCTTCCTTCCACCTCCAGGCTCCATCCTGTGGTCACCAGTGAGGGTGATTTGTGTCCCTCACTCTATGGTGGTTCTCAGAGTGTGGCACCTGGGCCAGTAGCATCTGCATGAGCTGGGAACTTGAAATGCAAATCCCCGGTTCAGCTCAGACCTAGGGTACAGCATAGCCACCCTTAAACCACTGGTTGGTCACAATGTGAGAGTCTAAAGGAAACCCTGTCCATAGCAGAGAGGCAAGGTAGGTTTGGGGGTCGACTGAGCCACATTCCTGGTGGACAATACCACCCAGCAGTTGCTAAAGTTCCTGGAGGCTCCTGCCAGCCACAGACAACAGTGGCATCCAGGAATGCTGAGCAAGCTTTTTCTGCTGACATGGCTCCTGCAGGAGGGAAGGCACAGAGGCAAAACTGCTCTTCTTTTCAGAGCCTTGAGAAGTGGGAAGGGGTGGTAAAAAGAGAAAGAGAAGGCAAGAAAGAACCAAGGGGGAAATGATGTCCTGAAGTGGCCACCTGCATGAGGACTGGAGTTAGCTCAGGGGTAAAGAGTGCTTGGTGGGCAGGCCTCTGCTCTGGAAGAGGACCCAGGAATAGTGTCGTTTGGTTTTCTGGGTGCTTCTGAGCAACAGTGCCAATGTATAGAATCATGGAGTATGGTGGAAGGGGGGCTGGGTGAGCAGCCAGGAGAATCAGCAGGGTGATGCAGGCCTATATTCCAGTATTTGAGAGACCGAGACTGAATGATCCCAGGTTTCAGCGCAACAACCAAGCTAAAGTACAATCCTATGTCAAAAGGGCAGATGAAGAGAAGGAGAAGGGGGAGGAGGAGGGGATGGAGGAGGAGGAAGAAGAGGAAGAAGAAGCAAGGCCTGAAAGTTTGGACACATTTGTTATGGCTTGAGGCAAGTCACTGAGGCCTGTTTCCCAAACTACAGAACTGGAGTAGTCTTATCGACTTCAATTATCTGAAAACAATGCTTAGAGGATAAGATGGGAACCTTGTAGGAAAATCCTTGGAAGGGTAAAGTGTTTGATACCTAACAAGGCTAGGTGTGTGTCTGCGCACCCATGTGTGCTCCTGTGTTGAACTCCAAGTGCAAGTAGAATCAACGCAGTCTGGGATGCTAGAAAGACTAATTGAATAGAAGTCAGGAAGTCTGTATTCTGATTTCTCTTTTTCCCTCTAGCCAGCATTTGTTATCATGAGTCTCTTGTCTTCCCGGACCTTTTGGCCTCAGTTTCTTCATCATACAATGGGAACGCTCAATTAGACCAGGTTTAATGGCAAGATTTAGCAGCCTGTGAGTCCAGGCATTTGCATAGTTGGGCCTCAAGGTCTTGATTTCCAGGTGAACTCCATGATAATCTTCTCTTTTCCTCAGCGAGAGAAACCAAAGAGGAGGTGGTTGTGGGAGGGGGCGAGGACAACGCACATGAGGATATTGTTGCTAAATTCAGGATTCAGACCCAAGGCACGAAGGATGGAGACAGGCGGCAGAGCTGGACGGCTGTGGGGAAGGGTGATGTATTCTCTGAGACAATTTGCTGGGAGTCTGAGTGCTTTTTTTCCCTAAACCTCTGAAGCTTTGGTTGGCAACTCATAAACAAAGGAGTTCCCAAGAAAGAAAAGCAAGTGGCTGGCTTTATAGACTTTGGTCCTCCCACCTCGCTGGCTTCATGACATGGGAGATTTGAATTTCTTGTTTTTCTTTATCCCATCACATGTGACAGCTGGAGCCCAGAAGGGAGGTTGCTCACGCTCTACATTGTCTCTTCCTCTTCCTCTCCCTTAGCTTGGCCTTATTGGCCTTAGCTATTCAGAAGGATGGTGGGGGGTGGACCAGTGTGCCCTCAGGAAGGGCAAGGAAGAAAGTCCAGTTTCCCTTTAACAGACCCAAATCTCCTGCATCCTGGGCATCTTCTCTGGTGCTGGCCACCTGCCACGGATGCTCCCACCCAATCCAAGGGTGCTCACCCTGAGCCTCACACACATTCTCTCTATTCTTCCTGGTTGGGGGCCACTCACAACTCTGGGAAGCAGATTAAGTGGCCAAACCGGTATCAGAGCACCCCAGGGCCCTATGAGGCTGTAGCCTCCTTTCCTGGGAACGGCCGGAGGCTATTTTACTCCCTTAGTCAGCAATGGGCGGGAAGGGTGAGGGCCTGGGAAAGGCCAGTGGCGTGAGCTTCTGTAGCAATTGCACACCTCTGTAAACACAATAATAGCAGGTCTGGGATTATGGTTGTCACCCCTGATAATTATCAGCTACAGTGCCTTTTCCCCTAGGTGGACCACACGGAGCTCATCACCTCACAGGGGGCTCTGGTGTAAGTTCCAGACTTCCAGATCGCTTCCTCCAGTTGCTAGGCAACTGAGAGCATGTGCCGGGAGCAGGGATCTCATTTAGGAAAATCTCCCCAGGTCTCCCAAATTACTGAAGTCTAAATTGATTGTTCTCCAAGTGGGGACCTTGCACGACTGACTGCTCTCCTGGGAAGGTCAAAGGCTGTTTGTTCTAAATGAAAGCCGAACTGGGCTGATACCAAGTGAGGGATCCAGCCGCTGCTGGGGCGTGGAGGAAGGGAGACCACTTGGGCATCTAATATTCCGCAACTTATTTAGGGCATGGGTCTGTAAATGTCATGATGGGTCAAGGTTAGTAGGACCCAGAGCAATAGTTCCTGCTGCATCCCAATGGTTGGGGGATGGGATGAGAAGCAGCTGTATCTGTCTGCCTTGACCTGGCCAGAGAGGGCTGGCTGTGAGAGACCCAACAGAAGGGAAGATGAGAGGGGAGGAAGTTGGCTTGCTGTGAGCTGGCTTGTTTTAGTGGCAAGCACCTGTGTGTCAGGGGACAGACCCTGGTATCTTTTTCACTCCCAGGTTCCCTGGGACCAGTGTGTGTGATGACCCCAGGGAAAGAAAGGGAAGACCCATGGAGCTGTCTTGATGTCTTGCTGAAGGTGATGTAATTTGGCTCTGCTTCTCACACCCCAGCCTCCCCCACTGCACTGTTAGCCATGGTTTGGGAATCTATTCCTGGGACTCTTAGTTGCTGCATCACGTGGTGGAATAGAACCGTCGAGAAAAAGAAGGAGCACAAAGTATGGGTCAGGGTTTCTGTTGACCTTGACAGAGCATGGTTCCCTTTTTCTTTTCTTTCTTTCAGATTCATGCTATGTAGCTCTGACTCCAGAAATACTCTTGCCTTATCTTCTACTGAACTACTTGTGTATGTGTGTGTGCACACCTGTGTGTGTATAGGTATATGTGTCTTGAGGTCACAATTGAATGTTGACTGTTTTTTCAGTTTCTCTTCATATTAGTTTGTTTTTTGTTTTCTTTTGTTCTTTTTTTTTTTTGAAGCAGGTCTCACATTGAACCCAGAATTTACTAATCCCAGAATTTACTAATTTGACCAAAACTAGCTGGAGCGTGAGTTCCAAGGATCCCCCTGTCTCCACTGGAGTGACTGATGCCCACTGCCTGCGCCTGACTATTTATGTGGTGTTGGGGATTAAAACTCAGGTCCTCATGCTTGTGCAGCAAGCCCTTCACCCACTGAACTACCATAAACTCCATTCACTCCCACTGGGTTTTTAAGAATATACTGTGTCCATGGTAGAAAGGTAGCTGAGGGAAATCAAATACAAAAATCATTGAAATCTGTCTGAACTTCCTTCTACTAAGCAGCTGTGAGGGCCAAGAGGGAAATGAGGACCAGTGTGACCCAGTTTTGGCTCTCAGGGAGTTCACGCTCTGACCAGGGAGGTGTCACACGCTCTTTTGCAACGGAAGATCATTTTTCTTCCTGAGAATGGGCTGCTCACAACAGCCAGAGGTTGAGGCTTTGCCTAAGGTGAAGGCAATAAGAACCAGTTTGTCTTCCCAGAGAAAGATTTGCTTGGGGCCTCTGCTTGCCAGAATGAGCATGCTCAGATTGCCTGAGTCAGGTTGGGGAGTACCTCCTTGTCTCTGGAATCCCGCTGGGGCAAGTGGCTGTTGGGAGTGGACAGAGGTGAGGCGTTCCCAGGGATGGGAGCTGAGGAGGTGGATGTGAAAAGCTCCTAAAATGGTGGCTGGGTGACAGCTGGTTCTGACCAGTTCTCCACCTATTGCCCTGAGGAGATGGCAATAAAAAATTACTCAACCACTTATGGTCACCGTGGTTAAGGATGTCAGAGATCATGGTCACCTTCATTCACATCCAACAAGTATGACCCAATTTGCCTTCAAATCTTCCAAAACCATCTTTTCTAAGGTCACTGTTCCTGATTTGTGCTGTTTCAGCCACCAGCCTTCGGTGACCTTTTCCCCTGGGTGCCTCCCTTTCTCTCATTCCTACTTGCTGTTTCTGCTTTTCATGACACTAAAATATCTCTCGATCCTGCTCCTGGGTCACTGGCTCAACCCAGGCAGTAATTTGTTTGGGTATCACAATGACCTCCAGACTGATCGCGTTGGAAGCCTTGCCCATCTTCTCCCAGTCTGCTGTCAAAAATTGTCTCTCTGGGACCTTCAAAATAAAAACAAAGGCAGTATTTTCAATGAAAGAACCCTTGAAGCTGGCCCAAGTTTATCTGTGATGCCTCCTTTCATCCAGTCTTCACAGTGACTCCGAGTCCCAGCACGAGGCCTGCAGTGTGGCTCATGCCCCCTCACCCACCGTTCACTCAGCCTCTTCCTTCTCTCTGGATTGCTTTTGCTGTCACCTCCCAAACTCCTCTTTAGGCCTCCCAGCCTAACCCAAGTCCTCCTTTTCAGCTAGCACTTTCAGTTTCCCTAGCTGACGGTGTTGCCTTCCCAAAGTCACCTGTCTCCACCGCAGAGCGCAAGTGTCTGGTGACTAAATAGGAAGTCACCTGATGCTTGACAAATAACTAACAAGTAGGGTAGGTATTTGACAAATAGATAGCTTTCAAAAATACCGTTTTAAGAAAGGAGATGCTGAAGCATTCCAGCTACAGGAAGAAACTTTACAAAGCCATGTGTACATGTTAAGCAGTTAGTATTTGTCGAGGCCCACTGTGGGCTGTGTAGAGTCCTTGTGTATGTCAGGCCATTTAGTTAACAGTGGAGTGAGACTGGGTGGTTCAATAATAACTGCTCACTCGTGACTGCTGGACCTATGGTTCGAATCTAGGCAACTGCTCTGTTCTATCCACCACCTGTAATTGTCTCTCCTAGTTAAAGTAGCTTTTTCAGTGTAGAGATTATCTTTTGGCCATTTGGGGATCTACGAGGACTGACAGAATGGAGGGGCAAGGGCTAGGGATCCAGAAATAGGAGGATGTGTAATATAGGTGACCTAAGGAACCATAGCGAGCTCGACCTGCTGGAGCATATAGGGCCTGTTTCTGTCATACCTTACTGCAACTGTCCTTAAGCTCCATTCCTGAAGTTGGACTGCCACAAGCTGAGATCTCTGTGACTCTACAGTGGACCAGGATTTAGGCCTGTGCCTAAATGACCATCGTCAACATGGAGAGAAGCAGAAACAGGGCTGCCTGGAGTAGGAACATATGCACTCATTGTTCTTGTTACTCTGGCAGAGCATCTGGTACCAGCGGGTACTCAGGACAAGACGCTGCATAGGTGAAGGAATGACTGAGTGATCTTTTCATGGAGAACACAGTGTTTTCCTTCTTAGGTATCAATCCCTAAAGTCTTTTAACCACAAGACATTTCAAGTACTCCATCGACTCTGTCCTCTTCCTCTGTCCATGTCCTTCCTAGTCTCGGCCCACTCGGATAGTTTAGCATCCCCGCCCCCAAGTTCTTGAGCTCACCTCAAGAATAATTTACTGCATTTTTTAAAGATTTATTTATTTATTTATTTATTTATCATGTATACAACATTCTGCTTGCAGGCCAGAAGAGGGTGCCAGATCTCATTACAGATGGTTGTGAACCACCATGTGGTTGCTGGGAATTGATTCAGGACCTCTGGAAGAGCAGCCAGTGCTCTTTACCACTGAGCCATCTCTCCAGCCCCCCTTTACTGCATTTTTTTAAACCCATAAAACATTATTAGGTATTTTCTCTCTGCTGAGCATATGGGAGGCTCCATGGAAATCAAAAGGATGAGGACATGTGTGCTGTGTTTAAGAGTTCACGGGCAGGGGGATAGCCAATGGAAAACAGGTGGTTACAGTGGCATTTGATGGGATGTGAGGGGCATCCAGTAAAACTTGGGTGGGTGAGAGTCAGGGAGTTTCTTGGAGAAAGTAACAGCTAAACTTAATACTGAGTGTTTATCAGCACCACTAACATCAAATGCCTCCTGAAAGTTCAGGCCAAAGGCATCTACCTCACTTCCCCTTAGTCAGAGCCCCAGGTCTCAGGATAGATAGAGTTTGGAAGCAAAAGAGGAAACAGTGATAGTGAACAGCCAGGAAGAGCATTCCACACCCATACCAGGCAAGCCGTCTGTGGCCGAAGGCAGAGTTAATGTTCTGCTGTTCCTCCATCTCCATCTCTGGATGTGCCCGGGTCACATCCACCAGGCAGATCACTGTCCTTCTTCCCCAGTGTCACCAAAGCTCTTGCAGGGAGACAAGGTCGTTAAATGTAATTGAAGCTAAGACTCATAGGTTTTTGGTATCTGTCAGGTACTTCTCAACATACCCACTAGAACAAAACAAACCAACCAACCAAACAAGCAAGTAAACAACAATAAAAAACCTGGGACCTAGAGCAAGGCATTGTTCTAAGCCATTGAAATTTATGCGCTCAGGTGGTTCTATGAAGCTCCTATCTGGCCAATATTATAGATAGGTGAGGGAACTGAGTTCATAGATTCTAGTGCTGCAGCCTCATAACCAACCCATGCACACACCCACTCTACTATCGTTGTTAGTGACAGCTCTAAATGAGAGCAGGAGTAAATACCCTTCAGGGTGTTTATAGCCATGACTGCAGTGTAAAATGCACCGAAGACTCACCTTCCATCTCAAAACACACATGTAGTTTGCATATATTGCAAAATAAAACCCGTTTGCTTCATAAAAGCATCGCTCCTCACCACGTAACCAAGTAAAGCTGATACCCGAGAGAAACAGGCAGGGTGCCATTTAGCTGGAGGTACCGAGCAGTGAGTGTCCTTAGGGACAGAAACCTCAGAGGGAGAAGCCCAGACAGGCACAGGGTTTGGGGTTGGGGGAGAGGCTAGAGAATCTTCACCCATCACCCTCCCTGTTTCTATACTTAGGCCTCTCTGAAGTCAGGGTGCCTGCTGTGATTGGCGTCCGTTCCTTAGACTACCTTCCTCAGGAAGGTCTCTACCAATGGCCATTCCCTTTCGTGGTAGCTGGGTTATCCAGCTAACAACTGCAAACGCCTCCCTCGTCCCATTCCTCCTTTTCCTCTCTCTCCTTGGGTTTTCTTCTGTAAGCACCCTCCTTGAGAGTCCTGGGAACCCGTGTGTCAGATCAAACTCAGGCGACCTTTTTCATGTGAGCCCACATTTTCTTCCCTTCGTTTCCCACATCCTTTCTTCTTTAGATGTTTAAATGCCTGTTCATGCTGAGCCAAGGCAGAACCCTCTTGAGTGGTATTAAAAACTAACCACCGCCACAAATCAAGCTTATCTTTTCTTTAAACTATTTTTATTATTTTACACATGGTTTTGCCTGCATGTATGCCTGTGCCCTGTAAGTGTGCCTGCTGCCCAGAATGCCAGAACAGGCATTAGCTCTCCTGAGACTGGAGCTGAGACAGTTGTGAGCTGTTGTACAGGTGCTGAGGCTCAGACCTGGGTCCTCTAGGAGAGCAGCCAGAGCTCTTAACCACCAGGCCATCTCTCCAGGCCCCAGAACTAACTTTTCCAAAGGCAGGGTTGCATGCATCCTAAACTGGCTTCAACCTCATTAGACAGCTGTTGTTGACCTTGAACTTTTGATCCTCCTTCCCCGGGGCTGGGTTACCTGCATCACCACAGGTTTTGTGTGGTGTTGGGGATTGAACCCAGGCTTTTGTACATGCTAGGTAGATACTCCTATCAACTGGGCTACATTCCCAGGCCCCAACATTTCTTTCTTTACCCTTCAATTTCCAAAGAGATTTCTGTCCTTAGACAACCCTTGGCTGTCTCCTTCGTGTGCCAGGCCGTAGGTGCCATCTCCCACAGCTGCTCAGCAGGGCTCTTTCCCACTGCAGGTCAGACTGACTGCCCAGCTCCCCTCTTCTCTATGGCTTTCAGCCTTTTACTTGAGTCTCCTCAGCATTGTTCCTTTGTTCACCCACTGGGTTATTAGTGAGCACCTGCTGTTGGTCAGTTGTCCCAGGAAGAAGGGTGCCATGAGAAATGGGGCCAAATTATCCTGGGACATTTAACAGTGTTCAGCCAAGACATGAAACAAACAAGCAACAACAACAACAAAACACCCAACAATAGAAAGCAGAAGAACATAAAATAGTATACAGAGTGACAAGATGAGAGAAAGTGACAGGAGCCCAGGTTAGGAAAGAAGAGGAGGCCAGTGTGGCCAGAGTGGATGACTGAGAGGGAGGAGGCACAGGAGAGGCAGGAATGGGAGCTGGGACCGGATCACACCATTTCATTCGCCATATGGTCAAAGCGGTTTGATTCTCTTCCCCTTGCTGTAGGGGAGTGTGAAGAACAGGACTTCCCTGGCTGGGTGAAGATGGGTGGGTGGTAAAGACTCTGATCTGGAGCAAGGAGAACAATAAGGAGGCATTAGAGTGCCCCCAGGAAAGTGGCAGCGTTGCCTTGGATAGTGACCCTCTGAATGAGGGCAACAAAGAGGGAAAGAGATAAACAGACCCAAGCTAGGTCTTTGGAGAAGCTATGGTAGGTTAGAAAATGCTCTAGTGTGGGATCCCAGGACTCACCGACAGAGTCCTTATCGATAAAATGAACACAATGGCCCTTGTTCTCAAATGCTCAGGCTGGGCAGGTGAAGTGGGTGATGCCCCCAGCACGGTGCCCAAGGTGCCTGCTGCTTGGGAGAATGCCAGCAGGCTTGAATGTGCTCCAAACGGGAAATGCAGAACAGCACAGCATAGCAGTTATTTATTTCCTGGACACTCCCCCTACCCCAGAGTTTCTCTGTGTAGCTCTGGCTGTCCTGGGAACTCACTCTGTAGACCAGGCTGGCCACGAACTCACAGAGATCCGCCGGCATCTGCCTCCTGAATGCTGGGATTAGAGGCATGCACCAATATGTTCAGCTCCTCTTCTTTATTGGGAGTTGAAAAGGAAAGATTCTAACCCTCAAGGTGACTTAAAATTGTCTATGTCAATCAACAATGAAGGGTGCAGCTGGAGGCCTTTCTAAGCCGGGCAGTGGGTGGTGGGTAGGAGTCGGCGGGTGCCCAGTGTTTGTGGGAGACAGTGGCCTGAGAGGTGATGGTGGATGGCCAGGGCAAGACAGTCCCAGCTCGGGGCTGAGCCTGTCACTGTCCTAGGGGTAGCTGGTCTCTGTGACTTTCAATATCAGTCCCTTAGTGGGTCAGGGAAAGAAGAGGAGGAGGAGGGCCAGGCTACCGAAAGGACAGGTTTCTAGAAGCTCAGCCTGGCTGGATATTGACCTTCTGTGGGTGGAGTGGGCCAATTCCCAGCCCTTTCCGTGAAAGTTCTAAGAGCAGAGGTCCCAGCCCTGGAAATCCCCAGCCTACGCTGGCTTGTGGCCTAGTTTGTCCTGTAGCCCTATGGGAGATGGCCTGGGGACAGGGTACACAGGCATTTATTAGCACACAAATCAAAGGTCAGTGGAACAGGAGAGTGAGAGTTTGTTGATCTCTGAATGTGGACCCTGGAATCTCAGGTCTAGAAGGAAGCGAGAGAGTTGACATCAACAGGGCACTTACGTTATCTTGGCAACATGCCAAGTGTCTATATATAGCTAATTCACTGCTGGACTCAAACATCATCTCCTCTTTTCTTCCATCTATTTATCTATCTATCTATCTATCTATCTATCTATCTATCTATCT
>LOEQ01001795.1:53506-72856 GCA_001685075.1 Bramus lutescens
CTATCTATCTATCTATCTATCTATCTATCTATCTATCTATCTATTATTTTGAGAAAAGCTCTCCCGGTGCATCATAGGCTGGTCTTGAACTGTGATTCTCCTGCATCAGCTTCCAAAGTGCTAGGTGCTAGGATCACATATGTAATCCCATTTGTCTCTCCATGTTTCTTCCCTGTCCTAGGCAACTGAGGCTTTGAAAAATTTACGTGTCTTTCCCTGTGCCATAGGCCTGGCGTTGTTGCCTTACTCTGCCCAAATGAGCCTGGAGAACCCCGGTGGCAGGCCTGGCAGCACACGTGGAAAAGACCTTACTGGCGTGTGCCGCATGAAGCAGGATTGGAACCTACCCTCTGCACTCTGAAGCTTTCCCAAAGGAAGCCAACTTCTAGAAGATTTCCATTTAAGGACTAGTGAAATCTTGACTGGAAAAGAAACCTTAGATTGCGTCACTATAATGTCTCACTATAATGCACAGGAAGTCATTTAACCTCTCGGAGATTCAGTTTCTTTGTAAAATGGGGTTAAAAATCTTTACCTTGCCGGTCTATTGTAAGATTAGGAATATTACCGGATAAATGATAGTCACTAATACACACCACATCATGAAGTCATCTTTCATGGCCTTTGTGGAGTGGTGGCAGCCTCTCATGACACCTCTGTCCCACAGAAGTCACCAGTGCTCCCTCCCCGCGGGAAAGCTGGGTTCTGACAGGTCATCAGGCCCATGCCCATGATGTCTGATGCTCAGACATGTGGTAGCATCCTTCACTTTTCAGCTGGCAGGCATGACCCCTTCCTGGGCTGGCCTGGTGCTGAGGACTGGCCCTGTGCCCTGCTCCTCTGCCAGCTGGGCAGCTGGGCCTGCAGCAGCTTGGACAAGCTTGAAGGCCCAGCAGGGCCTCTGTGAGCGGCAGCTTTCCTGAGCCCTCTGTTAGCACTGGGCCATCTGGTGCCTCGGTCCCCTTTTGTGTGTTTGGGGTGGGGTGGCCGAGGCAGGGAGGCAAGGGAGGAGGCCACAGGGGATGCCATGGTCGGCTTTCTTCCCACTTGAAGGAGGAGAAGTTTGAGGGAGGCCAATTCTGGGAAGGAGGTAGCCACAGCAGACTCAGGAGATGGATGGGGACAGTGCTGTGAGCTCCGCCTGCCTGCCTGTGTGTGTGTCTGTGTGTTTTCTATAGAGTCTTGATAGATGTAAGGAAAAGAAGACAGAGCAGGATGCAGGAACAGAACCAGAAGGGCAGTGTTGAATGGAGAAAAAAGCATGGGCCCAGAGCAGAAATGGAAGTCGTCAGAAAGCTATGAAGGGGCCTGAGGACTTGGCCTGGTTGGTAAAGTGCTTGCCATATAAGCACGGGAACCTGGCTTTAGTTCCCTAGCACCTACCTGAAAAGCTGGGCATCTGTGTGAGCCTGCAATCCCAGCACTGGGGAGCTAGAAACACGAGGATCCTTGAGGCTCCTTGGCTAGCCTAGCTGAACCGGGGAGTTCCAGGTTCAGTGAATGAGCCTGTCTCAAAAAGCAAATAAGGTGGAGAGTGATCGAGGAAGGCAACCATCATCATCCTCTGTCTTCTACAACCAGGAACACATACACGTACATACCCTGCCCCCAAGAAAGTCGTGCAGTGGAGGCAAAGGTGGTAGCAAGTCTCTAAGGGAAATGCTGTTGTGGTTGTTATCTTTCTGTCCAAGGAAAAAGGAAGTGAGAGACTGTGGCTGGGGTCCTTCCCTGTTTAGGCGGTAGGGGAAAAGAGGTGGCTGGGGCCTGTGGGTGGTACTCATTAGAGAAGCCTGGGGTCCCAGGAGCTCCCTTCACAGCTCCAGCTTGGGTTCCTGTCACAACTGCCATTAGCTGTGGGTGTCAAGAGCGAGTCTTACCTCAGCAAGGCTCTTCGGGATAGCTTGTAGTATCCGGGGCTGGTGAGAAAAATGCCCCTGACAAACATTCATCCTCTTTGCTGTGGTTCCCAGGACATTGGGGGCTGGGGTGGGCTTTAAGGAACTTAAGCTTTGGGTCTTCACAGTGGCACGGCATGAGAAACAGTTACAGAGAGACGTGGGTGACAAGACCACTGCTTTTTATTTCTCTGGAGCCGTTGGAGTTGGTCCCCTTTTCTGTGTTCAGTAAACACTCTTTGGGAACTGCACAGACCGACCTTGGGCTGGAAGCATCTCTTCCTGGAGATGCTGTTATCGGAGCCCACTTAGAGTCAAGCCTCCCTCTCCGCCTGGGTTTTCTAAGCAGTGCCTTCCTTGTGCCTGCACCTCTCTGAGGTATGGTGAGCACTTTTGATGTCCTTGAATAGGCCCTGACATTGATATCAACATCTTTCTTCTGGTCCCATCTGGTCACCATCGCTGTCCTTGAGGCCAGAAATCCCTTCTAAACTAATTCCTGATGGAGATGCTGGGAGAGCACATTAGGCCGTGTTGGAGTTGAGTGTGATTGATTTAGCACGTGTAGGTCCATTTAGCATCAACCAAGCCCACAGGTTTTTGTTTGGCTTTGTTTTCCCTCCCACCATTATAGTCACTTGAAGAGCACAGTTTGGAAGCCCTGGGGAAACCTCTGCAACTCTGATGGTGAAGTGGGGTGCCCCAACCTGCTCCCCAAATGGGCAAGTGTGCTGTGGTTCCAGTCCTGCCGAGCTTTGGAGGGGACCACAGTGTGAATGGGGAGTGCCCGCTGCCAGGGTCATGTTCACCTTGAAGAAGGGGAGGCTGTGGCTCAGAAACTCTTTAAGGTCACCAGATGAGGCTGAAGATAGGCAGAGCTTAATAGGCAGGAGATGCCCATTCACGTGTGTCCACAGACAAGCTCACAGCTGGCTGGCGTGAGCCATCTGAGGTAGGCACAGAGGTGACCTTAATCATCTGCTGTTTGTTGAGTACTTATGACTTGGGCATTGTCCCACAGATGGTTGCACTTAGTCCTCCCAACCACCTTGAAAGGTACAAGCGAGGAAAGCCTGGCCCAGAGAGGCTGAGACGTTTTCCCATTATCACACAGATAGTAAGCGGCACTCACTTTTTAAACTGTTACCAAGGGGGAACAGAACCTGGGTGCTTTCCAGAGAGCTGTGCTTCTGTCTGGCCAGATGGGAATGTAATAAAAGGAGGGGCACGGGTGTTGGGGTGCTGTTGGGGAAGGTCAGAAATGGTTGCAAGGTCAGTCCCGGGGTTAAAAAGGCTGTGAGTAACAGGCAAGGCGGAATGTGTGCCTAACATGTGTGAGACCCTGGATTTGACACCCCAGCACTGTATAAACTGGGCATAGTATCTGCAAATTCAGCACTTGAGAGGTAGCACCAAGAGGATCAGAAGTCAGGGTAATACTCAGCTACATAGTGAGTTCAAGGTCCAACTGAGATAATGTAGGTCCCTGTCTTAAAAGGAGAGACAGACAGGGAGAACATGCCATCTCTCCAACCAGAGCAGTACATCAGTGTCTGGAAAGCTGACATGCTTTTCTTTTAAATGGAGAAAATAACAGGCCCAGAAGCACAGGGCAGGGCTGAAGAGAGGGCTCAGTGAACAAGAGTGAGGACCTGAATTTGGATCCTAGCCCACATCAAAAGCTGGGGATGGCTGCACCTGAGCCTGGAGAAACCCCAGAACCGTGAGGGGCAGAGGCAAGAGAATTACTGGGGCCTGCTGGTTACCAGCTTACCTCTAGGTTCTGTGAAGGCCCTTTCTCAAAGGAATAAGACACAGAGCAGGACACCTGAGGTCCTCTTCTGATGACTTCCTTCTGTGTTCCTATGCGCGCACACACAGACACAGATACACAAACACACACACAGAGACACATGCACACATAGACACATACACACAGACACAGAGACACACAGAGACATACATACATATAGACACAGACACACAGACACATACCAAACAGATACATACACACTGACAGATACGCATATGCCGAGACACAGACACACACATACATAGACACATACATATAGACACACACATATACACAGAGAGACACATACACAGACACGCAGACACAGATGCATAGACACACATATACAGACACACACATACACAGACACACATACAAAAAAGACACACACACATACACATAAGACACACAGACACACTTACTTAAACACACACACATAAGTCACAGAGACACAGACACAAATATACACAGCATGAGACACACACACACACACACAAAGACACTCCCCCCACCCCCACACATGTGAGGCCGATTTCAGAACATGGGCAGAACACAGAACATGGAGAGAGGCTTGGAAGTCTGGGCCATTTTGGAGCTGTTTTGTGGTTCTATTTTGTCCCCTAAGGGTGAGATCCAGTGAAAGCATGGATGGAAGGAGGCACGTGCTTGAAGCTGTGCTGTCAGCGGCTGGGGAGGGGGAGCATCAAGGCCAAGGAAAAGGGTGCTGTGGAGGGCTGTGTGAGGACACATCCACAGAGACATTGGTAGGCTGGGCTGAGTGGGAGGAATGAAAAGTGACTGAAGCTGGCTGGGAGGGTGCTGGGGTTATTTTTAGAAATGAGGAAGTCACTGCAGGAGGTGTTTTGGCCAGGGGAGAGGACAGGAAGGGGAAGGAGGAGAGCAGATTCAGTTTGGGAGTGCAAATTGGTGACTGGACACCTAAGTGGTGTCAGTCAGCAGCAGGGGTCCCTGACCCTTAACCTCAAGTCTTCTGGAAGAGGGTGGCTTCACTCTCTCTGAGGATCTGGACTCACTGGTGAGGATGTTTGGCTTTCCATGTGTGCTTCCTGGTGACCCCAAAGCTAGGGTGTTCTGGGAGTTGTGGGGGTTGCCATCAGCTGGTACTTAGAGACAACAATGGCAATGTCACTTTGCCAGCCAGTCCCCCTCTGTTGGTCCTTCAGAGAAGCTGCAGAGAAGCAAGCATATCCTTACAGGCTGCTCCCAGGACGAGTCTTCACATAGACCCAGTAAGGCCTGCTCCATCTGCCCCTAGAACGACTCCCTCATCCTTCACAGCCCTGCCCAGGCTCCAGTGGCTGAGTTAGAGCCCAGCCACAAGAACAGGAGAGACATTCTGGCTCACAAGGCCTAGCAAAGCTCTGCCTGGGAGAAAGTAGAGACCTATTCACCGTTTCCCTGAGAAGGGAGCTATCTGGATACTGATGACTCCTGGATCCTCCATTCACCAATTCTGTACCCTTTAATCATTCCACAGAGACAAACACTATGTGATTTTGAATTTTAGAATCGGGTTAATTCTAATTTTTAGGTGAGCAAGTCAGTTCTAGGAAGAAACAAATTACAAAGGAAATAAGATGCACTCATTCAGTCTTTTAACCAATGAGTGTGCTGCTATGCTAGAGTGACCACAGCCCTGACAGATCAAGGACCAGGACAGTGCTGAGGGTGGTGGCACTAAACAAACACACTACAGGAGGAGCTATACCTGGGTGTGGGAACTTGAGGCATCGTTCCAGAGGAAGTGATGGTTCAACTAAGGAAAAAGAGAAGCCCAAAGCTGTCCAAGAGGGGAATGAGACTGCTGTGGACCATAGAACACCAGGATCCAAGGCCTAATGGGATAGGTGCCAGCTCCACCATGGCACCAAAAGGCCATTCTTTTAAGGGAATCCAAGTGTTCAAAGATGCCTGCCTCAGTGGCACTCAGTTGGAAGTGTGCTTAGAATCACTTGGGAACTTAAAAAAATATTCCCAAACCCAAACCCAATGTAGTCATTAGGCTCCACCCACCCTCTAACATTCTGATTTGCTGGGTTGGAAGAAAAAAGTTTGAGCACTGGCATAATATAAAGATCTCCTCATGACGCTGGCTTGCTGTGCTGGCTAGGTTTGTTCGTTTTGTTTTACGTTCAATTTGACATCATCACGGGTCATTTGGGAAGAGGGAACCTTGTGGGGACGAGGGATGCCTCCATCACAGTGACCTGTAGGTAAGCCTCATTTTTTTTAAATTATTGGTGAAGGAAGGCTCAGCTCACAATGGGCCATAGAGGCCCCCCTACCCCGGGCAGGTGGTCCTGGGACATACAAGGAAGGCAGCTGATCGCCAGGCGGGAGAGCAACGCAAGAAGCAGTATTTCTCAGTGGTTTCTGCTTCAGTTTCTACTGAAGTCAGATCCCGCTCTGACTTCACTCAAGGATGCACTGTGATGTGGAAGTGTAAGCCAAATAAACCCTTTCCTCCCCCAAGTTTCATTTCATCGTTGTGTTTGTCAGAGCAACAGAAAGTAAATGAGGACAGGTGCAGGCTGAATATCACAAGTTGCCTCTGGTGTGTTTACAGACTTCTGCTGGCTCACTGGCCAGTTGGTCTTCCATGGAACAAGGACGAATTGAGGGTGACAAGCGGGGAAGAGCGGTGGTTTTTAGGGTTAGTCTGCCTGGGTCTGAGCCCTGGCTTTCTCTTTGGAGGAACTGCTATCCTTTCTCCTCCTTTCCCATCTCTCTGTGCCTGGCCATCACCTTGAACCAACAACCCTGTGCCTCTCCTGATATCAGTCTTATCCTTGTCCCCATCCTACAGGGGATGGGGGATAGACCTCTTCTGTAGGATACAGGTGGGCTCCAGGCTCTACTCTAGGCTCAGGTAGTGACTCCATCACTTGGTCTTTTATGGCCTTCTTTTCCACGCCTTTCACATCTCTTTGTTTCTAGCATTAAAGGAGCCCCACCCTTACGGGGCTCTCCATCTTTGTTTCCCTTCCTGAGATGTCTTCCTCACTTGTATTAAGCTCCTCTTCTTGTTGACACATTGAAACATCTGATGAAAGCAGCATAAGGTAGGAATGGATCCTTTTGGCTCCTGGTTTGAGAAGGTGTACTCCACCATGATACAGAAGGTGTGCTAACAGAAGTGTGAAGCCACTGATCGCACTGAGTCCACAATCAGGATTCAGAGGGAGATGAATCTAAGTGCTCATTGGCTTCTTCCTTCCCCCTTTCTACTCAGTACAGGCCCTAGGCGTGCAACGGTGCCTTCTCCAATCTGGGTAGGACTTTCCTCCTCGGTGTCTAGAAATACTCTCACAGACACATCCAGAAGAATGTGTCCTAGGTGGTTCCAAATCTGGCAAAGTTACTAATTAAGATTAACCGTTAAACCGCCTTTTCTGTTGGAACGCCCTATAATCCTTCCCAAAGCTTAGGGGTGACCCCTAGGAAGTTTTTTACATGAATTACGGGCACTAGACTCCTACCATTCTCTGTAGCCCCTGCCCTGTGCCAACAGATATGCCTGGGAGTGGTGAGTGGAGACTGCACACCCCCAGGCCTAAAGGCCCCAGCACTCAGCAAGTGAGGCATTTGTAATTCTCTAGGAGACTAGAGTTCCTGAAGGGACGTTCTCCACATGGAAGGCCATTTCAGCTACAGGTTTGGAGACAGGGCCTCAAGTTTTCTTCTGGCTTAGTAGTGGCACTGAGACTTCCATGGGGGCCCTGTGTAGAAAATGGGGAGACTGCTGGTTGTACCTATCTTTTCTTTGTCACCTACCCCCAAGTCCTTGTGTCCCACACCATTTTTCTCTCTTGAGATAAGTCTCACTAGATAGCCCTGGATGACCTGGAACTTACTTTGTAGACCAGGTTGACCTGGAACCGGCAGGGGTTCAACTGCCTCTGCCTCCCAAGTGCTGGAGTTACAGATGAGAGCCGCTACTGTCATTTTTTTTTCTCTTCCAGTTTGTGTGGTTTTAGCCCAGATCTTGTACCTCTTTGGCTTTTAGTGGTGACATTTCCAGAGGCTCCTTGAACAATCTCAGGGACCCTGGAAGTCTCACGTGTTAAATTGTCATCCCTGCTAGGAACCAGTTTCTTGTGCACTTTGATCCTCTAGCTGGGGTCTAGTGATGGTCACGCCCCTCAGGAGGGGTCAGAAGGGGACAGAAAATGTCAAGAGCATCGCCATGTGCTTCTGTTCATGTGTCCCTGCATATTTCTACTCTTTGGCAACAGTCCAGTGTCAATTATGAGTGTGGAAGACTTGCCTGGGCATGTCTGGAGGGAAGGCTGGCCAGGAGCCCATAGGCTTGAAGACCAAGTCGATCCTTGAAAGAAGGGCTTGGCTTCAACAGCAAGGTGAGCTGGGCTCAGACTAGAGGTCTGAGCTATGGGGGAAAGAGCTCCTGTGAGCACAGAAGAATATTGACCATGATGGTGGCCACAGTAGTGGCAGGTAAATGAAAAAAAGAAATAAAAGACTGTTCCTGGGTATGGTGGAGGAGAGAGTTTATTGTAGAAATGAGGGAGAGCACAGCCAGAGGCAGAGACATCTGCGAGAGTGTCCAGAGTGAAGGCTATCCTGAACCTTGTGAAGAGAGGGAGTAAGGGGGAGGGGAGAGTCAGGTGACCAAGAGACCAAAGACGGGGTAGCCAAAATGGCTGGACTATATAAGGAAGGACAGCTGGGGGAAGGGCATCCCAGCCTCTGTGCTGGAGAAGTCTAGGGTAAGGGCTGGGCTATGCCAGCCAGGAAGATGCTGTATTAGGTAGGGACTGAGGGATACTGGGAGAACCTGGAGGCTAGTGTTTGCTTTGATATGTTGATGGGTGCTCTAGTCAGCATTTGTCCCCCACTTGAGCACTGAACAGTTAGAAGTCTGGAACCCTGTTGAAGTCTTTTTCAGGCCATTCCCCCCTCTCTAGGCCAACACCAGAAAGTATTTTGAGATTTTATATTTTATTTTATTATTAATATTTAAAGTGACTTTATTTGTGTGTACAGATGTTTTGTCTGCACTTATGTCTGTGTACCACATGCATGCCTGGTGACTGTGGAGAGCAGAAGAGGGTGTCAGATCCCCTAGAACTAGAGTTACAGATGGTTATGAGACACCATGTGGGTGATGGGAATCGAACCTGGGTCCTCTGGAAGAGAGCAAACAGTCAGTGCTCTTAACTGCTGAGCTGTCTCTCTAGTCCCTAGATTTTTATGTTTTAGAGACAAGGAAAACAAAGCTCATGCCACGAGCTGCCTTTGGAGTCCCCATCTGTCTGAGCTGTGACTCTCTGGGGACTTCCAGAAATGTTGGGTGGGGTTTGGCAAGGGATGATTCAGAGCCTGCCAAACATGCGCTGCTATTGTTCTTGCTCTTAGACTGGCAGGGTCTGTGAAGTCTCAGGTTACAGTCATAAGGTTTCCACCCTCAGCCTAGTGTGTTATTTCTTCAGCCCTTGCTTGCGAATAGGTATGGCTTTCTCTAACATACTTGTTTAGAATGTACTTCCTGTCCTGGCTTCTCTGGTCCATTCTTTTTCAGTTGGCTCAGAACCTGAACCACAGGATAAAACAAACATTGAAGTGTCATAGTTGGCCACAGCTGAACATGGTTAGCATCACAGCCTCTGGTTTGTAAGGAAAGTCTGATCCATGACAGTATGATATGCAAAAAGAGAACTGACTCCCCCTCGTCTCCCCTGCCCCCCGCCCCCGTCCCTAACCAGATAGGGCAGTGACGTGTACTTTGTGTCCGAGTGTTTCTTTATAGGTCACTAAGTAAGAACTGGAACCCCCTTCTTTGCCTAATTCCTGTTTATAAATAGAGGCAACACTCTGAAGTTACCCAGAAATGCTCATCGGTGGCTCCAGACATCAGGTTTACAATAAAACAACGGGAGAAGCCACTCTGTGTCGATGTGTTGCTAATTTTCCCTGTTCCTTTGTTATGACCTGGAAGTGCACTGCTGGATACATTAGGTATGGGATGATGAAGTCATGGCCAGAAACACAGCTTTCTTTAATTTTCAGGTTCTTAGTACTTGGCAAGGTCTCTGCCTCTTTCCATCCCTACCCCGGCTGGATTTTTCTGGAAGCTTTCAAACTTTCCTCTAAATCCTATGCATGTGCACACACACACACACACACACACACACACACACACACACACACACTCACACGCGGCACAGTCACATGGAGCACAGCAAGACACACTAGTGTGTTGTTTCCTTGACTTCGGGAACCCCTTCTCCCCTGGATCAGTTCGTGGCTCCCAGTGTGAAATGCTCCCTCATGCTTCTTCCTGGGAAGTCTGATGCCAACACTGTGATGCTGTTTATATATACACACAATATACCTGCCTTTGGAGTGTACATCACCCTTCTGTTGCCTTCTGTCTTCTTCAACACCTAACAACACCAATGCTCACTCAGACAAGAGCAATAGCCTGATGGGTTCTTTACTCCCTACCATTCCCCAGTTCCAACTTCCTATGGTAGCCAGACTGAGCTTCGAAATGCTCCCCAGTTCCTGCCACCTCCTACTGCAAAGTGGGACCCAACTCCTGCTCTTCCACTGGCCTCCCATCCCCCTCCACTTTTTCCTTTCTCACCCACGTGGCCCTGGCTGCTAACGACATCCTAAGGCTCTGACTCTGGTTTCCGCTCTGGCCTCTTGCTGGGTCTGGATGTTTTCTCCATTCTACCTTGTCTCCTCTGGCAGGTGTCAGTTTGGACCTAAGGACCACGGTAGAGAAGTCCCCCTGATCTCTCTTTCTAAAGCGGGCAACCTGGGCTAGACTCTGTTACAAAAGCTTCATTTTTGTGCCCATATGAAGAGACTGCAGAGGGAACTAGCTAGAGCAAAAAGAACTGTGAATTCGCTGGCATTCGCATATGCTAATTAATGCCTGGGTAGAAAGCATAGGGGCAGGAGCAGATGTCAGCACACTTTACCAGTGTGACCTTGGTGCCACAGGATGGGATGACTAATGAATGAAACAATTCCAACAGCTAATTTAGAGGTGCATTCCTGAACAGACAAGTGGAGGTCTGGGTGAGAAAATCAGCTGTGTGGAGGGGCTGGTGAGGAGGATGAAGGATGAATGGACGAGAGGCAAAAACATTGAGCTCTTGTAGAGTGTGTCTTGGGCCACATGAAAGAAGTGAAATTACTTCTGAGATATGAAAACAAAGCGTTTTCACTCTCAGGAATCAATCAAGATGCTCCTAGTTCACTGACTCAATGGGCTCGTGGTTTCAGGAGAGCCCCAGACAGTCTAGAACAAAGAAGTCTTGCTCAGCTTTGCATTTCAAACTCGATTCCCCCCTCCCACCCTGTCCACCCCATTGCTGGTGAATGGTTAATATTCTCAGAGCCTGGTTGCTGAGAGAGAGAAGGCTTCCCATGTTTCAAGGAGATCCTTTGTCTCTATCTAGATGTGTAGCTTGGGCATGCGAGCATAAAGCAGTGTGTTCAGCTGCAGCACTGAGAACATAGGATTCAAGAAGAAAGGTGTGCGGGCCGGGAGGGCGGTAAAGAAGACTGCTTGATGCTGTCTGCCTGGCAGGAGGCTCAGAAGGGATGGGGAGGCAGAGAAGTTGCCACGTGCCCCTCCCATTTATCCAAAGCCTCCGGGTAGGATGTCAAAGAAGTAGAAACAGCCCTTCCCGGGAAGTTGAAGGTTGAGGGTAATGCTCCACTTTACATATGGGTCTCTATGACTCTCAATGTGTATTTCCATGGCAGCCTAGCACTGTAGAAACACTGGCAAATCCTGATTCAGCAGAGAAAGGCCTGTGACAGAGGCCCTTGCTTCCATGTAGCTTATATATGGGTAAACTTCCTAAGCATTTGCTGGAAATATGTAAGGAGTCATGAGTCTGGACCAGGGGGAGCCCTCGACAGCACTTCAGAGTGGAGGTTCAGAGTTGAGTTCTAGGAGTTCAGTGACAAGGAGCAGTGAGCTATCCAGAAGCATTTGTTAGGCATTAGGCATTGTCTGCATGCTGAGAATAAGTCATGTGTATCCCAAACCCAGCTGAACAAGCCACAGGGGAGGATGTGACTCAGTGACAGCACTTTTAAGGATTTTCATTTATGATAAGGTCAAACAAGCCCACAGCATATTGAGTGTGATCTGGTCTGCTTCTCTAAGCTGGTTGGCTCATTTCTGAAGGGTTGTACGGTTGCATCAGTTTATTGCACTCAACCAAAGTCTCACTCTGAGATTAAGACAGGCAGAACACCTCACACAGAGTAGCGTGGTGAGCAAAATCCACAAAGGAGTAAATGGAGGGACCCTAGAATGTACTCTGAAGAAAGGGCATTCAGGGTGACACCCGGTTCAGGTCTCTTATGACCCCAATAGCAGATTTAATGCATGGACGATACAGGGGCATCTCCAAACCTGGCAAACTGGTGCACGTGCCGAACCAGGAGACTTCCTGAATTTGGTAACCTCCAAACAGAAGCCAGCACGCTGTGTAGGAGACTTGGACATCTGTTTTGGTCACAAACCTGGACAACCTTCAAGTCCCCAACCCACCTACCCTCACCTTAAGACTTGGTGATTGCCGAGTGAAATTCTAATTTTATCGTTGCTGACTCAGAGGCAGAGGAGGATCTCGCTTTGAGTCAGAGCGCCCATGTGGAAAGACCTCGCTTCTTGGATCTGGCTTTGAGGCTGGCTCTACCACTCACCAGCTGTGTGCCTGGACCACTTCCGTCACCTCTCAGATCATGCTGTTCTTGCTGGTCGGATGGAGATGTTTACCCAGGGCTAGGTTAGCATTCAGTTCATCGATACAATAAAAAGTTAAGACGTGGTGGATCACGTGAGAAGTAGAGATTCACACCATGCCATAAAACTGCTTTACTGCTTACGGGTTTGTTTTCCTTTTCATCAGACCAGCTAGTTGCGTGAGAGAACGTTGTTGAGTTTCGTGCAAAGGTGAGATGGATGTTGATGGCACAGATGGAATCTACCTTGGGATGTCATCGTAGGAAAAAGCATGGTCTGAGTTGGGGAGGGCACTCGGGACTCACTGGGAGGAGAGGCAGGAGGACGACATCTGCCTGGGGCTGCAGATGGTCTGTCTCCTCTTACTCTGTCCTTGAGTTTATACTCATGGGATGAGTTGAGCTGTGGCGATATTCACCCTCTTTTGTGTAGGGAGTGGTCCTGGACAGATCTGCCTATCCATCGATGTAGGAGACATCTGATGTAGACCAGCTTGTGACTGTGAAGTTGTCACAGGTTTCAATTAGTCTCAGCCTTAGCCTCCCATATGTGTCCTCCTAGTCCCAGCTTCATCTGGTCCAGCCCTTTCCCAATTCTTCCATCACAATTGATCCTCCTTAGAAGCAGCTCCTTGTTCACAAGGAGGTAACGGGTTTCTGCCTCTCCCCAGGATGCTTGACGCTTTACTGACTTTTATGATTTTTCAAAAATGCTGCAGGATCCCTGGCGGCAGTAGGCAGGCAGAAATGCCAGAGCAGTGGCCCGGNGGCTTGTCTCTTAAAGAGACGAAAACCGTAACACTGACAACTCGGGGTGAGCTAGAGTGAAGACAAACACAGACAGTCCCACACTGCTGTGCCTGTGGGCTGTGGGTCTGAAACTGACCCACACCATGTTGGGGTGGGGGAGGGGTGATGAGAACAGGCCTACAGCCCGGCCCTTGCACCCCCTCCTCTTGCCTTCTGCCTGGAGGAAGTGAGTCCCGCCTGGGGCCTCAGCTGACTCAGTGGTTCCTGGAAGGTGGTGATGTCATGGTGACAGAGTGTTTTCCCCTCCCCAGCCAAAGTCGGAAAGCTTTGAGTGACAAGAGTCTCTCAGGCACAGAGGTCTGAAGATCTATCGGGATAGTCTGTGTTCACAGTTTGTGCGGCCACTCAGTGCCACCTTTGGAAGCAGTTCCCTTTCTCAGAGTCCCATAATCTTAAAATTATTTGTTTACTTTTATCTTATGCTTGTCGGTGTTTTGCCTGCATGTATGTCCGTGGAAGGGCATAAGATCTTGGAGATATAGACAGTTGTTAGCTGCCATGCGGGTGCTGGGAATTGAACCCCGGTCCTCTAGAAAAACAGTCTCTCAAACGCTGAGCCATCTCTCCAGCTCCAGATTCCCTTATTTCTCATCCTCATCCCCAAGACAATCCTGTACTCTGGACTTCTGGGAAAGTCTTGATGATATTTTTTGATAAGGGTCTCATGTCTTCCAGATTGGCATGGTCTTGCTGTGTAGCTAAGGATAACTTTGAATTGCCTCTACCAGAGGAGTGCAGGGGGACTATTGGCATGTACCACCACGCTGGGGGCTAGCCCTTGGGTTGGTACCTGCTAGGCAAGCACACTGCTAACAGACCCACATCTTCAGCCCATTTTGATGATTTTAACAAGTTTGTGTCTTTGTTCTCTCATATGAATAGATGCAGAGACTGTAGAATATCATCTTATGTCTGACCATGCGTGGGGGACTTTTGGGATCCAGAACTATCATGCCCTCTTAAAAACAGCCCATGGTAATGTATGCCCTGTCTAGTCTTCCAGCTTCACATGGCCACATGTTTTCAATATTAATTGCTTAATTTCAGGCTGTGTGCCCCCAAGCTAAGTGGGAAGCGTTTAGTCTTTCCCTTGTCAAGGACTTTCCTTGTTGAGTGTGTATCTGTAACAAGAGTGGGTGGGTGGCTGGGAAACCCGGCATGGTTTGCCCTGGCATTGGCACTGCAGTTCTGTGAGGCTTTAGGGAAACTCAGCTGGGCTGGTCAGGGATTCTTTACAAACAACCCCCCCAATGTGTGTGTGTGTGTGTGTGTGTGTGTGTGTGTGTGTGTGTGTGTCAGAGACACGGGGTGCACTAAAGACCTGACTACCTGGATACCTTGAGACCTTGTATCAAACCCAGCAGGAATAAAAAGGGTCCTTTGTCAACTGGAGTCAGGTCTTCCAGATCAATCTTGAGAGTTCAGGGAGTCTTGGCATCGGTTACATTGCCCAATGCTGCCCCCTGCGGGGAGATCGTATGCGCAGGGTTCCCGTGTCTTCCTAACCCCTATGGCCTAATGGTGGTTCTTCATCACCTGAAGTTGTCAGAGAAGTTAATAGAGCATGAACGGGAAGAAAATTAGGCTTTTCTGAGTGAACTAGGACACTGAGATAAATAGCAGAGGCGATGAGAATGATCGATGGACGTTCAAGTTTCAGGTAGTTTGAGAAAGCAGGGATGTCAGAAATGGGGATCAAAGTTGAGAGCAACCATCTTACTTAAGTCAAGGCTCACAGCAACTCAGGAGGCGGTTGGTCTGCACTCCTGTTCAGTGCCCGATGGACCAGGGTCTTAGAAAGGGTAAATGATTGTCCGAGGTCATGAAGCTAGCAAAGGGTGGAGCTGGGATGTGAACTCTGTGACTGGACAGCTCTACTCTCACATTGGTGACATTTGGTGTTCTCATAGCTCTTGGTTTTGTTTCCATTGCTGTGGCAAAGTACTCTGATAGAAAGAAAGGAACTTAGTGGTGAGATAGTTTAAGTTCTCAGTTCTTGGTTATAGTCCATCACAGCAGGAAAGCCAGGCAGCGGGAACTTAGTAAGTTAGCTCGTCACATCACATCCATGGACACACATGCTTACAACTCAGTTCATTTTCTCTACTTGGATTCAGCCCAGGATCCAAAACCTAGGGAATGGTGCCACCCACAATGGACTGGGTCTTCCACGTATAATAAATAATCAAGGCAACACCCCACAGACATTCCCACAGTCTAATGGATCCAGACAATCCTTCACAGAGCCTCTTGCCAGGTGATTCTAAATTGTGTTGACATCTAAAACTGATGATCATAAAGGTCAGGGGCTCTCTCAGGAGGGATGTCCCTTTATGCCTGTGTGGACTAGGTGCTTGGGAACGGCAGTGAACTTTCAACAGGAAACTCTGTACTAAGAGTTTTTATCTATGACCTCTGTAATGTGGCTGGAGGGATGCTGAGATCTTCCCAACTTTCTCAGCCTGGCCTGAAGTCTCACTATAGGAGAGGTGTTCTTTGGAGTAGGGTCGACTAAGTGGCTCTCTTATAAACGGAGATGAAGTTCCTTAGTGGAAAGAATGGCGTCTTTATATTTTAGCTCTACCCCTGTCTAGCATACAGCTGGCAATGAGGATCCACCCAGTCCGTCTCTGAGTTTCCCCTGTACATTTGTCTCTTCTGATCTCATTGGGTCCTCTTCAGCTTGCTCCTGGTTGTGGGTCTTCACTGCATAGTCAAACCTCAGTGTTTGGGTGAAGTTTTCGCTCCAGCCCCTGGGATCCATATATCCAAAGAGTCTGGAATGTTCAGATGGAAGCTCCACCCCAAGCCCTCTCCCCTGGAGCTGCCTCAGTCCAGAATCCTCCCCTGAAAAGCTCGCCAAATGATGACCCCTCCCCAAGATGCTCAAGACCACTCCCACAGGGTACTTAAACTCCCCCACCCCACCCCAGAGAACACACACGTAGTTTTCCGGTCTTCCTTTCCCATCTCCTCTCTGGGGGCCCGGAAAGCCAGCCTGGAGCGTGGGATCTATTAAACCTGGGCTTTTTAAAAATTCGGTCTGACTGGGTCTGATTTGGATTATTGCGTTGGCAGAGAGACTTATGGGGTGCAGAAACTTTTCACTCAGGTCAGCAACAAAGACAACATTTTATGTGCAAATCTGATATTGTGCATTTTCTCCTAAAATCCTCCTGGACCTTGCTCTGAGGAAATGCGAGGAGTCTTGAGAATTTGTCTCATTTTTATTTCCACCTCTCTGTCCAGTCCCAACCCTCTCTGGTCTCTTCCCCCATCTTTCCCCATCACCTTCCTCCACCCAACTCTTTCACCTTAAATAGCATTTACTTGTTACCTAGTATTTTTTTTTCCCGCATCTCCATGCTTCCCCCACCCCCAGGAAAGTCCCACTACCTCTTTAGTGGACAATTGACTCTGCCTCAGTGAAGCCCTCTTTCACTCCTACCTAAGACGGAGATAAGTGCTTTATCTTGGTGTCTCCTCCTAAGTCTGGAGGCTCTGTGCATGAATGAATGGCTAAAAAAGTCATCTGATGAATAGCTTCTCCAGTTCCCAGCGTGTGTTGCTCCTGAAGTACATACCAACCTAACTATGGCTGTATTTTCCAGCGTTGCTCTGCAGGGAACGGGTGATGTGTGTACAAGTGTGTATGCCAGCTCCGCTAAGAAATGATGTGATGGATTTTGAACTTGTACAAGCAGACTAGTTTCAGAGCACGGCTACCCAGGCAGTAGGGTACCACGTAGGCCAGCGGTTTTCAGCCTGTGAGTCACAGTTCCTTTGGGGGTTGCATATCAGACATCCTGCATATCAGATATTTACATTATGATTTATAACAGTTACAAGATTACAGTTATGAAGTAGCAATGAAATAATTTTACAGTTGAGGGTCACCACAACATGAGGAACTGTATTAAAGGGTCAGAGCATTAGGAAGGTTGAGAACCACTGACTTAGGCTTTGACAGATCTTACCAAAAAAATGGGCTTACATAAACCTCTCTTGTAAAACACAAACAAACAAACAAACCTCCTATCTAATGCTTCAAGACAGAATAGAACCTTAATACCCAATGAACAAAGAGCCGCTGAAGTTTGGGCCAGGAAGAACATTAATTCCTAAAGATAGACCTAACAGCAAGCAGAGAACGAGGTGGCATGGTGCTTAAAGTGAGTGTTTTGTATAGATGATACCCTTCTCCAACTTGTGATTTGACTTAAACATTTTCAACGTTACGGCTTTTCCAAAGTCATACAAATTCAGTTAGAATTTAGAATTTTTGTCTTTTCCTGAACTAATGCTATGCAGTACAATACTGTCTCAGGATGCTGGGACACAGTAGTAAGCTCTAACTCTCACATGGCCACTTGATGTCAAGGGGAATAATAAACGCTCTGGAGTGCTCGGCTGCTAAGTGTGGTGTTCGGTAGGCTCGTTTGGATGAAGTGCATTCTCAGCTTCCAGTGTTTTCAATTTACGATGAGTTTACCAGACTGTAACCACATCATAAATGAAGGAGTATCTGCATGTAATTATATATTTTATTATGTGAAGTGATGGACCTGGGTTCTCAGACCTTGTCAAAGTGTTATTTACTCTTTGCACAGCTAGAACTATATAATCTTCATACCCACCATACACCCCTCCAGGTCAGGGAATGAACTGCCGTGTGTTGCCACCGTCCAATCCACCAACTCTGTGCACATTTTCAGGCTGTGTTGACAATGTCCCTTTTTTCTTTCTGGACCAAGATCATTTTCAGAAGTACATGTTGCCTAGTCCTTGTGTCTTTCTAGTTTTCTCCAATATGGAATAGTTGCTGTGTACTCTTGTTGTGGAATCCAGGCTGCCCTGGAAATGCTCTTGCCTCATCTTCCCAAGCGCTGGGGTTACAGGTATGTGCTCTCAGCAAATCACACAAGGGGACCATGATGGGGCAAATCAGTCAAATGGCTGGTGCTGTTTATCTTTTTTGTTTTTTATTTTTTTATTTTTCAAGACAGGGTTTCTCTGTGTTTCAGCTCTGGCTATCTGGAACTCACTCTGTAGACCAGGCTGCTGACCTCAAACTCACAGAGATCACCCTGCCTCTGCCTTTCGAGTGCTGGGATTAAAGGAGAGTGCACCCCCACCACCTGGCTTTGTGTTGTTTATCTTGATATCAGATTTCCCTGTGTGAAGTTGTCATCTCCCCCTTTAAAATGAATTGTAGTTTTGTGAGGTGATATTCCTGTTTTGATCAAACTCCCACTTACCAATCTTGGTTTCTGTTGATGTCTCCTGCTGGAATTAACTGCCAGCGTGACAGCTGCCGAGTGATTTTCCATTTCCATCATCCCCTTCTCCTCTTATTAGCTGGCAAACTACTGAAATAAATGGCTTTTTCTTTTTTGTATTTGTTTATGTATGCATTTCAGTGACAAACCCTATTTCATTGTCAGTCTGCTTTTTTTTTTTTAAATATTCCAATTGTTCCAGACATGGTGGGTCAAGCCCATTCAGATGAATTCTTAGTGCTTCTACACTTCCCGTAATTCTCAGCCATTTCTCCTTAGCATGCTAATACAATCCAGGCTTCCCTTTCTCTAAGCCTAGGATCCTCTCTTTCTCCAACTAACCTCCCTTCTTTTCAGCAGAGGACGGTACTGAGAAACCAGGAGCTGGCCCCTTATTATGTTCATTGTGACTGAGGTGTCATTGCTTCTGGTGGCTCGACTGGATAGACACATATGTATGTACAGACAGGCATAAACATACACACATCTGTAACTATAGTCATTTCTAAATCTACCTATGTTTACATATTTTAAAAATAGGTGGTTTATAGATTAGCTTTGATTTCAATACATTTAAATCACTTCAATACACTTAAATCAGTCTTTTTCCTCCTCCTCCTCTGAAGGCGTAAGTCATAAACAATCCCACACCCGTTCGGAGTTATAATTAATAGAATATCTACTTATTTAAAGGGGAAAAAAACTTACAGATCACCATCCCAGACCACAGCCCTCTGCGCAATCAAGAAAGGAGCCTAGTTGCCTGGAAGCGGAGCCGGAAGCCAGAGAGCGAGCAGAGGGCAGTTGCTGCTTTTTT
>LOEQ01001795.1:84453-100685 GCA_001685075.1 Bramus lutescens
CTCTCCCTCTCCCTCTCCCTCTCCTCTCTCTCCCTCTCCCTGTGAGTGTATAGGCTCTCTCTCTCTCTCCTCTCTCTCCCTCTCCCTGTGAGTGTATAGTCTCTCTCTCTCCTCTCTCTCTCCCTCTCCCTCTCCCTGTGAATGTATAGGCTCTCTCTCTCTCTCTCTCTCTCTCTCCCTCTCCCTCTCCTCTCTCTCCCTGTGAGTGTATAGTCTCTCTCTCTCCTCTCTCTCTCCCTCTCCCTGTGAGTGTATAGGCTCTCTCTCTCCCTCTCCTCTCTCTCCCTGTGAGTGAATAGGCTCTCTCTCTCCTCTCTCTCCCTCTCTCTGTGAGTGTATAGTCTCTCTTTCTCGCTCTCTCTCCTCTCTCTCTCCCTCTCCCTGTGAGTGAATAGGCTCTCTCTCTCTCCTCTCTCCCTCTCCCTGTGAGTGTATAGTCTCTCTTTCTCACCCTCTCTCTCCTCTCTCTCCCTCTCTCTGTGAGTGTATAGTCTCTCTTTCTCACTCTCTCTCTCCTCTCTCTCTCCCTCTCCCTGTGAGTGTATAGTCTCTCTCCCTCTCTCTCTCTCCCTCTCCTTCTCCTCTCTCTTCCTCTCCCTGTGAGTGTATAGGCTCTCTCTCTCTCTCTCTCTCTCTCTCTCTCTCTCTCTCNTCCCTCCCTCCCTCTCCTTCCAGTTGCTGTGAGGTAAGAAGCTTTGACCCCCCAGGCTCTTCTGCCACAATAGGTCTGAAACTTCAGTGACTGCCAGTCAGAATAGATTCCCCTCCCTTTTGTTCTGCCCAGGTCTTCATGACAGTGGAGGAAAGCCTGGCTTTCTCTGGGGGTCTCAGGGAAGAGAACAGGAGGGAGCATTTCATGGTAGTTCCCTTTACATATGTGGACAGTTGGATCCTGCTTTTAACCATTTAAAGCAACATATACAGGATGGGCAAAATCCAGAGGATGTACTTCAGAGGATATAGGTCCCTGAGGCAGCTGTGAAATTCTAGCCCGGAGCCAGGTGTGATGGGGTAGAAGCAGCATGCTGGAAACTGGGGTAGCCTGAGGCAGAGTGGACGGGGTATCTTCTGCATCTCCTCCTACCACCCTGAGGAGTCTATGCACAGGACATAAGGATGGGGAAAACGACAGCACTTACTAATCCCCTCAGCCCTTGGAACTGGGACTAGACTTCTGTTTGTGCTTAGTTTTACTGAGATGGGGTCTTGTTATAGTCCCGGCTGGCTTTAAACTATTTCTTGGTAGTCCAGGTTTGAACTTGAACTTTCAATCTCCCATCTCAGTCTCCAGAGACCTGGCAAACCTTTAACCATATGAAACACAGTCAGAATACACAAAAGAGAACACTGTGGCATGAAATGTCCTCTCCCATCTGTTTTCCGTAGGCTACCAGAGAGAGTTCTTGAATGTCATGTTAGACTTTTCTTCACAGAGACAAAAGATCTATCGTGTCTCCCATCAGCACCAGGAAGGGATACCAGCCCCTCTTTGAGGGCTTGCTTTGTGCCCCCAGCCAGGGTTGTGACTGGGGCAGGGTTTGCTTTGGTGCTTCAGATACAGGGTTTCTGCTCGGGAGAGCATTTCCTCAAAGCAGTGCAGTGCTGCTGGAGACAGGCAGGCTTTTCAAGCACCCACCCTCAGTTCCAACTCTGGCTAAGTGTCCTACATGGTGTGCAGGACCATGGGGCCCCCGGGAACCTGCGGGCTTCCCACCCCCGTAGAGTCACCAGAAACAATTCCTTTTCTCTACCCTTCCTTTTCCTTGCTTGTCTGGGCACAGCCTGGCGCCACTATGTGATGAGCTGGTGTCAGGTGTCAGGGCCCTGATAAAGGAAGGAGTCAGTGTGCCTGCCACCTCCACCCTCACTCTGTAACCATACCAGTCTGGAGGACTACAAACCCCTTACACACACACTCACACACACACACACGCGCGCACACACAAGCATACACGTGCACACACACACACGCGCAAGCGCGCACATACACACACACACCACACATGCACGCACGCACACAGTCACACAACCACAACTGCGCTTATTCCGTAACTGTGTCAACCACCATGTATACTACTATGAGTACCAGCAGCAACTACACAGCCTCACACACAGTCTCGTCACAGGCCCCTCTGCAATCTCAGTAGCCATTTTGCCAGTGTGTGTTATGCTCTCATTTAGGCCCCGGAGCAGGAGTCTCCAGATCTTGTGCTACAGATGGGTGGAGGGAGAGCAGGCGTCCTGGGAGCTGATCCTGAGGGCTTTCAGTCAGGGATGGGTTGGGACTAGTGTCCTTTGGGAGTGCTGGACAATCCTTCCAAATGGAAGGTGTGATCCCTTGGGGGCTCTTACCACTCTGGCTGTAACCTTTCCTGGTGAATGTCACTTAAGATGATCTGGCTGTGCTCTGCTGTGAGGCAGGGGTGGGAGTGGAGACTTGCTGTGTCCCAGTGACCCCTGGCTAGGGCTCCGTTTTACAAGGGCATGGCCTCAGGTCTTCTGAAAGTCACTTTCTCAAAGGGGCTGGACTCAGCTGCTGAGTCTTTCTGCACAGTTCCTCCCTGTGACTGATCTCAATTCTCAATTCCATGGGATAAGAATCAGCTCTCACCTGGGAGACTGGCCTCTGGCCTTGTCTGTGGGGAATCCCTTCCATCAGGTTAACTGAGGCTGGGAGAGTCACCCACTGCCTGTCCCTTCAGTTTTTGCTCTGGGATCCTGGACTGAAAGGGAGAACATGAGCTGAGCCTAAGCGTTTGTTCTTCTCACCTTCCTGCTTTCAGATTCAATGTGACCAGAAGCTCTGAGCTCCAGCCACCATCACATTGCTGCCATGCCCTTCCAGCTGTGAGTTCAAATAAACTCTCCCAAGTTGTTTCTTGCCTGGCTGTTTTCTCCAACAGAAGAGAAAGGCAATATGTCAAGGGCCTGCACTGGTTGCCCGGTGCTGGCTGCTGCATGAGCTCAACCAAAGGCGTGGCTCCCCGCCCCGTGGTCTGTGACACAGGCTGAAGAGTGAGGCTGAGCCACCTCTATCCTTTGCATGACACCTTTCTTCTGTGTGGCTCTCCATCCATGGCAGTTGTCATCTATCCATATGGTCACAGCTGTCTGCCCGCTCCATTGCCCTGGGACCTTGGGCCTTTGGGTTGCCCAGGAATCAGGGTTGGCACCTGCTATGTACAGTACACAGTGACAAGCAATAGAGTCACCTCAAGGTTTTGCTTCTTCTTAGGATGCCAGGATGCAATGAATAGGGAAGAGCAAAGAAGACAGACTGCGGTTTCCCCACGTTCACCAGGAGCTCTGAGGACTTGGATGGGAAGGGTGGGTGGCGGTGCTGCAAGGAGGGCGTGGAGAGAAACATTGGAGGGGACACAGAAGCAGGTTGGGGGTCAGTTTTTAAGTTTGAAGCTTGTCACCATAGGGGATAAAGCTTGTGAGTTCATGCCTGGCTTGGAGAAGAGAGCCCAGCTCTGGAGCTCGTAGCAATGGGGAGAGAGGGGTGAGGTAAGGCTACAAGGCGCTCTGAAGCTTCTGCTGAGGAGGTTGGGTTTTATGTAAGAAGCAATGGGGAGTCACGAACACAGGAAGATGATTCAGCCAACACATGGCAGGCAGTTCAGGGAGACAATTCTATCTTCCGTGAGGAGGTCTGGGGAGAGGGGGAGCAGACTCAGGTGTTAGCATGCGGAGCAGTAGCAGCAGAGTGGGTAGGGATGGACGCACAGCTAGGGCATCGACTGGCAGGGACTGGGGCAAAGATGGATTGTGAGAGATGCAGGAGTTGTGATCGGAGTCTGGAGCACCAGGAACCATGAGGCTCAGTGTGACAGGAGGAGGTTTGGAATTAGGGTACGCTGAGGACTGAGAAGTAGGGGCCAAAGGGACAAGCAGTGTGGAGGATGACTTTCAAGGCCCGAGGGAGCAAGGTCTAACTTGCTTTCTCTTGGTCATTCCTGTGTTCAGGTGAGAAGTAAGGGCCTCATTGTCTGCTGGCCTTTCCATTCGTCAGAGTCAAGGGAAGAGCACGCTCTCCCATGCTGGGGGATTGCTAGTTTTGCTGACAAGCACCCCACACCCCACGCTTCCTCTTTTCTGATTTTAGAGAGGAGCTATGCTTTTCCTCCACAGAAAGCAGAAGCAGTTTCCACAGCTGTCCCAATAGTGGCCTCTGAGGTTCACCAAGGTACCCCCTGGTTGTCTGGGGAGGGCTTATGAGTCCTCTCCCGAGAGCCAGCCCGTTGGGCAGTGAGACAGCTTATCTTTGTCTTACCAAGTTCTAGGCCGGTAGTTCCCAACAGTGATTAAAAGGAGTACCACCCAGGGAGTTAGAAACAACCCTCTTGCCCAGGCAACAACCAAGAGCAATTGAACACCAGTGGGGGCGGGGGGGGANGGATATTTGAAAGCCTCCTGGAAGATTGCAGGGTACAGCCAGGCTTGGCAACCTCAGGTCCAAGTACACGGTTCCTGTAAATGCTGCTAACCGAGCAGGTGTTCCTGGTGCATCTCAAATGAGACAAGGCCAGACTAGACTTCAGGGAAAGGTCATTCCTTACCCACGCAAACTGCTTTGCAGTTACAGTGCTGTCTATTGACAGCTGTTGGCACCTGGACCGGACCCTTGTTCTGTTCCCTCGGGTCAGGACAATTTCACATGCACCTGTTCTTGCATCAGCNGGATATTTGAAAGCCTCCTGGAAGATTGCAGGGTACAGCCAGGCTTGGCAACCTCAGGTCCAAGTACACGGTTCCTGTAAATGCTGCTAACCGAGCAGGTGTTCCTGGTGCATCTCAAATGAGACAAGGCCAGACTAGACTTCAGGGAAAGGTCATTCCTTACCCACGCAAACTGCTTTGCAGTTACAGTGCTGTCTATTGACAGCTGTTGGCACCTGGACCGGACCCTTGTTCTGTTCCCTCGGGTCAGGACAATTTCACATGCACCTGTTCTTGCATCAGCRTCACTAACCCAGCCCCAGCCTGTTACACACACACACGTGTGTAGCCTGGACTGTTACGCTATCATATGGTGAAGTCGAATGATCCACAACAGCCACTTACTCTTCAGATTTCCTGGAGGCTGGAGGTCGAGTTCAGGGTGCCAGCGTGGTTGGGTTCTGGTGAGGGCTCACTTCTTGACTTGCAGGCTCTCTGCCTGTATCTTCAAGAGACAGAGGGAACTCTGGTTTCTCCTCGCAAGGCTAACCCCATCAAAAGAGCTCCAGGTGCATGACCTCAACCGCTATTAATCTTCCAAAGGTAACCCCCGCCCCCATCCATGGAATCAGGGAGAGAGGACTGGTATTGTTCCTCTCTACTTTTCTTTGTGGGTGGGCATGTGCCTTCAGTGACCATACAGGCTACTTGAGGGAGATGAAGTGGGAGGAATGGGTGCCGTCCTTCTTGGTTGACCATCACCTGATAGAAGGCCCACCACACCAACTGCCATCACAGACAGGATGATTAAGTCACACAGGTGCATCTTCACCACCTCCAGCTTCTCTGTGGGCTGCAGCTCGCTGGCCTTGCACAGGCTACAGTGATGGACGATGCTGTATTAAAAATTCACTTGCTATCTCTGGGTGACTTCTTCAGTACTGCCATTCATTAGTGTTCTTTGTTCCACCATGATTCTCCAGTTATGTATTATAATGCACGCACTTTCATTTCATTGGTTCTTTTTTTTTAAATAGATTTTTGTTTTACCTAGGCTCTGTATTGCTCTTTATGTTTTTGTCCATGGTTGTTAGATATTCCTCTATGTCTTTAAGGATCCTGGATATTTTTTTCACAGCACTTATTACTACTTGGCATATAATCCCCCTGTCCTGTGTGTGTGTGTGTGTGTATGTGTGTGTGTGCGTGCACGCATGTACAGCGGATGTTGATGTCAGGTTTCTTGTTAGTTGGCTTTCTACCTTATTCTTTTGAGACAGGATCCCTCATTGAACCTAGAGCTCATGGATTCAGCTAGGCGGCTGGCCAAAGAGCTTAGGGATCTTCCTCTCTCTCCCCTACCCTAGAGCTGGGATTAGACTTCTGAAGCTGCCCATCTTTCTTAGGTGAGTGGTGGGGATCCAAAGCCAGGTCCTCATGATTGTTCAACAGACTTTACTGACTCGGTTACTAGCTAGTTCTCAGTTAGACTTTACCAATTGAACTTAGTTACTGCCTAGTACTCAGTATCTACTAACTGAACTCAGTTACCAACTAGTACTCAGACTTAACTAACTTAACTGAACTATCCTCGGCTTTGTTTTTTAAACTTTAAACTATTTCTACTTTCTATTAATGCTAAGTGTTTGGAGGGGCCCTTGAATCATGACATAGGGTAAATACTAGTGTGCCTGGAAGTCCTGTAATTAGAACTCATTTAGAGGACCATCAAACCTATTATAACAAGGCCTCAGGGATTTACTTCTGAAGCTACAGAACACTGATGTTGGGGGACTGTTAAAGTTCACCTTGTTCTGCCTCCTCATTCTGGGGGTGGGGGGATGGAGGAAACAGGCTAAGGGATTTGCTTCAGGCCACGCATCTTGTTAGTAAGAGAGCCAGGGAAGCAAACCTGATTCCACAGCCTGGGGCTTTGTACGTTGGCCTTTGAACATCCACTTACTTTCATAGCGTGGCTTTCCTCTGAGCCTCGCAGTTTAAGGGCCAGCTCTGGCTCCGCTCTGTCCCCGTGCTCTTTCTCTCCCCAGGCACATGGCACATAAGTGGGATAAGAAAAGATCGGACTCTAGTAATTACTTGTGGAGCTCGAGCATCACAATGGACGAAGTCACATTTTATATACGCCACTGCCCTCTAGTGGCCACAATGAATGTCAACTCTACCAGCTGGATGGAACAGGACTCTTAAGGCCCATGCATTAAGGTTTTCATCTGAACTCTGCCCTGCGTGAAAACAGACAAGGGGCCCCCATTTATTTGGTATTCAAGTGCCAAATGTATACCATATATACTTATAGAACCAGAGTCAATTCTCTGATGCTGACAAGATTCTCAACCCACATAAACAAGTAAAAAACGTTAAGTGGCTATATTTTACACAGCACAAGTTCTCCAAAGTATTATCAGTTCAACATTAATCCAAAATTAACATAAAAATAATAAAACATACATTTTCTGTTGGTATTAAGAGTTTTCTTCCTTCTCCCCCCCCTTTCTTTTTTGGAGACAAGGTTTTGTGTGTGTCCCAGGTTGGTCTGGAACTTGTTATGTAGCCAAGAATGACCTTAAAATACTGATCCTCCTACCTCCACTTCCTGAGTTCTGGGACTGTCGGTGTGTGCCTCCATGCCTGGTTTATGATCCTGGGACTGAACCCAGGGTTTTGTGAACACCCAACAAGCCCTCTAACAGCTGAGCTACATCCCTAGTGTTGGTCCTGAGGTTCTGCACAGACTTTATCTTCTTTGGCCCCTGCCTCATTGATATCCACTCCTGGGCCGCCTTCTTCCTGCTTAGACAATCAGTGCTCACAAATGGGAGAGACGCTTGCCTGGCAGTTCCCCAGAGATTCACAGCGCGTCGCCTGTATCCCCTCTCTGCTTGATAAAAGCAAGAGCGAGTGCAACTGAGTGACGTGAATACAAGGGCGAGTGACCTTGATTTTTTCTGAAAAACCTCGCAACCAAGCCATTTGCGAAATCCAGTTTGCAGCAATAAAAACAAAAACAAACAGAAAACTCGACCGAGCAGCCAGACTGTATTGCTCCTGACTTTGGAGGGTCCCATTATACACGCCCCTCTTCAAGCTCAGGGCAGCAGAAGCCAGTGCTATGGGCAAAGCCCTCAGCAACCCCACGCTCTCCAACAGCTCTGTATTGGGCTAGAGTGCTCCCAGGATGTGGCTGGTCTACGCAGGCTGAGAGTCTCTATGTTGGAAGCGGGACCTTGCGAGGAGCATGGACTGGCATGGTCTGAACTGCAGTCTGATTTGAGGGTCTTCCCAAGTTCATCCCCCTTGGTTCATCTGCTTGCTCTGTGTGTCTCAACAGGTCACAGTTCTATCTAGGCCCTTGGGCTGAAACTTCAAAGTCTTCTTAAAATGCGACTTTGGGTCACCCTGTTTATGAATACAGACCTTCAGCTCTGCGGTCAGCAGTCACCAGGGCACTAATTAGAACTGCATTTTGCTGTTCAAACACCGTGTGGCATTTATGCTTGAGCTGTAGCATGGAAAAGATGTTAGCAGATAGAAATTTTGTAAATGAAAGAACTTTGACTTCTCAGCTTAAAAAAAATCCTGTGGTGAATTCTTTTGCAGATTGAGTAATCTGCCCTTCAAAAAAAAATTTCAAATTTCTGACATTCTGTCTCGTCTGAGGAGGATGCGGTTCCTACGTATTAAACATAAGATGCAAAGATCCCATCCTGCAGCCCCCCTTCCGGATTTAAGCAGCATTCTCACAATTATCTGCTTCAAAAGCAATTACACTAAGTATTAATAAAGGGGCTCCAGCCACAGAATAGTGCCCAAGGGAGGCTAATGGCCCGGCAGTTGTTTTAATGGATTTTCCATGAAGTGTGAAGATGACAGACCAAGGAGGCTGGAGTTCTATGGCAGACCGCAGTTAGCATCTGCTCTAGACCCGGGCCTTGTTCCTGTTTGCATCTCTTTAGTCTTGGTGAATGGATTGCCTGAGTATTTACTGATTAATGTGTGTTTAACCCAACTCATAAAGTCTTTGTTGATTCAAGAGTAAGAATGCCACCTGTACTGCTTTTGTGGGGGAGGTGTTAGCATAGCTCTCCCTAGTGACAACTTTAATAAAGATGGCCAGGTGGGGGTCTGAACCCAGGAATTCTAATGACATCATTTCTTCTTTACACAACTTCAATTCCAGTTCTCTAGCCCTCAGGTCCCAATCCTCCATCCCCTAAAACACCGAAAAACAGAGCCCTAGACAGTCAGCCTTGTCTATCAGAACAGCATACCAGAAAGCAATGTCTAGGAAGGGTTTTCTCCAAAGGGCAAGCTGTTTCTATGTGTGTATGGTGAACTAACACAAGAGTTCTAGTGACCCCGTCTGTGATTCCACACAGTGTGGTCAGAGTCTGAAGAGAGAGAAGAGGCCGGGAGGCCTGGAGAATGTTCCAGATCATGATAGTAGTGAAAGCTGGTACTGCTGAGGTTCTCTTCTTTCTTTCTTTCCTTCCTTCCTTCCTTCCTTCCTTCCTTCCTTCCTTCCNATCTATCTATCTATCTATCTATCTATCTATCTATCTATCTATCTATCTGCTTTTGAGGTCTTACTCTGTAGCTCAGGTTGGCCTGGAATAGCTTAGGCTTGCCTTGAATCTGTGTTTATGTTCATGCCTCAGTTTTCTGAGGGCTTGGATTACAGCCTAGAACCATGACACCCAATGAGAGGTAGTTAGGTCTATAGGTTATTCTCTAGCTGAGACAACTATTGAGGATTCCCAGTGGGGCTGGATCAAGATGTCAGTGATACCTGAACTGGCTTCTCTGACCCTGCAGCTCTCCTAGGTACCCAGATATTGTATAATAAAGCTTTTCCTGGGAAGACACTAGGTAAGAGTTACAACTCTGAGGGGGAAGGTGTCCCCCATACACATGTTCTGAACAGCTCTGAAGGGCAGTTAGGAGCCAAAGAATACCACAAAGTCACATCACACAACATACTTCACACAAGAGATTTATTGGGAGAGACACAAGAGGTGGCTGCTTCTGCTCTGGCTAGAAGCAGCAAGAAACTGAACAGGAGGCAGGCTTTGTACAGAGTTTCTTGGTGGGGGGAGGGAAGAGTTTTCCAGGGAGAGGATTGATGGGGTTTCGAGTCAAGTCCAGGGATTGGTGGGATTTCGAGCTCAGGGATTGGTGAGATTTTGAGCTCAGGGATTTGTGGGTTTTGCTAAATTTTCAATCCTGGAAGTGAGCTCGGAACTTTTATCCTACATGCTACACACAAATTTACTCACCCTTGATAGGAAGCCCATGACAGATGGAAGTATGGATATCACCGAAGTCCAACTTGGCTAATCAATGAATTTTATTGGAGTTACTTACAAGAATATGGGTGAGGGGTTACTTGCAGGAACAGAAATGACTCAAAGACAGCTAGCTGCATCACCAAAGTCTACCCTAGCTCCTGTGAAAACTCACAAAGCTGGGAACTTGGGGCCCACTGCACAGCCTGCAGGCAGCTCGACAGGGTGGAGAGTGTCCTTTCCAGGAGCCTCAGCTGTACTGGACTTCTTCCAGGTAGCTCATCTGGCCTGGGAATTTCTGCAGCTTGGCTCTGCTTAGTCTCAGAGAGATTCTCAGGTTTTTTGTTTTTTGTTTGTTTGTTTATTCCCTCTGCTTTCTCTGGCAGGGAGGGGCCTAGCAGATCTGATCAGCTTCAGGGATTTCTTGAAAGATTTTTCTTTTTGTTGTTTGTTTGTTTTTTGTTTTCTTTGAGTTGTTTACCTCCCTGCTTAAGATCTTCCCGAGTATGATTGAATGTTTAAATCTCAGAGGAAACTATTACACAACACCAGGACTGAGGTGAGGTGGTGTCTATGTACTCAGTTGCTTCTTGTGTTAAACATTGCTCAGAAAGTGATTCCTCTGTGGTGTGTGTGTGTGTGCGCGTGCGCGTGTGTGCACGCACATGTGTGTGTGTGTGTGTATGCGTGTTACACAGAGACAGAGACTCAGAGAGACATAGACACAGGCACTAAGAGAGAGAGACAAAGACAGAGACAGAGGGGCAGGGGAAGTAAGGGAGGAAGGGGAAGGGAGGGAGGCTAGTAAGCAAGCATAGGTTCAGTGAACTCTCTTCAATGCACTGACCACAGGAGGGGCTCAGTAGCTACACAGTAGGGAAGGGCAGTGTCTTATTGTTTCTATTGCTGTGATAAACCACCATGACCAGAAGCAATCTTGGGAGGAAAGGGTTTATTTTATCTTACACTTCCACATCTCAGTCCGTCACTGAGGGAAGTCAGTTACATGGCACTCAACCCCTTCCTCTGGCTCTTACATTATTTCCAGGCCCTCTTCCACAGTGATCCCTGAGCCTAGGAGGGGGTGACTATAGATGTCCGCTTATGCCTAAGAAATGGGCCACCCTGCCACACTGATAGTTGCTTGTTCTCCAGAGCTTCACGGGTGGTTATAGTTACAGCCAATAATGAGAGCGATCTATGCGCATCAACCACATTTAGCAGGCAGTTTGACAGTCACATCACATCCATTTAGAAAAAAACATAGAAGCTATTTCCCCATTGGGACCTTTGACCTCTCCAGCCAGAGTTCCTTGGCTCTGGCTTACAGTTACCAGGCAGAGCAGGCCTTAAATCCAGTTGGTAGGCTGTTTACCCATGATAGCCAAGTCACTATTGCTCAAGTAGGTACAGCCTGCCTATAACATCAGTATTTTAGCACACAGGGTTCATAGCAAAGCAGGAATATTGGTGATAATTCTCTACCAGCAGCCTGTAGGGCCCCTCCCGGCACCATGAAAGCAGTCAGAAGAGTGAGAATTTCCAGGTCAGGTCCACTTTAACCTCTCATGTCCCAGAGTCAAAACATGCACGTGATGTGTCCCCAGCAATAGGGTCTGTCTTAGGGTTTCTGTTGTTGTGAAGAGACACTGTGACCACGGCAACTCTTATAAAGGAAAACATTCAACTGGGGTGGCTAACAGTTCAGAGGTTTAGACCATTAGCATCATGGCAGACATGGTGCTGGAAAAGGAGCTGAGAATTCTACATCCTGATCCAAAGGAAACAGGAAGTGAACTGAGACATTGGGTGTGGCTTGAGCATATATGAGACTCCAAAGCCCACGCCCACAGTGATGCACTTCCTCCAACAAGGCCATACCTACTCCAGCAAAGCCACACCTCCTAATAATGTTACTTCCTATTAGTTTATGGCGGCAATTATGTTCAAACTACCACAGGGCCTTACTGGCTAGTTTTGGTATACAACAAACAGCAGTAGCAATAGCTTTCTTTTATGGCTTATGGGGTCTCAGAGGCTTCCCTGGCAAACAACTCACAGGAGATAGCCCACTGCAGGTGTGGGGCCTCACCATGTAGCTCTGGCTGTCCTGGATCTCTCTATGTAGATCACGTTGTCCTCAAACTCACAGAGATCCGCCTGCCTCTGCCACCACTGCTGGATTACTTTGTGTTTTGAGATAGTTTCTTGTTGGGACCTGGAGCTCAAAGATGAGACTCAGCTGACTAGGATCCTCTTCCCTCCCGTCCCCGGTGCTGGCATTACGGCATTACGTGTACACTGCAAAAGTAGAGTTTGAGCACACAGGTAGACAAGGAAGTGAAATCGGGCTCCCTAAGATGGCAGCTTATTGTTCCCAGAAGACACATAGAGGAGAAATGATGAATGAGTATGGGGACCACATCTAAACAGGACCAGGCAGGACCCAGGGCCCTGTAAAATATCTAAGCCAGGGTCTGTTTAGTGGACTTCTAGCCTTGAGCCTTTCTCATGCCCAAGGGATAAAGCTGATACTTTCCCTTTCTCTGCGGCTCCATCTAGTTTTCTTGTAGCTCAGTTAAGCTTGGAGATCCCCTAGACCTCAGCCTTCCTAGTGGTGTAACCCCTCACCATAAATTTTTTTTTTATTTCATAACTGTAATTTTGCTACTGTTAATGAGTTGTTATGTAAATATCTGATACGCAAGTCTCCAGGAAAGGTCCATTCGACTCCCAGAGGGGTCTCGACCCACAAGTTGAGAACCACTCTCCCAGATTCTTACCATTGTCCTGTTTCCTCCCATGCCTGTCTGTTTCCACTGGTGCTAGAGATTGACATCTATCTATCTATCTATCTATCTATCTATCTATCTATCTATCTATCTATCTGCCTACCTATCTTCTTCCTGCTGGTTCCCGTCTGGAAGAGCCTGATTGATGGAGGATTGATCTGCAGATCGGCTTATCACCCTTTCTCCTCTAGATCTGAGCTCCCGAGGGTGGGGTGTCTGCAGTGTCTAGGACAGCGCCCTGCAGGAGTTAGGTGCTCTTCATAATTGTTGTTTACATGTGAGGGTAGGCACAATTTAAAATTCAAGAGAGAAAGGGGTGGGCGATGGGGGTGGGGAATAGCACGGTAAGGCAGTGGCGGTTGGATCAGAAGCTGGGGATTTCCTGGTTGGGCTCAGCTCTGGGGATCTCGCCGCTGAGTGAGTGTGTGTCTGTTTGCCGCTGAAGGAAGCTGTGGCAACAACAACAAAAGGTTGCAAATTTAAACCCAAGTTCAGGTTCTCCTAGCAACACTGGCCGCCCCCGCCCCGGGCTGCTGGCTGGCAGTNNNTGCTGGCTGGCAGTCCGAGCACCAGAGACGGACAGCTGGGGTAGTTCTGTTGCTAGGAGAACAATGACTCCCCCTGCTCTCGGAGCAGCACGTAGGTGACTGGTGGCATTTCCAGGGGTGTACAGGTGGGCGTCGCTTTTGTTTCCCCAGCGACCGTTTCCCAGTAAAGGTGAGCAAGGAGACAGGAGAGGGGTATGAGAGGGAGCAAGCTGGAGCCCTCGTTTCTGTCTGACTAGCAAGGGCCTCTTGTTGGAGAATGTGTCCCCAGCGGGTTTGCAGTTAGGGACAGAGTCTGGAGGAGATTATGAAACAATCCATTTCCCATAGGGGTTGGTTCCCAGCATCCACAGGCCATCTGGATGGGCGGAGGATGGAGTGCGGGGGAGTGCATTGAGTGAGAGTGGGGTCCAAGAATGAAAAACATCGCCTGGCATTGGTTGGTTGGGGTGGAGTGGAAGCTTTTTGTTTGTTTGCTTGCTTGATGACATTAAGAGGCTGTGCGACCTTGCTCTGCCCTTCCCTGGTCAGGGGACCAAATGGCAGGCAAGTGGGGTGGGCTGCAGCAAAACCAACCGGAGTGCCCACTACAGCCTTGATTCTGACTTTGCCTGGGGCCTTGGAGGCGGGACAGTGTGGTTGGGGTACAGAGAGCTGGGCTAGGAGAGGAAAGCAAGGGCAGGCCAAACCCCTCCACCTAATCTGTGTCCTCTCTAATTCTCGGACCTCTTGTATTTATGAGGTCTGTCCTGCCACCCAGGGAGTTTCACTCAGAGGCCTATTTTCACCAGACCTGGGAAAGCTGAGGGCTGAACCCAGCTGTTCTGTGGAAAATTGCTGCCCTGTGGGACAGGATGCTATCGGTGACAGGATTGGAAGCAAAATACACAGAGTGTGGCTTTGAGTCTATTTTCTGAGAGCCTTCGTGGAAGAAGCCATTCAAGTTGTCCCCCAGAGGGGTTTCTGTTTCCAGAGAAGGCAGCAGGAGAATAGAGCATGCTCATCAAATGGATCTTGTTTCTCTCTTGACCATCCAAAGAGATTATCATTTCTGAGATCTTGCCACCATAAGAGAGGACCACAAGATGAGGTCCGCTATTAGAAGAATGGCTTAATGAACAGACCAAGCCCAGCTTTGTGGTCCTCTGTCTCTCCTTCCCTTCCTTACTCCTGTCTTCTCCTCTCTCTCTTCTGACTGGGTATGGAGGACCCTGGGCGGACACTCCAAGGCCCTGCAAGACTACAGTAACGAAGATGAAGCCTTGAGTCCCCGAATGACTTCACGGAATGGAACACCCCCAGCCTTAACTCACAGGGACTGTGAATGAAAACCCAGTATTTGTTGTGTGGAGCGATTGAGCCCAGGGGCTGATTGTGACAGTCAGGTTGTTCTCATGGACACAGGGCGCACGGAAGGAGATGGACTTGATCATTTTTATGGGAAGAGGAAGAGATAGTGGGATTTGTCAGGGGTGTTTTCATGAGGAGGCAGAGAGGAGTCTCCTGGTGACAGAAGGAGAGAGGTGGAGTGTGCTGCCGTAAATGGAGGAAAGTGCACAAGTGTGCATGTGCGTGTGTGCAGGAGTGTGTGTGTGCGTGCATGTGTATGTGTGTGTGGTTAGAGCAAATGTCTCTGGGGAAGTCTGAGCTTTCTGTCCTTTCCTTTCTCTATCCCTTTGTCCCTCCCTCATCTCTCTTCCTTCTCCCCTTTCTCTTTCCCTCTTTCCTGTCCTCCCTCCCTCCCTTCTTCCTTCCTTCTTTCCTATCTTCCTATTTTTCTTCCTTCCTCATGGCAGGTTGTCATTATATAGTCCATATTGGACTGGAGCTAGCTCGTGGCCTTGAACTAGCCCCCCAACTGCATGAGGTTCCTTAGCACTGGCTGGTGGGGCCTTTTCTGCAATTAAAGACAATAACAATAAACGTTAATTTTTTATTGCATACCCACTTTGCTTTAATGAATTATTTCATTTACTTTTTGTAACATTCTCATGGGACAGGAACTGTCAATATAATTCCTGTTTTATAGGTGAGAAAACTGGGGCCCAAGGAATAAGCTTTCCCCAACATCACCCGACAGCGAACAGACGTAGTGTCTTTTATTAGGATAGAGTTGTGGTGCCCTGGTCTGCCACTCTCATCTTCCTCTAGTGTGCATGTGTGTGTGTGCATGTTGCATATGCACAGGTGTGTGTGCTTGCAGGTGTGCACACAGGAGCCAGAGAAGGACGTCCAGTGTCCTCCAGCCCTTTCCCTTGGAGGCAGGGCCACTCCTGGAAGCAATAGTTTGTGTTTTCCTGCTAGGTTGGCAGCTAAGCTCCAGTGATCCTCCTGCCTTTGCTCCCACAACACTCAGGTTGCAGGTGCTCATGAGACTTCATCTAGCTGCTTATGCAGGTGCTGGGATCCAAACTCAGGTTCTTAACAACTGATCCATCTCTCTGGTCCCTACAGCCTATTTCTTAATTACTGTGTCCAACCCCATAGAGAGCACTTTTAAAAAATATTTGTTTAAAAAAATTTTTTTTTGCAATGTTAAGTTTAGGGTTTCATGCATAATAGGGAAGCGTTCTACCACCAAGCAATATTCCCAGTCTGCAGACACCTGAAGTCTTACACTGAATTAGGAAAAATAAACCACTAGTGAGTTGGAGCCTAGAGGTGTGATTTGCTATCTGCAATGGTGCCTAGTGACGACCTGTCTCTTCCCCACAGTCTCTGATGCTGCCTGGAACAAGAATATTCCATAGTGTCAGAATCATGCTTCAGGGAGGGCTGGAGGGAGCAGGTGGGCTGGTGTCCTCATTCCTTAGGCAGGATGTGTTCTGAGTGGGAGCAGTTTCCTGTGCTGAGGGTATGTCCTCTGTGAGTCTCCAGTGGGGTTGGTGTAGGGGCAGGGCAAGTCTGAGGAGAGGGGCAATCCTGAGGGG
>LOEQ01001795.1:143998-155354 GCA_001685075.1 Bramus lutescens
AGCCATGGAGAATACTTAGTTCTTGCTCTTGTCCTCTGCCCTTCTGCTGGTGTTATATGTTGACTAGACCCCAAATGGGCCATCAAGAGAGTCCTGGATAAGAGCCTGTGGAAGTAGACCTTCTAAGGCAGGGCAGGGCAGGGCAGAGCAGTGCGAAGAGAGACGAGCACTAAAGGGAGACGAGCATCAGAGGGGACCCTACCCTCTTGACCACTTGGCCCTTGAAAGTCGGAGAGTACCAGGTGCTGTGGGAGCTACCTGGAGGGGCTTGTTGCTTAGATACCCTTCTGATTTGGGGGATTTAGGAAGAAGGTATCTGTGAGCAGAATGGTTTCCATTCTTGCCAACTGTTCTGGGAATAGCCATGAACTGCCTGTGTCCTTCACTTTTGAGCTATGATGGGAAGGGCTAAGGAAACAGTGAAGATAATGAACATTGACATTATATACAGTCAAGGACTAAAACGACAGAGAGACCACTTATCATCATAAAGTTAACCTCTCTTAGCCTCTGCTTTCCCTTCCCAGAATGCAGCATGCTAATGCTACTGCAACAGCTGGATCAAACACATTGTGTAAATTGTTTAAGACATTTAAACTACATTTAAAAAAGTTGGCAAACATGTAAAGTGGCAACACGGACAAGAAGCTCTATTGTGGGAAGTTCTGAGTCATTGAATTAGGGATAGGGTTGAGGGAGTCTTTGGTGATATGGAAGGCCTCCCAAGGACCTCTCTAGAGTGGCAAATCAGGGCATCCAGGAAGTGTTTAGCCTACCTGGTTCCAGGGGCTCCCAGTAGAATAGCGTCTGCACGTACTGTGTGAAAGTGGGAGGTGTCCTGGTGGGCTCCTAGGAGGCAGGGTTCTAGGGGTTGGTGACCGCTTCCTGAGGTTTTAAAATTAGGTGTACCTGATCGTATCAGTCTAATGATGGATGTCACTGTTGCTCTGGAAGACTTGTCTTGAGTGACTGCTACCATTTAACCCCTATCTTACACCGCCTCCCCCGCTTACCACACATCCTTAGCTCTATCATCCCTTTTCATTGGGAGTGTGAAAGGGTTTAGCTTGTTTCTTTAAGTCATCCATGACTGCCCACTTCTGCTGAGTCACAAAGCAATGATAATAATCCAGTCAGGGGTAAAAAAACCCAAAAAACCAAAAACCCAAAACCCCCCCAACAGATCCTGACTTTTGATAGAATCTGGCATTTTGGAGAGAACTAGGACTTGCAGGATTGTGATGCTTTTTTCCCCCCTTTTTTATGTTGAAGGTTGTGGCTTTGGAAAAGAAAAGAGGTCTTGAGAGATGAAAAGACTGGCTCTGGGGAGAGCTTTTATCACCCCAAGGTCAATGGATGTAACACAGAGGGATGGATTGCTTCTGAGAATGGAGGGAAAGCCTAGGACATGTGGAGCTTTGTATTGGATGCTGGCTCACGTTTCTTCACATGAAGGGACCATTTGAGACGGTAGAGAAAGATGCTCCAAAAAAGCCCACAGCTTTATGCCATCAATGGCAAATGGTGCGATGCAGAGGCAGCTGGTGAATTTCCAGGTGAGATTTGCAGGTGAGAATAAGAAGGGTTGAAGTGTGGTTGTAGACTCTAGACCAGCCTGCCCAGAGGGTGGGCCCCAAAGAATTTCCACTTGAACGTTGAAGCAAGAAGGTCAATATACACCCAGATCCACTCTCCCTATCTTGTAGGACAATGTTCAGCTGAAGTCTGTTATCACTAAAGTTCACTATCCTTACTAAGTGAGTAGCACCTGATAGAGAAGGCCATACATTCTGCTCCAAGCAGGCAGTAAAGGTCTCGGGCTAAGTCTTGGTCTTAGGGGTAAGTGTGTCTGCCGTTTACTGTTTATCTGACTTCTGACAAGGGTGTCCTGTTTCTTTGCTGTTGTTTACTTTTCTGTCAAGCGGGAGTCAGGGTCAAGTCTATCTTGGGATCATTCAGAAGATTCAGGAGGTACAAAGGGGATACAGCAAATGGCTGTGTCCCCTCTTCATCAGACTGTTTTTAATTCTGATGACCTAGGCTCTCTTCATGCCTCAAGATTTTACTCCAGCCCCCCACACTGCATCCCGCCCCCGACTTTTCAGAGGCAGAAGCCTCTAAGTATATAAACGTACCAAGAACATCACACGGGGTAAGAAGGAACTGCCCAGGCAAGAGGCTCAAAGGAGCTGACGATGAACCAGGAGGAAATCAGGAGCCAAGAGAGATCTTCATGAATGAGGAGTGACCACCGGTGTTGAGACCTAGATAGAGGAGGGCCAGGGAGGGCAGAAGGACCTTTGAATCTGGGAGCCAAAGAGTAAAGGAATGAGAGACCTGGAGTAAGTTTCTGCCATGCTATGAGATCTTCGTGAAGGCTGTTGAGGTCTCTTGACTTGGTTTTTCTAAGTATTTCAGGAAGAATGCAAAGTGATTTTTTTCTTTAAAATTTCTTTTAGCTTAAAAATGGTTAGATTTTATGAGTAAAGGTTTGACTGAAGATTGGAAGCGCAGTCTCAAGCTAGTATTTATTGAGCATCTAGAAAGCTCAGGATTCTTTTTTTGAACAAGGATTTGATGTATTATTTAAAAAAAATTGTGTGTCTGTGTATGTGTCAATGCATGCAGGTGACCAAGGAGACCAGAAGAGAGTGATAGATCTCCTGGAGCTAGAGTTATAGGCGTCTCTGTGAGCTGTCCAAAGTGGATTCTGGGAACTGAACTTGGGTACTCTACTCTTAACAGGTCGGCTATTTCTCCTGCCCTCAGGATTTAGTTTGGTAGCCTGGACTTAGGATTCCTGATAGCTTTGACTTCAGACTAGCATGTGCTTTCCTGGGCTGATGTTCCCTGTATGTTTCAGTCTTTCCTCACTACTGACTATCCCTGTGAAGGATCAAGTGATTTTGATTAGATTATCTCATTGAAGACTTCCAATCCCACAAAGTTACAGATGAAGAATAACACAACAATTGTGTGTTTTACTCAATGTCCCAAGACTTTTCACAGTGTTCCCAGAAACCCTTTCCAACTCCATTCCACTCCCAAAGCTCTTTGAGTCTTTGTCAGCAAATGAGACACTTCCAAGACCATGTGTCAATCACAGAGAAAACCTAGTAATTTATAATTAGTTATTTGTCAGTCTCTGTTGGTAAGTATAAGGTTTTTAAAAACAAGAGCTGGATCAGAATGACCTTTGTACCTTTGAAGTCTACTAGAGCATCTGATATAAAACGGGCTCAAGAGATGCTGAGCCAGGCATTCGGCGAGGTACATGGGAGTTAAGTATCCCAGCCCTTAAGGGTCCACAGGCTAGCAAAACTATGTAATACTATAGGCATAAACTATGTAACACCATTGCAATAATCTTTACTTCAATGGATATGTGAATAATATTTATGATTACTTCTTATGATTAAATTAATTTTAGCGAATGCATTTCCACATACATAAACTGTAGCCTGTTAGAATTAAGGTTTATTTTATTACAGACTACTTCAAACACAAGTATCATGGGTTTTATAATGAGTATCTGTGTGTCTGCCCCTCTCTATTCTGAACAATTAATGTACATGCAAGTGAACACACATGCACGTACACATCCACACATTGCAGATGTACTAAAAAAAAGTTCATGTAATTTCCTTTGGTCCAGTCTTCCCTCTCTATAAGTAACTGCTAATATGAGTGTAGGCAAATATACTATTGCTATGCATAGATGCTATATATGTACCCATAAACAATATCTAATGTTTTTGTCTTAAACTTAATGTAAGCATTTTCATAATGTATTAATCCTTAAGTTGACTCTTTTACTCAAAATTGTTGTCTTGAGTTTTATCCATGTGGATATAATATAGCTTTAGTTTATTAATTTTAACTGTATAAGATTTCAGGTCACAGTTTTAAGTGTTTTTAAATAGCAAAAGTCAGAACAATACTTGTTTTAGGTCATATGATATACATAACTGTTGTTCTGTCTTTCCAGGTACACATAATAATTGTTTGGTGGGTTTCCTTCCTGAACTTGTGGCTTAGACAAGCCTCTATATACTATGTATGTATATTACCCCTCCCTCCTCCTTCTTTTTTCCCTCCCTCCATCTACCCTCCACTCCCTTGATGGCAATGTTCTGTAATAGTTTGAGGCTGCAGTTCCATCGTTCTGTTGTTTTGTTTAGTGACAGGGTCTTGCCGTGTGGCCCAGGCTAGTCTTGAACTTGGGATTCTCCTGCTTCAGCCTCCCAAGCACTGGACTTGCGGACTTGCATCATTGCTCTCGGATGCAGTTCCTCAGGTCTGACTGTTCAGGTTCCTTTGCTCTTGCTGCTTTGGTGCATCATTTTACCTGGGTCCAAGGAAGATTGTCCAAGCCCTGACACTTGGCTGTGTTCTAACTTGAGGAAGAGGTGAGGGAGCATTGCTCTGTCCCTTGTATATGCATACTCTTGGATTTACATTCATCACTTCGAATGCTATTCTATTGGCCACACACCTAGTTTCAAAGGGGGCTGAGAATGGACATTTTCCTGGACTGCAGCATGCCCAACTGAAATGTTTGTAACTCCAAAAGGGAAGACTAGATTATTGGGAAGATAGTTGGCTCATTCTCTTAAAACAATTCCAAAGATTCTTCTCAGGCTCTAAGCAGCCAACAGCTCTGTCCTCATCTTACGTCTTCTGAAAGCCTGCTGTAGGGCCCCAGGAATATGCTTGGCATTGGCCGCAGTTAGAATAATTGGAGCAAATGTGACACCTACCACTGATGCTTTCAGAATATTAATGGGTTCCCAGCATCCTCAGCAACATGAGCACATTCAAAGGCACATGAATAGGACCATCCTTCAAGTGAGCATCAGAGAGTGGACACTGGAAAAGGGCCGCTAGGTCTGCTGAGGGCTGAGCATGAAATGATACTAGAAAGAAGCCAGATCGTTCCCACCTTGAGGTGCTTCTGGAACAGGTGGAACCCTTACACCTGGAAGATCACTGATTGCACCAGGCAGAGAGTTCTAAGGAGTAGGCAGTTGGTTGTTAATTTTAAATTCTGGGCAGGGAACCAATCTCTGTGAGCAACCAGCTCGTTGTTGGACTAGCTCTTGTTTTTAGCTTTCATGGTTGCAATCAAATAAAACTCATAACAAAGTTAGGTAGACAATGGTTAAATTGTTGTGCTGAGTGATGTTAGGCAGAAAGAGTAAGCAGGTCCTATAAATTACTATAATTAGCATTATTCCCATTAGTTTACTGGTTGTCAGTGTTTACTCTAGAACCGGGACTTTGCAGTAGGTAGGAAGTACTGGCTCTGGTCTGTGTCTGGGATACTCTTTCCTAAGTTCCCAAAAAAGGGCTCTACACAGCCAGAAGTGGCATGGTAGAGTGGCTTCATGGTGGGGAATGGTGTGGCAGAGTGGCGAAACTCCAGGGAGCTAGAGTCAAAATGCCCCCACAACTTCCTCCAGCCTCCATCCTAAACTTGGTGAGCATCAGAAGTCTGCTTAGCTCTGCTTTCTTGTCTGTGAGGGTATGCCAAGGGCACAGTGATACAAGCTGTTCATAATGAAGTCATTCATTCATTCATTCATGCATTCATTTTCCCAACAAGGGATTTGGCCACCTGCTCTAGGTGCTGAGATTGCTGAGCAAAAATATCCTGCCTCTGTCTTTTGCTTTGGAGGAGGGCATGAGTCAAGCAATGGACACTAACATTATAACACAGCGAGAATTCACGTGGAAAAAAAAAACCAAAGCATAGTAACATGGTAGAGAATGAAGGGGCTGCTGTTTCCATAGAGGAGGAACTAGCAAGACTATAATAACTAATAGCCTCCCAATCTCAGGGGACCATCGTTTTACTCATTGCATATCTGCTCTGGGACAGCAAGAGATGCTGCTCTATACCTTTACCTAGGACCCACAGTAACTGAATCCTCTTTCTCTAGATGCCACTAGCCATAGTGAATAGAGGTTACAAACACGCTGAATCACATGGGAAGGAGGGAAACCAGAGACACTGGTGTGTGAGCTTTTCTCTGGGTTCCAAGCTTGGACTCCGGGGCTGGCAACACCAGGGTCCTTGTCTCTCTGACTTACAGCCCTCCAGTTGGCTTTGACTGAAGCATCCCGCTTATCAAGGATATTTGAAGTGAGGGGAAAGTGGTGCAGAGAGAGAGATGACTGTAGGGCAGGTGAGTGGTATGTGTACCACGAAGAACTGCAGGATGGCTGGCGTTGCTGAGGCAGCAGATGTGGCAGTTAGAAGGATCAAGGCCAGAAATATGGAGGCCCAGGCTCCATCAAGAATCTTGGTCATCTGGGAGGGATTTTGGGCCCTATTCTGAGTGACAAATTAAACCACAGTGAGGTTTGGAGTAGGTGAGCAGCATGGGATGACTAAAAATTTTCCAGGGTAGTTCTAACTGTGAGGTAAAGGTCGAGACAAGGAGGCTAGTCAGGAGGGCAAGCCTCAGAGGAAGACAGTGGTTTGGACAGGGGAAGAGAAGTGGAGAGGGCAAGAGACTGAATTGTAGTCATATTTGTAAGGTAAGAACAACAAGCTTTTCTTTGTTTTGCTAACTGATTTGGTGTGGGTATCATAGGAGAAAAATTGGACTCGAGCAATTCTGGGGTGTTTGGCCTGAGATAGGAAGATGTGAATAAGGTGATGGCAGAAATCAGACGCTCTGTGTTGGTCACATCCAGTTAAAGATATCCATAGACCTTGAGTGGAGATGTTCAGCTAGTGATTGGAGGCGGCTCCCAGTGGCCGTGCTAGACAGGGATGAGATTTTTAGGGAGTGGAGGTGGTAGATAGAGAGGGGACTGAGGATTAAGAACTAGGGTGTTTTGATATCTAAAGACTTGGTAGATAAGAAAGTACCCCCAGAGGAGACGAGGAAGGAGCGGCTGAAGGTGAGGAAAATGAAGTGAAGAAAGTACTTCAAGGAGAGTGACCATGCGCTGTTGAGAGACTGAGGAGACTTAGGTTCCTGTCAGGCCTCAGCTTAGGCCGTCTGCCCTGTCTGTTCTAACCACACAGAGCCATTAGCTCTTTCCGGTGCTTCCACCAACTACTATTCATCTCCACAGTGTTAACTGCCAAGTTCCTCTCCCCTACCTCACACACCACGTTTCTTGAGATGAGGCTGCCTTACTCTCTCCTGAGCTTATGCTAGTACGTACCTAGTAGCATGGAGTTGATTAACTTCAAAACCACAGGAAATGGTCAACGGGCTGTGTGCACAAGCTGACCAAAAATCCAGATTTTTATCCTGAAGAGTTAGTTCAGTTTCCCTAGATTTTTTTTTAAAAAACCATAGAGGGTCTGAAGATTTTTGGGCTCTGATTTAGTAGCTGTGGCTTGAAGATGAAATGTCTCCCACAGGCTTAAGTATCTGGACCCTTGGTCCAGAGCAGGTGGTGCTGTTTTGGGAGGTTGTAGGCCTCTAGCAGAATGAGCTCCACTGGAGGTGGGGTGTAAGGTTTTATAGGCTGGGTACACTTCCTGTATGCTCTCTGCTTCCTGTCCTGCCAAGATGTGAGGAGATGAGCCACTCTACATGCACACTGCCACTACCATGGGGCTAGATGCCACACTCTCCTCTCCATAATGGACAGACATTTTCAAACTATAAACGTGCACACATCTTTCCCTCCCTCAGCTGCCTTTTTGTCAGATATTTGGCCAAGGCAACTCAGAGAATAAAATAACTAATGTTTACCTTGTTGAGGACTTTGGGAACTATTTCACTAGACAGCCTAGGTACCCTGGGATGGGGTTTTAGACAGCCTAGGTACCCTGGGATGGGGTTTTAGTATCATGAAGATAAAGATTTATATGTTGTCTGTCTTGGTTGTGACTGACTGAAGTCTGAGAGACAGATGGGGTACATAGGGAAGGAAAAGGGGTCATGAGAAGGAGAAGGGGGGAAGGCCCAGATCAGAGGGAGGAGAGAAGGGAGTTTTTTAAACTCTAGAATCTCAGAAATTTGGGGTAAAGGAATGGTTTGACTTAATCCCTTCATTTTACAAAAGAGAAACTGAGGCCCAGAGAAGTGAGTAACTTACTGAATATTTCAACTGTCTGTGTGGCAGAGCCAGCCTTTACAGTGTCCCTTGTCTTCCCCAACCGGTGCCCTTTCTTTAGGTAAAGGAATAGCTGTATGATTCTGCAGACAATACTCACCCGGAACTGCTTTAAAAGACAATCACAAATGAGCGAAGACAGGCCGAAACTGTAGGGGATGGGGCTGGAGAATTCATGTGAAGAATACTTGCCGCTCATGCAGAGGACTTAGATTGGGTTCCTAGCAATCTACATCAGGAGGCTCACTACTGCCCGCAAGTCTGGGTCTAGGGGGATCTGATCTGATAGCCTCTGTTCACCTCCATGGGCACTGCATGCACGTGATGTATTTATAGGCAAGCAGATGCGGGTGCGTGCATGTGCGGGTACACACACACACACATACATACACACAAACAACATCAATTAAAAATGCTGGCAGATGACAGAGAGAAAATAACAGCTTCTCTGCTAAGGGACAAACGCCGGTAATTTCTTTTTAAAAAATATTATTTACTTATTTAATTATGTATACAATATTCTGTATGTGTATATGCCGGCACGCCAGAAGAAGGCACCAGACCTCATTACAGATGGTTGCGAGCCACTATGTTGCTGGGAATTGAACTCAGGACCTTTGGAAGAGCAGGCAATGCTCTTAACCTCTGAGCCATCTCTCCAGCCCCCGCTGGTAATTTCTTAGCAGAGAAGCAGGGCAGAACAGGACAGCAGAGCTATCCCAGCGAAAGGAAAGGCTAGACGGCGGGGTTCAAGCTGAAAGTGGATGGGGAAGAGCAGGGAAGCGCATCCAGCTATCCGGCTTCTGAGCATGCGTGGAAGCCGTTCACAACAAAGTAGCTTGACAGCAGAAGAAAGGAACAATGGCTCCTTTTTCACGTAAGGAAGTTCGATGTGACTCTCGATTATACTTCTCTTAGGGGACAAAGCAATTCCCAGGGAAGGGGTAGACAAGTGGAGTTCAAGTGTGACCAAGTGGGATCTGAGTTTGAGTACCATCTGCCGGCCCTCTGGCTGGCTCCTGGCAAGGAGCAGTAACCAGAGCTTGCTGAGATCTGTGAAGGCATGAGGTTCAGCAGTGAGCTTGGCCCTCAGGTCTATAAGCTGAGTGCTTCTGGGTTTGCTCAAATCTGGGGCTTTTGCCAGACTCTGGCTCACCTAGCTCTTTCTAACAGTGCTAATTTCCAAACCTAATCATCTCCACAAAGAATCTGGCAGCCTCACCTCCCTTCTCAGTGAAGGTTTAATAGCAGAGCACCGAAACAGGTCTCATTGCTAAGCCTTCATTATTTCCACAACATATACTACAGGGCTCCTACTAATATACTGTGAAGCATTGTCCTAATTAAAACTGAATGACTCACGTCAAATCAAATGAGCAGAGTACATTAGGTTAGCCAGTACTCTGGCTTGCAATTGCGTGTTTGTTTACTTGTTAATTGACCAAGTTCAATAACCAGTGGCAGACTTTTCTTTCCACCACTATAAATTATGGATGCTTCAGACTTGGTCTGCTGAGGAGCCCTGGGAGAGAGGATTCTTGATGTTTGGTCCGACTGTGCCATGTGGACAGGCTGTAGAACTATCCGTGGTAATGTTCTGGAGCCAAGTGGGCACCATCCTCACTACCCATCGACTTCCTATTTATACTGGAAATTTGCAAAGAGAACATCCAGAGAACCCCTAGCCAGGCCCTCTCCCCCAGGAAGACTCCTAATCTGAAGATCAGTATTTTCTGGGATCAGTGGTCAAGTGGGACATTGAAGGTTAGTGCATCAATCAGGGTTCTGCTGGAGAAATTTACTAGAGGATTTACTATAGGAAATTGTCATAGACAACTGTGGGGCTAGTATGGAGGTCAGATCTATAGGACAAGATGTCAGGAAGGGCTGGATATCCAGGAGTTGAAACTGATGCCCACAGATAGAATTTATTTTTTCTCAGGGAAGCCTTACTTTTGTTTAGTTTCCCGCTCTTCACTAAAGTCATCAGACCCACCCCATTTATGGGAAACAGTCTCCTTTAGGTAAGGCCAACTGTAGATATCAGGCACATGTATTCTGCTTGTCTGCATAACTGGGTACCAGAGTTCATTTAGGCTGGCATGTAAAATCGACCATCACTGCTCCAATCTGAAAGTGGCTGTCAACTGGGCACAACTGCCTTTGCTCAACCCAGTTGGATAGAAACAAATGCTCTGATGTTTGGATCAATTTTAAGGAAAGGATTTTCCATGAACAGTTCACTCTCATCAGATATGACTTGGAGCACTTGCTGGGTCCAGGCCTTATGCTAGCGAGTTAAAGGTTCCTGGATGAATAGGTTGCAGCTAGTCTGTGCTACAGAGTCCAGGGTAAAGTGAGTGCATCATTGAAAACGTGGCAAGTGTCACAAAGGCCAGTGCACATGGTTCTTGAGGAATCTGTCACTGGGAGACCTGAGGGGTCTTCTGTGAAGAGACAGTGATTGGATGTCAGTGGACAGAGAAAGGAGGGAAGAACTTGGGAAGTCTAGTGCTCCAAGCAGAAGGGACGCACAACTCAGTAAAGGCACAAAAGTGAGGTTTCCAAAGCTCTTTACAGGACTGATGGCAGATCTGTGAGCCTGGAGCAGGTGGCAGGGGTAGCAAGGCTGGGGGAGAAGCAGGGGCTGCTTCCTGGAGGACCTTATGGAGGTGCTTGGTTCCCATCTATAGGGGACAGAAACAACAAGAATGCCTCTGCTTGTTGAACTGGCCACTCTGGAATGTGTGGGCAGGATAGGGTTAATGGCACTTGACTAGGTAGAGGAAGGTGTCTCAGACACCAGAGATATGGGCACTCAGTCCAAGGGCAGTGGTTTAAGTATCAGAACGAAGGTACCCAGACAAGCTGGGAAATACATCCATAAAACTAGCAGGTGGATTGCTGCTGTAGGTGTGTAAGGAGATAGTATTGCTCACCCAGAAAGAGACACATGGAAGGGAAAAATTTGCAGAGAGGAGACAAAGAGCTCACTTGCGGGGACATACTCACGTGTTGCTTGACAACAGGACACATCCTGAGAAATGAATCATTAACCAGTGTGTCTTTGAACATCATAAAATGTGGTTACACAAACTGAGATAACTATGAAGTTCACCCAGTGATACTATTGATAGGGCCACCACCATACATGCATCACTGACCAAATATCATAGTATAGCATGGTAGCGTTGAAGACCCCAAAGGGTACATAGCTGTCAACTGATGTAGGAGGGTCATCTGTCTATGTGTTACTTTCATTGGTTAATAA